>BMAU01015891.1:0-139661 GCA_019973935.1 Trichonephila clavipes
GAAAAAATTGAAAAACACATTTTTTTAAACCGTAATTTATAAGATATTTTATCAATCTTTGTACAGATTATTTCTATAAATAAAAAAGTTATTAAGTATTTAAATAAAATTTTGAGTATTTTTTGAAAAATCGTAAAAAAAACCCAGTTTTTGACATTAATTGTAAATAATACAAAATATAATTATTTTGTAAAATAAATTATAGCATATCGTGGCAAAATAAATGATCTTTACGAATCTGTAATTATTTTTTGTGTGAGTTTCATGAAGAAAATTAGATCATGTTTCAAAAATCTCTCTCAAAAAAAAGAAGTTCCGAATTTTCACCTGGCGGCGAGAAATGGTACTAATTATGAGTTTTAAGGTTTTTAATTAATATCTTTTTAACTAATAGTTTTGGTACCTTCGGCGAGTTTCTGCGTCATGTGGTTCGTGAGAAAATTGGGCTACATTCATTCATACAGATACGTTTGTTTACCTTCGGATTTTAATAGTGTAGATTAAAGAACTGCAGAAGAAAAAAGTATAACTTACCAAAATCCATCTAGGCTACTTGTCATTATGAAATGTGATAGAACATCAAATCCTACCTAATATGGGAGGAAAAAAATCACTTTGATTGAATACTTGGTTGTAAAATTTACAGAAACCCAAAGTTTTATCTTAATACATAAAAATTAATTAAAAAATTATTTAAATCAATGTAAAAATTATTTTTTAATGATAGAAAATTTTACAAAGAGGTCTGCTGAGATTGTATTTAACAGATTGAATTTCTTTATTGCTCTTCTATACTTATCTTAACATACAAATCATATACATTGAAATGATTGTTTGAGATTTTGGATGTAAATCTCAGCATGATGCACAAATATAATTATAGGAGACAAGTATAATTATAATTTACTGGTCTGAATGCATATTCAAAAGGTTGTAATTCAAATATAGTAAAATCCTTTTCAAATTTATTTTTGCTATCTATTCATCATATTTCAAATTTAATCATGTGTAAGGTTTCAGTAAAAAAAAAAAAAAAAAAAATTCATAGAAATCCACTCTTTGAATTCAAAATTTATTACATATTGAAACTGCTATTGTTTCTCAACATTAAAAATTAGTTTAATAAATTATTATTCCTTTTTAATAGTATATGGTTTAGAAAAATAGTACTGTTTTTTTTTCTGAAGATTCAATATCTCTTGAACATAATAGATTTTCAAGAAACACAATAATCCTGTTTAAAGGACAGAATGGATGTTTTAAACAGAGAGAAAGTATAAAAGAACATAATTTACTTACAGCAGTTACACGATCAGCATGAAGATTTAGAGTGCGCACACATTTACCTGTCCTAACATCCCACACTTTCGCCGATTCATCATCCTAAAAAATATTAATATTTAACTAAAAAAGTCACCAAAATTAAAACGAATTCTTAAATTGATAAAAAATGAAAACTTACAGATCCAGATACTATTAAATTTGATTTCGCACTAAAAGCTGTACAGAAAACAACATTCTGATGTCCTTTTAAAGTTTTAACACATGTTGCCTGGAAGAAAACAATATTAATTTTAAAGTTGATTAAAAACAAACAGCATAAAATGTTCATATATATCACCATTTTTTCTTTCATTATGAATACAATTATTTACACTATTAACATTTTGTTGAGATAAAAAGTACCATATCGATAGTACTATATTGCACAATACAATACCTGTGTATTGTGCACAACTATAGGTAAGGCCGAATATTGTTGATTAAGATATGTATTAATTTTTATAAAAATGAGCTGACAATTTTAGACAAATGTTGTGATACATAGGCAATAATGAAAAGAGACATTTATGTGTATTTTAAACACAGCAAATTTGTTTATAAATATGTTGTATCATTTTTTCTTTTTTAATTTATGTATTTTTTTTAGAAAAATGATTAAAATTTGGGATTTAACTTCTAAGGAAGAGAACATGATGGGGTACTTGCAAAGTTATAAGATCATTTCATTAGAGAAAGACAGACACAATACATTTAAGACAGACAAGTCATTGAGTAATTTAGTTTTAACACATTTGTTTATTTAAGTTTTAACCATTTTATTTTGTCTAATGAAATGAAACTTACACTTAGTTACTCAGGTATATTCTTCAAAATCTTTCTCAATTTATTGGTCAATGGGACAAATAACATGTGACTGTTATGACTTTAATCAACATACATTTATTATATACACATTCAACATTTTCAAAATTTCAGCTGAAAAACAAACAATTTTAACAAATTTATCATAACATACTGTTGCAATATTCCACAGTTTCAGGGTTTTGTCATCTGAAGCACTTACTAGCTGACAACTATCATGTGACCAAGCTACATCTGATATACCCTACAAAACAAAGAGAAAAAAAATTTTTAAGGATGGATTTTTTAAAGATTTAGAATGAAATATCAGCCAATGAAACTATTATTTTTTGGTAAAATTTTTCAAAAATGTACTTATACAAAAGTATTGGCTGGCCATTATAAAAAAAAAAAAAACTTTAAAAGTACTTTCAAATGTTTTCATTAAAATTATAATTTTACAAAGAATATATAAAACACAGCAACAATACATATTATGACTCACCTTTTTGTGACCTATAAGGTTTTCTTCTATTTGTCCATCATCAGCAGACCATAATTTTATTACTTTATCATAGGCTATAAAAAAACAAAAAAACATCAATTTAGGAATATATACTAAATTAACAAAGATTTTAAAAAGCAGCACTAAATCAAAACTCAATGAAAATAAAATTCATTCTTCAAAACAAATGCTACACAACAGAATTTTTTCTAAATATGCTCAGAACACAAGCAATTTTAATAGAACATTGAAAAATAAAAGCAAGATTAACTTTCATCAAGCATGCAAGAGAACATGGTAATATTCATTTTTACAAAATCTATAAATAATTTTTAAAACTTCATTTATTGTACTTACAACAACTAGCCAAATATTGTCCACAAGGATTAAACTTCACAGATGATAAGGCTCCTTTGTGTCCATATAAAGTAGTGAATAAGCCAAAATTGGGTGACTGCTAGGAGAAAGTATTTTTAATTAAAAATTATTTTATACAAAAAATAAATGAGCATAAAAAAGTTACATTACATACAAAAAGTAACTGCAGTAAATAATTATGTTCAAACATCAAATTTACTACAAGGTCTAAAAGGTCATAAAATTGACTACTTTCAATAAATACTAAGAAAGAGCAAATAGTATGAGTTGGCTTTCATTTATGCTTTATTTGTATAAATATGAACATAAAAATTTGATAAAGCTGAAAAATACAATAAACAGAGCCAATATTTCCAGATTTTACTTCATTTCAAATCTAAATTATAAAGAGAAATATACTGTACTGAATAACAAGAAATTTGCAATATGACAGTTCTAGGCTTTTGGGGAAAGGTACGTGAACATTTTTGACAGTATTAATTGCAGATTATTTTTCTGAACAACCAATATGTCCAACAATTCAGAAATAATTAGGTTAATTACATATACTTTAAAATCTTTTTTCATAGTTTGTACACAAAAACTGTTTCTGATCTAAAAAAAAATTATATCACTAGAAAACCTTAATTTTTTTCCTTACATTACTTTTTTCATACATAAAGAAAATAATTATAAAGAGAATTGAAAACCTTACGTTCGTCCTTAACAGTCTATTCTCAAATTTCGAAAAAACGTACAGTTCAATAGGTTGAAAATATTTTCACAATTCAATACTGTTTCCTTTCAGTTAGAAGCATTTTAATTTACAAATTAAATGCAGGCAGTTAAGAGAATTCCCTTTTAATATGAGTGTCATTCAAATTCATTGTGTACTGCCGGTAGCAAATAAACTGAAAATTAATTACAGGTAACGTAAGTTTCATTGCTAATACCTGGTCTTCAGATGTATGATTTTTTTCTAGATTTCTTGCCATACTTAATAATTCCTACAATGGTTAGAATCAAAAGTAATCACATATTAAAATTCACGTTTTTACTTTAATGGACTCGAGTGTGTGTTTACGTCTGCTCTAGCATTTCACTACACTTTATATCGCGAGTCTCGCTCCTTTTTCCAAAACGGAAGTCAGCAAAACTTTTCAATAGAACTCAAATCACTATATTTGATATCGAAATAAAATATCAAGTAATCAATAAATTATTCAATCAACTATTATGTATGTAGCATTAGCTTAGGGCTAAACTGTTAAAGAGAGCATATAAAGTTAAAATAAGGTTTTTGCAAAATAAAACTCTAATTCGAAGAAATAATACACGTTCATGCAATAAAATTAAATTCTCTATCATAAACTCTACGTTTAGTGTATTGTAGATTTATCTTTGAAAATTTTTCAGGATAAAGTAATTCAGAAAAAACTTTCGCAAGCTGTATAACAAGCTGATTTTTTTTCCTTCTCGTGTTTAAGTTATGAAATACGAGGAAAAGAACTCAAATACAATTAATGTTCACTTGTAAAAGTTGAATCTTTATTCCTGTCAACTAAAATCACAATGTGATTTGTTCACATTGTACGAGTAAGCTCAAAAATAATGCTAAGCAAACATCCTTTTTTTCTTTTTATCTTTGATTTGTAAGCATGCGCAATTTCCCAAGAAATGCTTTCCTCTCCTTGTTTTCTACTGTGTTACCTACCCTTTCTCTTCACTCCCCCTCATATATATTTAACCGAGTCGATGCGCTGTGGAGGATCAATAATATCTCTGTTATTTCTGACTGTTGCTACAGTGGTTTCTTATATGTTTTTACGTAAGTTGCTTGGTAAGTAAGTTTTTTTAATTTTAATATTGATTTAATATACCTCTACTTATCCATGAATCGATTTAACGTCTTGTTAAATTTTAATTTGTTATGTTTGACTGAGGTATATCATGAAGTCATTGATGTATTCAATTTAGTAACGGAACTAATTGAAACTGATTTCATTTTTTAAGAATTGAAAAATAAAGGAAAATTTGAACAATTGTTTTTTTTTTTTTTTTTTACATTCAAAAAGTTGTTTACGTGGAAGACGGAAAATAATTGTTATACAAGCTTGTCTATAAATATTGTTACATAACGTAGAGTCACAAATGCAAGTTTATCCAAAAAAATTTGTTTCACTTTCTGAAACTTTTTTTAGTGTTATGTTTTAACAACACATTTAATAAAAATCATATTAACAAACGTAATATTTTTCTATCTTTGTCAAGGAATTCCTTTAAAAAATCGATGTCCTTGGAACACCTCTACGTGATAGTTTCTATTTAGATTCAGATATTAAAATATATTTTGGTAAACTTATAATTGTTACGTCGGATGTTTCAGAATTTTAAAAAGGCCAAACACAATAAACAATAGTTTTATTAACTGTTTAACGTTTTAAAATACATCAATATCGTATACATATATCTATTTGTTTAATTTCACGTTGAGAGTTGCTGCAGGCCCTATTATTAAAATTAAGTCAGTATATATACAGTCAGTCAAAAAAGTATTGGGACACACTACCAGTTCATAGATTTTTATCGTAATATTTTACTTAAACATACAAATGAAACCAAAAAAAAGTAAAGGTTATTTTGTTAAATACAAATAATAATTTGAACAAAACTCGTACATTAATGCAATTATGGTTAAAATTGAAAGTAAAAGAAATCGAGTTAAGAAAAGGGCTCAAAAAAGTATTGGGACACTTCTCAATAAATTAAGAAAAAAATTCAAACTCTTAGAAATTAATATCTTGTTCGGCCCTCCTTGCTTTTTATGACCTCTTGAAGTCTATTTGGCATGGATTGGATCAATTTTTTGCAAAATGATCTATCAATTTTGGTCCACTCTTCGACCAAATATTTTTACAAATCCTGCTTGTTAGAAATTTGGTGCTCATATAGTTTTTGCTGTAAATAATCTCGCACATGTTCAATGGGATTAAGAGGTCTGGACTTTGTGCAAGAGTTTTAATAACTCTAGGTCAGTGGTAGAGGACCCATTACTTGCAAATATCTGCAATATGTCACGAGTCATTATCTTGGTACAATTTAAACTATCCTGAGATTTCCAGCTTGCTCGCTCTTTGCTTTAAATTTCGCTTAATAATGTCAAGATAGACATTTATTCATTATACCATCAACAAAATGCAAGTTCCCGAAACCAAAGCTTACCATGCAGCCCCAGACAATTTGGTTACCCCTTCCATATTTGACAGTAGGCTGTAAATTTTTGACATGCATTGCTATATTTGATTTCCTCCAAACTTTTTGCTTGCCATCCAATCCGAAAATGTTATATTTTCTGTCATAAACAAAAATTATATATTCCCAATATTCTGTTGGCTGCCTTACATACATTTTAGCAAATGCCAACTTAGCTTGTCTATTTGCTTTTTTTTTTTTTTTTTTTTACTGATGTAGGTCTTTCTTTGGTACTCTGCCATGATACTTATGTTTTCTTAAAACATTTCTAACAGTTTCAGGTTTTACTGATTTTCTGAACCTACTTTTACATTGCAAAGTCATTTTTAATGCACTAGTTCTTGGATTAGTGTGTACTTGTCTCACACAATCCACCTCTCTTCACGTTCATTAAATATCCTTGAACGCCCTGATCTTTGCTTGTTTTCAACACTGTTTGTATTCTTGAACCTGTTGATGATGTTAAAAACAGTAGACTTACTCAATTTCAATATTTTTGCTATACAGCAAATTGATTTCCCCTCTTTCCAATGACTTTTTACGAGATTTTGCACATCAACCAATATATCTTTGTTTCTCGCCATTTTTTTCTATAAATCTTATCTGTTGAAACATTTGTGTTTAAACTTCTAGTCTAAAAAAGTAGTGTGAAATTAAATTCTATTGATGTGCTGTATATTTGTTAAATTTCTCATTTCTAAAGTGTCCCAATACTTTTTTGACTCCAGTGGCCTTTGAATTATATTTGAAAAGCTAGATCAAATTATAATTCTATAATACTAATAAAATTTTCCTTGTATTAAGTACACCAAATGTTAAATTATTACTTAATTCATTTTGTTTTTCTTTTAATGTGATAAATATTTTTTTAAATAACTTTACAGTTATGCACGCCAAGTATCCCAATACTTTTTTGAGTGACTGTAGCTTAAATTTTATTTTGGAAATAACAGGGAATTTATTTTTTAAATCAAGTCATTGGCAAATTTAGATGGATTTTTGAATTTGAACAAAGCTATTTATTTAGTTTTCTAACCGCATGTTTTTTTAAATGATCTAAAGTAATTGTATTGCAAACATACTGCAGTTTCTGATTAGTACATAGAATGAAACTGAATATTTAAAAAATATTCTGTTAAATATAAGTATGCTAATTTATAAATTGCTTAATTTATTGACAAGGAATAGAATTATATTTGTTCAAAACATATTCATAGTACTTTTTCTACTTGTATGTTATAGAATTTCTCTGTTAAGCATGTTATTTTTAATTTATTAATAAATTCTTGCTTTTAATACTGGTTATTGTTATTTCATTTGCTTTTGATAGTTTAATGCATATAATTGCTCTAACTGCATAAATTTGTCAGTCCTTGTATAGTGTTTCATAATTCTTTTTGGGGGGAGAGCCATATTAGAGCTTCAATGCTTTAGAATTGAAGTGTTGTAATTGTTCCAAAGGCTAACATACAGAAGGAGAAGTTGCTGCAGTGAATTGAATTGAATCTCAAAAATTCTGTTTTAGTTTTGGAAAATTTAGTGATAAATTATCAATTTGAGTGTCATTTTATTATTCAAGGTTGGTTTGAAATTGCGACATCAGTCGCTGTTAAGCTATAGTTTAGACTTTCGAATGTTACGTTAAAGCTCTTGAAATTTGTCTTTATCTTGAACTTTAGTGTTATTGAACTTGACAGTTCTATCAAATAGTTACTCTTCATTTCATGATTTGTGTTCCTCCTGTGAAATAAATGCTAATAGATGTCCTTATAATTAAAACAAAACAATATTTTCGTATTATATCATCGACCGAGTTTTCCAAATCAAAAGATGTTATCATATGTATGAACAAATTCATTGCATTTGTCCATGCCTTGGAACAGTTTCCCATTTTTTTTTTTAAAGAAAATTAGTCGACAGTGCAATACGCATGTACCAACAGAAATGACTAAGAAATTGTTAATAGGAACAAATTTTAAAATATCTTTTTAAAATTACTTCTTACTAAAATCTTTCTTAGATAAAAAAAAAAAAGAAACTTGTACAGAAAGAAAAAATTAGTTACACACATTTGATAAAAACATGTTTGTATGGTTTTTAAATGTTAGCAATATTTTTATTTTGAATTTTTGTAGTTTTTTCCCCTCCTATAGAAATGTGAATAAGATGTAAAAAATTATATTTCTGAATTGAAATTGCTCTTTTTCTGTACAATGAAAGTAATTTATCTGTAATTTTGGAAGTGTTCTTATAAATGGTTACATTTTTCTTTCCTAGCTTGGGGTAATACTGATAAAGTCATTCCATTTGCTTCAAACATGGTAAGTACCAAATTTTAAGTTATCTCTGTTCAAGTTTCATATTAAAATTCAAACTGTTTGTAAAATAAAGTAAAGTTGTAAAATAAGAGAGTATATATATGCTTCTTACTAGCTTTTCCTGTTGCTTTTGGAACAGCTTTCACATGTGGTACTGGTTTAACAATGCATAATTATTCATTGATACATGTTCTAAAATTATATTACAGAATCAGAAGTTTTAAATATTTATTTTGTAGATTTAATTAAAATTTGTAAATTTTTATTGTATATAAAGAATTTTATTTTGGGGAGAGGGATGAATAATATTTTATCTTGGGAAAAGTCTTATATTAAAAAGTGCCATTTGTTTAGTGAAAGAAATATGTGAATGAAAGTTTATTTTTCTGAAAATAGCAATTGGAAAAACGTAATGTAATATATAGAACTTGCATTTGTAGAATAACATAATTAATGAAGGAATGTATTCACCTAATAGGAGATTAAAAGATATTTATATTAAAATTAGTCTTATGACATTTCTTTAAATATATATTATATTTATATATCTAAATATATAAAGGAGAAAAGCGACTCACTCGCTCAATGACTGACTAATAACAATATCTCCAGAACTATTAAATCTATAGATTTGAAATTTGGTAGGTAGGTAGGTTCCCCCTTCATGGAGTAGACATCAGCCAAGAACGGATTTTGCAAAGTTCGAACCCCAGGGGGCGTTACGGGGTTTAAGGGGCGTTATAGATAATTATTTCCATTATTAAACTATTACATGTACAGTCTTGAAACTTGGTACACAGATTTCTTTCATAAAGTAGGGATTCCCTACATAATTTTTACGAAAATCGACCTCCAAGGGGCATTGAGGGTGCTTAAGGGGCATTATGCATAATTATTTCCATTTTTAAACTATTAGACGTGCAGTCTTGAAATTTGGTAAGTGGATTTCTTTCGTAGAGTGGAGATCCTCTACAAAAAGGGTTTTGTCAAAATTGACTCCCAAGTGGCATTGTAGAGAATTAAGGGGCGTTATAGGCAATTAGCTCATTTTTTAAACTATTGGACGTAAAATCTCGAAATTGAGTTAGCAGATTCCATTCATTCAGTAGATATTCAGTATAACATGGGTTTTGTGAAAATCGTTTCCTAAGTGGCGTTGCGGGAGCTTAAGGGGCGTTATAGATAATTATTTCCATTTTTAAAATATTACGACATACAGTCTTAAAATTTGGTAAGCGGATTCCTTTCATGGCGTAGAGATTTGCTACTAAATAGTTTGGGAGAAAATGGATCCCCAAGGGGGATCCATTGAGGGGGATTAAGGGGCGTAATAGATAAATATTTCCGCTTTTCAACTAATAGACCCACCTGCTTGAAAATTAGAAGGTATGTTCCGTTCATGGAATAGAGTTCTTATACCAAAGAGTTTTGCGAAAACGACCCCCAAAGGAGTGGGTTGCGAGGGATTAAGGCGTGCTATAGAAAAATTTCTGTTTTTGAATTTAACCCAATTACTTCAAATTTGTTGAGCACATTTCTTAGTTGAATAGAGTTCCACTAAGAATGGATTTTACAGAAATTAACTCCAGGGGTAGCGGAGAGTTATTGGGGTGTATTGATAGACAAAATTCCCATTTTCGAACTGCTAAGACTATAATAATAAAATTTGGTTTGAATGCTGCTTTTGTTGAATTGGAATCCGCTAAGAATGCTCTCAACAAGGTATTGATGGTAAAAATTCCATTTTTGCTGTTAGATTTAGACTTGAAATTCAGCACTCATGTTTATTTTATGGAGTAGAGATCCACTGAAAGTTGCTTTGGTGGAAATCCACTTGAATATTAGGTTAAGTGAGTGCAAAAAATCTTTCTACTTCTATTTTAGATATAAATAGAAATTAGATATTTTAATTTATGTTCTTTTTATATCAAGAGGCGAGAGTTACATCTATAAATTTATTTTTCAATACAGTCGAATTCTTAATGCTAGATATCAATAATTCATATATATGTAAACAGTATACATTTATACAACATCGTTAAATACCCAGTGAAGCAGGTGAGTAACAGCTAGTGTGTATATATATAATCCAATATAAAAGAATTTTTTCAATATATAATCATATACATACACATATATATAAATTTATACACACATATACATATGCATAAACAAAAATATAAAAATAATCATATAGTTATATACCTAAGATAACTAAAAGTAGGAAGGAGGCACATAGTATAAAGACAAATTCCTGGCCTTAGGAACCAGGATTGCAGGTTTAAACAAGTTTTGCGGCGCCAACCTTCACCTGTAATTTGTCATACTATGTACCAAGAGGAAAGGAAAGAGTTGTATATGTGTAGAATTTAAATATTAAATCATTAAACTAAAGAACATAGGAACATAAACATAACCTACTAAAACGGATTTATAACGATGGTCAAGAGTGCAGTATCGTGTTCCCGCCAAATAGGGAGAGCAGAACCGCATAAAGTTAATTGCGATACGATATAAGAAACGATTAATTGCAATACGATAATAAGAAATATATATATATACTTTTAAAAAATCATAAAAATAAAAATCATAAAATTAGCGTAAAATATAAAGAAACTCATAAAAATATATATATAAAAAAAAAATTTTTTTAAAGCATGTGGCGCCATCTATTTAATAATTGTAGGATAAATTAGATATTGTCTAAATTTAAAAAAACATTACAAAACATAATAACAGTAAATAATTACATTAATACAAATTGTATCATAAAAAATCATTATAAATATAATTACAAAGAAAATTAGCAGGGTATCCATGTTCAATACAGTGATTAAATAATTTTTTAAGATTTAAAAAAATATTAGCTTTATCGCTAACTAATACTTTATTGCGATAAATATAGTTAAAAATAATATTTCTATATATAGATGTTGATAAATTAGAATTCCAGTAAGGCACTTTGATGATATTAAAATTAAAGGCATCTCTTTTATCATAAATATTAGTATGTAGTTTCAAATCTTTAATATACAGTGATACATCAAGGTAATTTGTTTTGATTGGATTATTATTATAATTTTAACTAAGTTTATATAGGACGGATAAAAATTAATAATAGGATTTAAATTATCATTTTTACCAAAAATAATTAAATCATCAATATATCAAAAAATGTAGTAATCATTATTAATAACATAACTATATTCATAAAAATGTAAATAAAGATTAGCCAAACTATTACTAGCTGGGCCCCCTTGTGGGAGTCCTTTCTCTTGTTTATATAAAGAACCATTAAAAAAAACTGATATAATTTTCTTTTAAGACAAAATCTATGAGAGTTTTAAATTTGTTAAAATTAATATTAAGGTTATACATACTGTGGTTTTCTAAAATTACTTTAATAATATCATATAAATCAATGGAATTGAAAAGATCTTCAAAGTCATAACTATGAACTGAATAAATATTTTTATCATTAAAAAAATCTATAATCTCTTTACTATTTTTAATTATAGCTTTATTACATTGCTGATTAATAAAGTTTTGTATATTATGAAGTAATTTGCCTGCAGTAGTAATATATGTTCTAAAACCATTTGTCACAGTTCTAAATTTAACCGGACTTTTATGGAATTTTGGAGTTAAAAAAATATATGGATACTTAATTTTAGGAATACAATAACCTAATTTTTTATAAATAGCAATAATACAATTACTAATTTCATTATGTGACGAATCTCGGTTGTGAAAAAAAAATTATTTTTTTACTGTGCTTTCTTATAAATTGTGATCTTTAGAAAATATTTTATTCTACTTGTATTTAAAAAAAAAAAAAGTAAGAGCTGAAATAATCCTTTAAAGGGTGACAACTTTGATTTGTTTAAAATGTTTGTGTGTCCATCTTTGTAAATGCTAATTTTTATGTTAAATTTATAGGCTACTGCTCCAGGAAATGTGGATTGGAAGTCAGCAAAATCCATCTATAATTTTTCTGCAATAGATATTGATGGCAATGAAGTGTCTCTAGAGAAATATAGGTAATATGAGATGTTGTGATTTTTTTATGAGTATTTTCTAGTGTGATAAAAAGTTACTGTTTCTGCATAACACAAAAGCCCACTAACTATATCGAGTGGTATTGTGTCTCATAATTTTCATATTTATCTTTTGCGTTACTGATTCAATGTACATCATCTAATATAGAAAATACAATACTATGAAAGAGTTGATTAAATGGGGTAATAATTGATATATAGACCGAAAATGTGTATGCAAATAAGTGATTTTATTTACAAAACAATTTTAATATAATGAAAATATTGGAAGATAAATTGTGTGGAAGTAAGACCCCTTTTTCGTTATGATGCAAGCTGCAACCTTTCAAGGTTCAGATTCAGTTAATGTGCAGATAGTGTCCCAAGAAATGAAAGCCTGAGACTCTTGGCCATCATCCAGAAATTTTTAAAACATTGCCATAATCAAGTGTGCAATTGATGAAGATCATTGAAAGACCATTAATCAAATTTCTGATAAGACTAACTAAGCTCATTAATGACAATGCTCTAGCCCACACAATTTGGATGGTTTGACATTTTTTGACAAACAATATGGTTCTTGTGCCTCATTCACCTTACTCGCCTGATATGGCTCTGTCAGACTTTTTTTTTTTTCTACGGATAAAGAGAAGTCTGAGAAGAAAATGATTCATAGATATAGATGAAGTCAGAGAAAACATCCTAACAGCTTTGAGCAGTATCCTGTCTCAAAGTTCCAGAACCGTTTTGAGCAGAAGCAAAAGCAGTGAGGCAAGTGCATCAATGTATATGGACACTTTGAAGGGGACTAATGTAGAGTTCAATAAAAATTGCAAAATAAAGAAAAAAATAAGTTCTATATATAGTTACTTTTGGTCCCCCCACGTATATTACTAAACTAATAATCTATTTTGTTTTAAGGAAATTAAGAATTAATAATATAGTATACAGTAAAACCCCACTTAACACTGTTGAGTTTAGTGCTGTTTCGTTTTAACGCTATTTTATTTTAATTGTGGGATTCCCTGAAATTGTACACATCATTAAGCTTCCCAATATCCGAAGCAGTTTATCTGTGTTTCTTCTTTCCTGTGGTGTTATACAAACGTATTTTTATAGTTTCAAACATTTGTTGACATTATTGTAAGTATAAATTTATATAATATAACGATTTCTATAATGACAAATATTATGATTTTTAGTTTTTATCATGG
The DNA here is from genome assembly GCA_019973935.1 of Trichonephila clavipes. Taxonomy (NCBI): domain Eukaryota; kingdom Metazoa; phylum Arthropoda; class Arachnida; order Araneae; family Nephilidae; genus Trichonephila; species Trichonephila clavipes. The sequence continues at coordinate 13,808 of BMAU01015891.1, forward strand.
GTGATAATAAAAAACACGAAAATATAACAACAAGAAAAAGCATTTTCACTTGAAACTAAAATGTAAGTGATTAGAAGGTTAGATACTGGTGAAGGTCAATTTCAAATTGGTGCTGTATTGAATTTGGCAACTTTAACAATAAGGACCATTCTTAAGAATAAACAAAAAATACTGTCATTGGCAACTGCAACTACAACAAGCTCTGTGACTAGAATTACCCGTTCTAGAAATAATAAAATAGAGGAAATGGGGGGAAGACTTTCTATATGGACTGACGATGAAATTGAACGCAATATGCCATTAAAACAAGACTTAGAATTTTATTTATTTTTATATGTATATTCATTTATTATATTTCTATATTTGTAAGGAATAAATTCTTGTTTTATTGTTACAAAAAAACATAGTAAATTTAGTGGTAAATACCTGACCAATTTTCTACCTATCTTCCCCTAACCCCATTATTTACATCATGAGATAACCTCGTTTAACACTGTTTCGTATTGCACTCTACTTTGATGGAACCTATACCCTGCGTTAAGCAAGGTCTTACTGTACATCAAAATTTCATTAGAAATAATTAATTTGAATATTGTGTGAATTTTAATCTTTTTTTTTAAATGTGTACATGTTTTTTGAAAATGCTTGTTTCGTTTTCTATAATAAATCCTTACTGAGCATTTATCATACTAGAGTTTATACACTTATTATTTGCAATATTTTTAGTGGATTATATTTTTAATGCAAGTTTTAATTTTTAGGGGCCATGTTGCCTTGATTGTAAATGTAGCCTCTAAGTGAGGTTTAACATCTCAGAATTATCAGCAATTGCAGGCATTGCATGAAAAATATGCAGAGTCGCAAGGCTTGAGGATTCTGGGATTTCCTTGCAATCAGTTTGGAGGTCAGGTAAGATTGCATTTTTCATTATTTTTCTGTATTTCAACTATGTTAACTTATTGTTATAATTCTTTGAATCTCTGTGTGTGTGTGTGTGTGTAAATTATTTAAAAAGAGAATCTTTAAAATTATATAAAAAAAACCAGCACTTAAAAAAAGATTTTTTTTTCGGTAAATAAGTTACAAAACTAATCTAGTTTTTAAGATTTTATTCAAAAGCATTGATGAAATGTTTTAATTAGATATTAAGATGAATTCAAAAACAACACAAAATGAAAATTATTTTAAACTTTCAAATTATACAAGAATATAGTATAATTCGCTAGATATTTAGCTTTTATTTCTTAAATATATATGTGTATATATTTTTAAGGATTTATCTTTTCTCCCTCTGTACTTCACTATAACATTTTATTTTTTTATAAATACTTAAAAGTAGCCAATACTTTTGTGTTAAGTGTTTTTTTAAGCATTGTAATAATTTAAAATAAAAGATAACATAAAATATAATGCATTAAATTTTGTTTTAAAACTATTATTCATAAATCTGTGCATTATTTGATGTTTAAATCCATTTTCCTTTTTTAAAAAATTTCAGAACTATATAATTCCTCGTATAGTAATTCAATGTAAAGAATAAAAAATGGATAAATATATAGTTTATAACCTACTGGTTCTTTTTCAAGATGCAGTAGGAAAATGGCTTTTAATCTAAAATGAGTTTAGTAATGCTGATTTCATTTGTAAAAACAATATATTAATTTTTTCCCCATTTGTATTACGTGTTAATTATTTTAGGAGCCAGGTACCGAGGCTGAAATTAAAGAATTCATCAAACAATACAATGTCCAGTTTGATATGTTCAGCAAAATTGACGTTAATGGTGATAAGACTCATCCACTGTGGTCATACTTAAAGAAAAAGCAAGGAGGCACTCTGGGAAAGTAAGCTCTGTTTAAATTTTAACCTTCTTTATTAGTTCTGTCTTGATGTTTGACTTCACTTTGAGGTTTTTTTAGGCAAGTTGATAATGGCATCTTTCATTGGCTTGATTATTGCATATCTCCAGGATTGTAACCATAACATCATAATTTATACCTCATGATGATTTTGAGTGGATAAAATTCGGGATTAGTATGGAGCTATTGTTACTCTTAATGTTTTATTTTTAAGGAACCTAAATTTTGCAGCTACCAATCTCATTCTAAAAAATTCTGTTAAAACTTGCCGTAAGACCATCTAGTGAACTATACCATATGTTATGTGGTTCATTGTCAATATTCAAGCACAAGTTCAGAAAAGTCATCAACATTTTCAGCTATTTGGGCTGTTAGTAAACATCCAGAACAAAGTTTGTTATCAATTGACATATTGTTAATTTTTAAAATTAAATTATTTGTACTCATAAGTTTTCCTCGAAGCATTTTTTTAAGCTGCCTTCAACATCTTGACTGTTTCTGTGGCATTTTTCTCCAGAGAAAGAAAAAAAGCAGTTGTACAATTGTATGATATTCATTTAAATGTGACATCTTAAAATCAAGAGAAGTACAAAGCAGTTATGCCAAAAAACAGGCTGGCAAATTTTTCCCAGACTTTGCCATAATAATAACTGAAGGAGCTGCATGACACATTTGTATAGAGAAAATTATGTGCTACATAAGCAACACTTGTGATTGATTGATTGAATATTAACGTCGCACTGTTCAGCTACACGAGAGCTTTTGGCGACGGACCACGTAATTTTGAACCATGGTCAAGTGACGTGGACGACACCTGAGCTGGCACCTCCCTCTCCTAACTACCACACCACACCAACGGGAGGACGTTTCAGCTCTCGACAGATTTAACGTGCATCACTGCCCTACACGGCGGGTCTTTAGTGGTACTAGGATCGAACTCGTGACCAGGCAAGCCACGATCCGATACCTATACCACTCGGCTACCGCGGCCGCTAAGCAACACTTGTGACAACTCTATTCCAGGAACTTTTGGATATCTCCTTGTGTTGAAATTTAATAAGCTTCTAGTTGACTTGATCGTAGCTTAAAATTTTAAAGTTCATCATTGTAGCCCATTGCATTGCTGCAGTTCAATGGTCAAATTTTTTCGACTCATGGAACCCCTTGAATTATGAGATGTTTCCGTGGAACCCCATTTCTGCCCCCCTCCCAAACACACACACTTAGAAAAATAGATCTTGAAATATATTTAAAGTAGAGTAACATGTTATAGGTACTTTATGGTAAAGACGATTAAGAAAAGGCACTGCATTTTGCATTAAAAAGTTTTAATCTAATTTTAATAATAATTTGTTGTCAAAGTTTTCACCTGTCCTTGCATTATATTTAGTGACTGTGATATATGCTTACATCTTTTTTAAGTTAACTGTCGATAGCTAGGTCTACTGAAATTATTTGCAGTCACCTTTCATATTCTGCATTTAATTTTTGTTGTCACTCACATTGAGAACTACTTTTCACTTAAATAGAATATTCTGAATTGCTTTAAAATGTTTATTGCTGTGGGAGAAATCCTGTGCATTTTGCGCGAATTAGTTGCATAAAATTTAGGAGTTACTCTTGCTGAAATTCGGGTTATAACGAAAAATCTGCAGGCACATCGATATCCTTCATAATTAATGTTTCTTTTCACAAATAAAAGAAGGTACATTTTCTTTCAGAAATCTATTCAGTTTTGCAAAACATTGTACTGACGAGTATGAATTTACTTTGTGGAACCTGGTGTGTTGTAAATAATGGAATAAGCGCAACCTAGTAGGTAGTACACATGAAGAAAAACTGCTTTAATATTTTTTTTATTATAAAAGTTTAGAAAGTATTGCAAAATAAAGTTTTATTATATATAAATAAAATTTTCAGTTTTATAATGACTGAGATGAGCTTTAGATACTTGTGATTAGATTTATATATATTATAACTTCATAGAGAACATGAATCCATTTTATATATACATTTGTAACTTTCTTTTCAAATTTTTATTGTGACTCATGGATCCCCTGTGTATGCCTCGTGAAACCCCAGGGTTCTGTGCAACACAGCTTGAAGACCCACTCTAGTTCATTATTGATTTGAGAGATAAATCTGTTCTCAACCAGTTCTTTTCTTAATTCCCAATGTCTGATGAGATTTATGTACATTTGAAAGGAAAATGCATGATTTGTCTGTTTTCATGGAGATATTAATTTCTTTTCTTTTGCTTTATTGAATTGCAATTATTTTACATTTTATTGGGATCTTTTTAGCATGTGATTTATATTTAAAAGTAAATATATTAAATTGATTTGAGCTATCCAAAATAAGTTCTAAATACATTAATACAGAATTTTCTTAGATTGTTTATATCTTATGTTACTGAAAAAAATAATTACAATGTATTTATTTATTTTAGCTTTATAAAATGGAATTTCACTAAATTTCTGATTGATAAAGATGGACAACCCGTTAAGAGATATGCTCCAAATGTTGCACCAAATGTATGTACTTTTTGAAAATTCAGTTGACTTGTGTTTTTATTAAAACATCTAAACTTTTAAAAATGGATTAGTAAATTTCTAGAAGGTGCTTTATATTCTTGTGTTTCAGCTTTTTAATTTTGATAAAATTTTTGTTCTTGAGATTCAATGTTGTTAATTTTGTGAATTTTTATATTTAATAGCATTATTTGTGTGTACTTGGTATTTTATTAAAGCTTTGGTGAAATTGTCGAATTGGCCGCCTTTCTGTCAAATTTTGAAAAATAGCCAATTTGGCGTGTTTTTGTGTGTTGTGTTTTGGAGTTGCAACCTTACCACAGCACTAAACGCCGGAGTGCGAAATTCAAGATGGCAAAAGGGAAATCATCAAAAACGTATTATTTTAAAGTTTTGAAACTGAAAATCGCTGCAAAAATTATGCATTTAAAAATGAAAATTTTTTGACTTATCTTAAAAAACGATGTTTATAAAGAGGATGTCCCCGGCTGAACATATTACGGTGTTATTTCGTGCTCCGGCAGGACGTCCTGTAGCAAAGGGGGAACACCTTATCCGCTAAGAACCTCTTGAAGAATTTGATTTCTCTCCATGAGCCATGAATGCTGTTAGTATGTGCACCTGTTACCGGACACACAAACGTCAGACTGTGGTTTACCTTCAAATGCTGAAAACCTTCATCTTCCAAGCAATTGTAGGAAGCCCAACAGTCCGAAATGATTGTGGTACCAGGCAACACCCATTCTTAATGACAGCAAGCAAATATTCTTTCGTTCGACATGGAACCACTCTGAAAAAACATTTGTTCGAATTCCTTTCAGTACCTCCAAACACCCATTTTCCTTTCACGGATCTTCCTTTACCATATTTCATCTTCCCAAATTTACTCTCACCCACCTCAACAATCGCATCCACTCCTCCAATCTTGCAACTATCTCTAATTAAAACATGTATGCATATTTCCCTACAGAAATTATACCAATGGACAGCCGTGTGTGAACCAACATCCAAGTTGCAACTGCTTATTTCTGAGGGCACCTTCCAAACCATTTACTCATCGCTAACAAAATGGTACACATATCCATGTTACTCAATTCAAACCAAGACCCTTTCCTTACACTACGAGAAACATGATTCTCCTCTTTCACACTGGACCGGTTTCTGCACAGCCATTCAAAACCATCATTTAATTTATTGAATGTTCTTTCTCTCAGTTCCATAGGTTTCCCACATTTCGGGCAAACGTATGAAGAAGCAATCAAACCTTCTTTCATGCACCATTCTAACACCGCTTTCTTTCCAAACACAGGCAACAAGGCAAAAAACTTCAGAATACTTATCATACTTTTGCATGCATTCATTCAAATTAATCCTAACAGCATCGCTGGACATCATGGAAATCTTTTGAAATTTATGTGGAGAAAGAAAAAATATTACCTGTAAAAGTAATTCCCAAAATGAAGTCGAAAAAGAACAGCTGACCCAACCGGAGCAAAAGAAATGAACGTTTCTTCATTAACAGCCGTTATAAAAAAGCTGCACATGTGCAGAAATTAAGAATTGTTAGTAGTTATCGTTAAAGTAATGAAAGCCTTCTGCCCATGCGATAGAAAATATCATTGGTTAAAATGAAACTGTTGCAATTAAAAAACGAATTATGCATGCAGTAACTTGCCGCGATATCGTTAAAATTAAAGAAATCTTCTGTGCATGCGCCAAGTTTCGCCAAAAAACCAACTTCTTCACCGAAAAACAAATTAAGAAGGGTTACCATATTTGGCACATTTATTGATTGGGCGAGAAAACACTTGGCGCAAGAGGCAGCCAATTCGACAAATCAACCAAAGCTTTTATAGTAATTCACTGCAGTGAATTTTTTTGGATAATTGTTATTGAAATTACTCTAAATGAAGAATAATTTGAACAAATGTGAAAAGATTAAAATTCATTCAAAAGAATTTTTTTAAAAAATAAAAATATTATGGAAATATGTAATTTTATAAGAGTAATTAGGTTTTTCACATGAAATAACGGGACGTTAGTTAAAGTATATAAAATCATTGAATTCTATGATTTAATTAGGTATTCTGTAGAATAATGATTACTTGATCGTTTAAGTATGAAATATCGAAAGCTCTTTGAACAGGTTCTAGCTGCTTTTAGTCAGTTTTGAGCCTCTTTTAGCAGCTTTGCAATGACATGTGTATGTGTGTGTACCCTTCATTTTGTTGCTTTTAAACATGGAATTTAGGCGTATTTATGTTAGTGTCTTACATTTTGGATTATTAACGAATATTTTTGTAACATGCTTTCAAGAAATGACTTCTGCAGGAATGTGAGACTAATCTGTAAATAAGAAAGATTCAATGGGAGAGATTTGAATCTTTACTAAATAAGTGTGAGACAAAGGGAAAAAAAGTGCTGCTCTTGTGGAAAAATTATTAACTTGGATAGCAGAAGTGAAAAGTGCCAAAACAGAGAAAAAATACTACATGACTATTGGTTACTTTGGCATTATGATATCCTTGAAGTTCAAGGAATAGAAAAGTTAATTGTGCTAGTAACAGATGCAAAACCACACATATATTCTCTCCCCTCCCCCTTCCATTCAACTAATGTTAGCAGTAATGTAGAAATAAATTATATCTGCATTTCCTTATTATTTATCAATTAATCATCCATAATAGGGATAAAATGTTTTTAACTATTTTTGATCACTTAATTTACAAAATAACTTTAATTGGTCTATCATTAGTTATTTCATTGAATAACTAGTTATTTCTTGGTATAACTAGGTAAAATATGAAATTTTTCATCTATTATATGCTTTAACTTGTCTAGTTATTTCATGAAATACCTAATTTTATGAAATAAAAGAATTATACACTTTTTTTTTAGCAGTAACATATATATCTGTTGTAATATTGAGGTATTTAACTATAATTTAACAAACTATCTGATCCATACTATCTTTCATAATAACAAAAACATTAATCATTAATTTTATTGTGATTTTCATTAAAAATATGACTTTGTGAATACATGTCCCCATTTTGTAAAAAAATAATTTGTAATCGATATAAATTAATATATTAGATTTTTATTGAAACCTGAATATTTGAATAAATGTGAATTGATAGGGAATTTTCTAATCAATGTCTTTTTTTTTTTTGTGCAGGATATTGAACCAGACCTTAAGAAATACTTTGCAGCTTAAAGAAATTTTCATCTGGTTTTCTCCTTATGTGTAGAATAAAGTATGTAGATGATTAATGATAATTTTCTCAAAAACCACATTGTGGAAGGGTAAAATTTGATGTATACATCTATATGTCTTTATTTTATGATTAAGGAAAAACTTTTATGATATTCTTGTGCACCATATTGCTCTGGTTTTCTTATTTCAGTTCACTATTTTTTTCCTCATGGGCATTGCTCCTTACAAAATAAATGTACATGATGGAATATTTACGAGCAGTACTGATTTATATTTTTATTTTTAAAATGGTTAGTTGGAAATGTGTGTTGTAGTTCCTTTTTGATTATTTGGCAGCATGTAGTATATTATGTATTTCTACAGTTTCAAAAGAAATTTGTAAGTTTGTATTTGATAACTTTCCTTCAAACCAATTATTGGATAGGTAAAGTCTGATGATCCTCTTATTTACAGATTTCTTTTAAATATGTTGGAAATATGTATATAACGTGCAGCTATTTTGATAATATATCAGTGTCATATTTTTATGTATAATTAAAAGATTGATTTTAAGAAGTGTCTTGTGTGCTTTTTTAAATATTTATTTACATTTAGTGTTTAAGAATTCAATGTTTTTTGAACATATAGTAGTTTCTTTCACAAACTGGTGGTATGTAGAAAAATCTAGAAATTTGTATTTATTTTCTTTATTTACTAAGCACACTCAAAAACAGTATCTTAAATTCTTATACCCTGAATAATTTTTTGTATTGCATTTGATTCACAAAATGTACTTGGAGAATTGCAAAAATTTATATAATTATTTATATATATATATATTACATTGATTGGGTTAGAGGATTTTATGCAAATCGGTATCAAAGAACTAGACAGTTCTTTAAAAGCTATGAGAATTTTTAGTCAAAAATCAATCCTTGAAATACAGAATTCAACAGCAATATTCACAGAATAAATCTTGGAAGGTTTTCACACCTTCAACAGCACTCGGACACAATTTTCATTATCTAAAATACAAGTATGTAAAAGATTATTCACAAGCACTCGCTCGTTCAACAGCTGAAGTAATCGCTTCAACGGTCAAAGCAAGACTACTAATCGCTAGTCAAAATTTCGGCGAGCGTCTCCCTATTTATAGTCCACACAGATTCTTTGAGAAAGATCTGCTTCAGTCATAGATCGTGAATATAGTGCAATTCTCCACTAATTTCCAGAAGAATCCATAGGGTCCCGAACTCGCCAACTTGATTTCCAAAAATGATGCCAAGTTCTCATTGAATTGCCATTATAATGTAAGGAACAAGGTTGCTTGCAAATATTGCGATTTTTAATATAAAAAAAATATAAACATTGAACAATATAAATATTACACACATCCAAATACAAATTTTTTCCATGAAGTTTGTAACAATATTGAAGCACTTTCAGTATTGTTGCTATCAATACAGAAATTGTTCTGCTATAGGAGTACAATTTCTCAGCCTGTCGTTTGACTGTATTTTCAAGAAACCCTTCTTTCTTAGCTTAACCTTGTTTGAGTTATTTATTTAAAGTAACTAGTTTGAGATAACTACTTTTCCTTGGTCAGTATAAAATTTGCATGAAAATCCATGATAAATGGTAGGAAGAAACATTTTGTATTCCTTAATAACACATACATGATAATCTAACTCATAATAGTGACAATATGTACTCTCTGTGGCTGTACTCAATAACTTAGCTGTGGATCACAGCTTCCAGGTTTTCAGAATTGTTAATCGGAACACACTTGAGTTGGTAGTAAAGAGAAAAAAAAGTATATTGTAAAATATTTGAATTTATATATATAATCAAGAACCCATTAACGATCCGAATCCCCTATTGCTTTGAGTTGTGTGCTCTCTGTTGGAGAGTTTAAAGGTTTCAAGGCATTTAATTCAATAAACTTGGAAGTGACAATCAAAATTCCCTATCTAAGAAACTACTAGCATACTTTCAAACAGTCTGCTTGTATGAAAAAGTGATTGCGTAAATAAAAGGGACTTATTATTAAAAATCTTAAGGTCTTCCTATCCAGTAACAGTTTGGATTGAAAAAAATAAAAGGTTGTATCTGACTAGGGTAAAAAAAAAAAAAAAGTTTTGCATGTTATAAACTTGTGAAAAGGACTTTGAGAAAGATAGATACTTTAAAGTAACATTTCCTAACTCTCAAACGTAGAATTGAACTATAAATCAAGTTATAAAAATGGTAAATTTTAAAAAAAATCAGTGGGTGTAAAAGAAAAAGGCATCTTGTTTTATGATAATTAAGGGAACGTGAATTTGAAAAAAAGTTATTTTGTTTCAGACATCAACTGTTGAGTTTGACTTAATTGAGAAGGAAAATTATAGAATATTTGATTTGCCTAAAATGCTTTTAATGCTGCATATTTACAATCAAAGGTTTTGCTTTGATTTACTATCTGTTACAGCATTCTTACATCAGTGTGTATCTGGTTGTGAATTCTTGCAACTATTTCTTTTTCGGGCCCTGGTGCCATTAAAGAAATCATATTCAGGGTCTGATGCTGATTAAATTTCCAGAGATGACATGGTATGGAAGTTTGGAGAGTAGGATGCTTGTTTGTGCCCTCTTCGTCACTTGACCATCATTCAAAATTGAGGTTAATCATCAGTAGAGCCCTCATATTTCTTCTGAATGTTTAAAATTTGTATATTAATGTTTTTTTCTTTTCACTTTGTTTATGGCAATCTAAATATTTGTTTCCAGCATGATTACTTTTTAATATAAGTAATGAATGAAAGTTGCAATTTAATTACTTTCTGCCATTATTATAACCATTATTTGTATGCTTGAGAAAAATAAATTTTAATCGATGATATTAGTAAATGTAGCAATTATAATTACTATGGATGTAAAATAACATGCCTTTAATTAAAATTTTGTTTTATATTGTAAAACCCAGCGTATAATGCACACCTATACTTTAAAGCTGCATTTTTTAATTTTTAGGTATATTCGCCATATAATGGGCCCTGTCCCATTTTTTTTTTTTGAAGAAATTCTGAAATGTTAGTTTACAATGCTCTTATGTTTTGAAGTCATTTATTCGAGTTATTATCCCAGACTTTTGAAAAAAATAGTATACTTCTAGAACTACAATTTTTAAGTTCATAAGGCATGTCATTTCTTTTAAATAAACAGTATTTCAATATGTTAGAAGTAAATTTTTTTTTATTCTGAACTCTCGTTACTTTTAAAGCTATTGTTTTTATTGCCAGCATATAACGCTCACCCTTAAATTTGGATCTTATTTTTGTGTTAAAAGTGCATGTTATATTCTGGATTTTATGGTAATTGCATTTATTAGTCAACCTAATTTTGTTATATTCATTGTGTAGACTGAGAACCCTGACAGGTTGTTTAAATGCATTCCCAGTGAGTGAATGCTTATCATATTTTGAAGCTACACTAGGCTTATAGGTGACGAACCTTGTAATTTTGAAACAGTCAATGACAAGTAAAATAGTTGAGCTGGAACCTCACTCACCGAATTTCTCCACTACACCAATATGAGTACTTTGAGCCTCTAAAAATTTAACTTTTATCAGCCCTTTTACACAGTGGGTGTTTAGTGATACCAGCATTTGAGTCCATAGCTTGATGGAAAGAATGCTGGCTATGAGCTAATGATTATGGTCTTGGCTATTATGGCCACAGGACCAGCTAATCTATTAAAATAGTGAAAAATGTTTAGCAAGTATTTTGGGAACTAAAAAAAAAGCACAGCTAACATTTAATGTACTGAATCAGTAGATCTACTTAATTTGTGTGTAAATCCATTTTGGTCATGGTATAGAACTGATGTGGGAGGGGAGACAATTCTGCATATAAAACGAATAATTTTATACTGAAATCTGAATCTTTGGGAAGGAGTGGTCTAAAACATGGGTATTTTATTATCTTTGTATTGCTGTCTTGTAAAAGCACTTATACTAATTGGATTTTGATTCATCTGTATTCTCCAGTCAATGAGACAGTTGAAATGTAGAGGCATAGTTCTGTAAAGGTGATATGAACTATATTATGTTGTATGAGCACGACTGTAACATATAATTGTATGGCAGAACTTTTTACAATTCGTTTCTCCATATTTGTTAGTCCTTTGTTTTTTATTATTTAAAATGTAACCTTAGTCTTCCTCTTCACTGAGTTTTATTTTGCAACAAAATTTATTTATATTGTATTTATTATATTACAACAAAGATCATATAACACAGTATAGCCAGCAGGGGCATAGCTACCGCCGTATCAATGATACGGGGCCCCAACAAATGTAATTGCAGTCCCACTAACAGGGCTCCCATATCTAAAAAAGGGCCCCTTCAGAGCCAGATTGGCTCTTGCGCCCTAAACTCACTCACTCATAGAAGTTGCTTAGCTACAGCTAATCTTTATATATAAGGGCTGATATTTATGCTGATTGATAAGTACCAACATGTACACTGAGCGGGACTATGGTATCAGAGTCGTTATGGTCTCTATAACTGGTGGATGGGGTTATCGAGTCCTGGTGACAGTATATAGGTGCTTCTCAAACTTTCAATATTTGCGACCCAATATTCAATCATGATTTTCATCGCACCCCCCTTCCATACAATAACAATGTATTGAAGTCAATAATACTGTACTTTGACTTTAAAGCTAAAATAGCTCTTAAAAACATCTCGCTCAGCTAAAGCATTCATTGCCCAGGACGTATATATACGTCTCTCCAAAGTGCGATCTTTTCTGTGCACTGCCATCCATAAAATTTTTCGGAAGCCTTGACAATGTTTGCGAAGGATTTACTTATTTCAGAGGATTTGATACTTTATTCCTCCTTCCCCCCCTTTCAATGCATCACATAAGCACAACTACGTGGAAAACAGTGGCATTGAAGAGCGAATTACGTAATGTTTAATCGACAAATAAGGAATTAATTATAAATTGCACAAATTATCAAGATAAGTGTTAATATTTGCATATAATTTTATGTATGACAAACGCATGGGGTCACTTGTAGTTATTAAACTTGTTCTTAACTTAGTATTGTCAAGTTAATTATAAAAATGTCGCCCATCGGGTATAGTGGTTAGCGACGCTGACTGCTGTGCCGTTGGGACTGGGTTCAAATCCCGGAGAAGACATGGATGTTTGTAAATGTATAGTGCCTTCGCGGCATGGGGGTACTTTAAATAGCCGTCGAGCCACAAGTCCTCTCGTGAGGTTGGTGGAAGGAGCCCCTGACCACCCCCAGGGTGTTCTCCCTCAAAATTGGGGTGAAACCGAGCTAAATCGTTCTGTTACCTGTATGGTGCTCAAAACTACAGCTAACGACAGACGCACTTAGCCCTTTGCCATGATAAATTTCGTGGGCCTTTGCCGATCAGGTGGCATTGGTAACAATTATAAAAATACATTGTGCAGTATTGATACATTTATAAGTATATTATATCGGTGTAAACATGTATTTTATTTGTTTACTTTCAGTAATTTTTTAAAATCTTTTGTTTTCGAATTTTTAATGTGATCGCACCCCCCTCGTAGATTTATCACGGACGCGTCCCACAGTTTGAGAAACCCTGCAGTAAATACCTGCTGCATTTACTGGCACCAGGAGAAGGGCCGATGCACTTTAAATATGCCGGGGCTCAAAGTCTTCATATTGGAGTTTTGTCGGAAGTTTGGAGAGGGGAATATCCTCGTCTCTTAACCAAGGTTCAAAATTAAGAGCTCCTTCGCCGTTTCCAGGTACGTTGTTACTATAAAATGAAATAAACTAGAACACCTTTCAGTTAAAAAAAAGATCAGGAATAAAAGTATATAATTATTGGACAAAAAAATTTGTAGTATGTTCATTTACACAAAATAAATAGAAGAATGTTGAGACAATTCAACTTTATCGAATGCACTGTCCTATTCCTATGCTCTATTCACTGTATTAGGTAAATGTGCTCCTAACTAACTTGTGATGTTCCTCCCCTTGGAAGAACATCTCTCGGAAGTATCAGCGTGAGCCAAAGGTGTAGGACCAGCGAAAGAACTAGGATCAAACATTATCTTAATATGACTTTATTAAGATATTTAACCTTTAACAAATTCAATTATAATAATTGATATGAGAGAATCTACGATGACGCAATACGCAACACAATGTATATATATTTATAATAAGACCTAATACAATTCAGACCAATATCAATAAGCGAACCGCCTAATCCTCGAATCTAATATTAAGTAATCAATCCTACCTTATTATAGCTTGTAGTAGCTCTTGTCTTTATATGCAATGGGATGCAACTGTACGGCTTCCTTCTAATTGAACACCAATATATGTATCCACGTCACATAGAACTCATTCAAACTTGAAACACGAACTGTAGTAACTATCAACTGCCACAACCCATATCAATTGTCTAACATTCCTTTACATTGCCATTTTGCTTACTCTAAGATCTGATATTTAAAGTCCGTTTATTCGCATCTCTTATTCACATTCTATTTCTTGGATTTGGTTGGAAAAGAGTTGCCATTAATTCTGGCCCAAAGGACTTGTTAAGGAAAAGACGCGTGAGATGTCACAAACTCTTCAATCTAAATCAATCTTATTATTCAGATTGCATTTCAAAACTGAAAATCAAATTTAATCTGCATATATGAAGAAAAGCGATTCATATCGCGATGTCTCTGGAACTATTACACCTACAGGCTTGAAATTTGGTAGGAATGTTCCTTTCATGATCCAATTCGTTTTTGAACTATTAGACCTACAGACTTGAAATTTTGCAGGCATGTTTTCTCATAGAGTCAAGATCTGCTACAAAAGGGGATTTGCAGAACATCGACCACCAAGGAGCACTATAGATAAATATTCCTGTTTTTGAACTGTTAGATTTGTGACGGATCCTATTTGCTTCCTTTCATTGATCCCCTTGAGGAAATACTTCTTTAACTGTGTTGTTTGAGTTTAAAACCGCCTTCCTAAGAGAGAACTTGAGTTTATGCTAATTTGGGTGCTATGTAAATAATGCAATGGGAGTGTTCGAGTTAGTCATGATGCTGTTATTAAAGTGAGATTAGCGAAGCGCTTTTTGGAAGAGAGTTGAAGGAGCATTAAGCCTGCAAATGAAGTTTTAGTCTGGACTATATATATATAGTCGACCCAGGAGAGATCTGACGAGTGCTCTTCAATCGGATCACACTCAGATAAGTGTTTCATTAGTTGTCTTAAGATAGTTATCTAAATTAATTGCTGTCTCAGTTTATAATCTTGATTTATCAGAAATTGATTGAACCGAAATAAAAGGGATTATTTTTATAACAATGCCGGTTGATTCGGTGTGTCCTAAACTGCAGCCTTGGAGCCGGGACAAACCTCCAGACTTGAAATTTTGCAGGCATGTTCTTCTCATGGAGTAAAGATCCTCTACAAATTTTTGCAAAAATCGACCCCCAAGGGGCGTTAGTGATAAATGTTAATGTTTTTTAACCATTAGACTTACAGACTTGAAATGTGGCGGGCATGTTCTTTACGTGAGGTAAAATTCCGCTAAGAAAGGGTTTTGCAAAAATTGACCCCTAAGGGATTGCCAGAGGTTAAGGAGCATTATAGATAAAATTCCTGTTTTTGAACTGTTAGACTGTTGTGTTGTGTGAGTTCAAACTATAATTAGATGCACATTTGAACGACTTCCTCCTTAAATATTATTTTAATATATCTCTACTTCACTGTACAACACATTACTAATTACAGATACTAATTTCATAGTTGCGTGTTATTTATATACAATCCTCCACTCAGTCACAGTTAAGTCTTTAACTGGTTACAGTTAAATATACCACATCTCCTCCCTCCTTAAAGAACAAGTCTCTCCGAGGCCGCCTGATTCTCCGGAACGCCTAGGAAATGGCCTGTCTGGAACTGGTGGACTCCTCGTCTCGAGTCAGTCTCTTTAGCTGAAGACTGTGATAGATCTGGAACCGCAACATCAGTTGATGGCACTCCTTGTACGGAAGATGAACCCAATTCCTTGTTCCGATCCTTAGAAATATCTTCCGCCGTTTCTGCATGCTGAATATTAGAGTTGTTTTCTCGAACCTCTGATGATGGAAATCTCTGGTGCATAAGTGGAATGATATTTTCTTGCACTTTGTCCCCACTGAACGGATCTGATCAACATGTCGTCTCACGAGGGTTCCTTGAACATCAATGATGTAGTGGAGTACGCCATCCTGGTTTACAATGGTACCAAACTTCCATCTAGTATTAGCTGCTCTGTAAGCTCTCACAGCCACTCGATCTCCAACATCAAATTTCCTATCTCGAAATTCGAAATTATCTCTTCGTAATTTATCCTGAATTTTTGTTTTCAATTCAGGTAAAAGTAAATCTATCCTGGTTCTAATGTCTCTTTTAAGAATAACATGGCTGGACTAAGTGTTGTAGTTACATTAGAGCTTTTCGGTATTGCATTAAAAATGTACTTAATTTCTGCTGTATAGTACCTTCGTATTTATGCATAGCTCTTAATGATTGCTTTAAAGTAGCAACATAACATTCTGCTTGTCCATTACTAGAAGGCTTGAAAGGTGCACTAGTTTTGTGCCTAACTCCATTTTTATGCATAAATCGCTGAAATTCATATGATGTAAACTGAGATCCATTATCGCTGACAAGTACCCTAGGTAATCCGAATCTTGCAAAACTATCTCGAAGACATTCGATGGTTTTCTTGGTTGTGGTTACCTTCATAGGGTATACTTCTAACCATTTGGAATGAGCTTCAACGATCAGAAAACGTGTGTTCAAAAATTGGTCCAGCAAAATCTACATGAATACGTTCCCAGGGCATACTGGGATATTCCCAGTAATGAACTTTAGATTTTGGAGGATCAGCCTTATATCTAGCACAATCGACACAGTTTTTTGCGGCTTCTTCAATATCGTTATCTATATTTTTCCAATAGACGAACGATCTTAGCTATAGCCTTCATTTTTACTATTCCTAAGTATCCAGCATGTAATTCTTCCAGAACGTTCTTCCGAAATTTCCTTGAAATACAGACCCTTTGTCCGTACATAATACAACCATCCTCAATGGTATACTGGGCTTCCCTCCCTTGCAAATCTTTACCTTCCCTTAAGGCTCTTAAGAGTGGACCCAGCTCAATATCTTTACTCGTCTCCTGTCGTAACTCCTTAGAAGTAACCGGTAATGCTTCAATCTGTGACATCTGAAATATTGTGATGTCATCTTTAACTTCAAGCTCTTCGGATGTTTTTGGTAAACGAGAAAGAAAGTCTGCATTTCCGTGGTCAATCGTTTTACGGAATATTATATCAAACTCAAATGACTGCAAAATGAGCGCATAATGTAAAAGTCGGGTAGCTGCCAACACTGGTAAACCTCTTTTTGAACCAAAAATAGCTATCAAAGGTTTGTGATCTGTTATCAAAGTGAATCTTCTACCTTTCAAATATAGATAAAACTTTCTTACTGCCCAAACTATTGAAAGAGCTTCCTTATCAATTTGGGAGTATTTTTTCTCGGATCCAGATAATGTTCTTGATGCGAACGCAATCGGACGTTCAGAGCCATCTGGATATACGTGTGACAGAACACAACCAATGCCAACTGGAGATGCATCACTAGCTAAAGTTAAAGGTAGGCTAGGATCATAATGCACCAAAATTTTAGGTGAACAAATTTCCTTCTTTTATTTGCTCAAAGGCAACCTGGCAATCCTTCGACCATAAAAAATCTAACATTTTTTTTGTTAAATTATTAAGAGGATTAGCAATAGTAGCTAAATTTTTACAAAATTTCCCGTAAAAATTAACTAACCCTAAGAAACTTTTACTTCATGAACATTTCGGGGTACAGGAGCATTTACAACGGCTGAGATCTTTTCGTCAGTTTTATGTAACCCTTTTGAATCGATTCTATGCCCAAGAAAATTTATTTCATTTTGGAAAAACTTACTTTTATTTAAATTGCTTTAGCTCGTGTTCTCTACATTTCTTAAAAATTCCTCTAAAGCTGTAAAATGCGAAATTTCATCGCTCCCTGTTATTCTAGCATCATCCATAAAGACCTTGACTCCATCCATACCCTGAAATAGTTCGTCAACATAGCGCTGCCAAATAGCAGGTGCCCCATTTAATCCATACATAAGTCTTTACAAATATATAATCCCTTGTGGGTATTTATAGTCATTAATTTCTGACTGTCGGGATGGACTTTCATTTGCAAATATGCATGCTTAAAATCTAATTTTTGTAAATTGTTTTCCCCCATTTAAACTACCAAAAATTTCATCCAATCTTGGTAAAGGATGCTGAGGAACAATTAAATTTGGATTCAGGGTTACTGAATAATCAGCACATAGTCTTATACAACCATCGGATTTAACAACAGGGACTACTGGGGTTGCCCATTCAGAGCTGTCGACTTTTTCTATGATACCCTCTTTTTCAAGTCTGTCAATTTCGTTTTCAACTCTACCTTTGAGAGCAAAGGGTACTGTTCGAACCCTACAAAATATAGGTTTTACTCCATGTCTGAGTTTTAATTTAGCCTCATAATTGTTTATTTCTCCTAATTTATCATCGAAAATATCCTTATACTCTCTTAGAAGGTTATTTAAATTTTGTTCAGTTTTTGCTCTAAAAGCTTTAATAGCCGGCCAATCTAAATGAATTTTATAGAGCCATTCCCGACCCAGAATAGTATCCAAGTTTTCTTTCACAATGTATAAGTTCAAGTTTACTTTTTTGATTTTTATATTGTACCCTTACAGTAACATATCCTAATGGTATAATTGAATCTCCTTTATATGTTTTAAAACTATATTTGTAGGTTTAATTTGTTTATTTGAAATTTTCCTGAAATTTCCAATATCATTACACTAACCGCTCCCCCCGTATCTAATTTCATAGAACAACTTTTGTTTTCAATTTTTAAATTTATCATAATTGGAGGTCGTTTTGGTTCTTTTTCGTGTAATATATAATCCTGAATTTTTAATTCGTATAGTGGAATTCTATTTCTATCTTCAACTTCATTTAATAGAGTTACCTGTTTTTGTTTAACCGATTTCGCATTTGCCTTTTAGATGCGAAGCATGC
Organism: Trichonephila clavipes; assembly: GCA_019973935.1. NCBI lineage: Eukaryota > Metazoa > Arthropoda > Arachnida > Araneae > Nephilidae > Trichonephila > Trichonephila clavipes. The sequence goes on from BMAU01015891.1 coordinate 32,564, forward strand.
CTGTTTAATGTGCCCAATTTTCCCACAGAAATTACATTTACTTGAAATAAATCTACAATTCTCTTTTGCATGGTTGGTACCTGTGCATCGTGAACAATATAATTTTTCTTTCGGCTTTTTTGTAAAATTGATTTTTTATCCATGTGTTTTTAAAAAGTTTGCATTGAATTTATTGCTCGGCCCATAATATCATTTGTCCCTCTAAAAGCTTTTTCCATAGCCAGTGCTATATTTAGCGTTTTATCGAGATTAATATTATCTTCCTCAAATAATCGATCTAAAAAATCATTTTATCCCGCAACCCGCTTACAAATACGTCGCGTAACATAATACTCAACATATCTTTATCATAATCACAATTCATTGCTAGAGCCCGAAGCTCGGCAATGTATGTACTAATACCTTCCCTTCAGTCTGTTTTCTGTTTAAAAAATTTGTGACGAGAAGGTATAATTAAAGGTTTAGGGGTCAAATGTTTCTTAAGTGCATCTTTTAATTTATCTAACGTTTGGTCGGAAGGAATGTCAGGTGCAAGCAAATTCTTTAGTAACTGGTACAATTTTGCACTAAGAGACGAAACAAAAACCTTAGCTCGATTTGCTATTGGTACATTCTGTACATCTAAGTAAGTTTCGAATCTTTCAATGAAACTATCGAAATTTTCATTTTCTTCATCAAATTTTTCAAATTGTACAGTTACTTTATGACTATGAGAATCGTCTCTAATTTTCAGCGCTCGAATCAAATCTTGATTCTGCCGGAGTAAGTCTGCAATTTGCTGTTCCATGGTTCCTTCCGATATAAAAGAGAGAAAAAAAATTTCCTTTTACCTTGAGCAGTTTTCAGGCAATGCCTTATCCAAAAGAATCTCCAATATATCCCATCTTCGTCGCCAACTGTTGTGTTGTGTGAGTTCAAACTATAATTAGATGCACATTTGAACGACTTCCTCCTTAAATGTTATTTTAATATATCTCTACTTCACTGTACAACACATTACTAATTACAGATACTAATTTCATAGTTGCGTGTTATTTATATACAATCCTCCACTCAGTCACAGTTAAGTCTTTAACTGGTTACAGTTAAATATACCACATAGACCCAATTACTTGAACTTTGGTAAGCATGTTTCTTTTGCTGAATAAGAGATCCGCTACAAACGGGTTTTACGGAAATTGACTCCCCTTTGGAAGTGAAGAAGACCTACAGCAATGTAATTTTGTATACGTGTTTATTTTCTTGAATTGAAATTCGCTTAGAACGGGTCTTACGGAAATCGACTCAGAAAAAGAGTACGGGGCTCATTGATAAAAAACATTTGTTTTAGGCTGTTAAATTTAGACTTGAAATTTGGCAATCCTGTTTATTTTGTTGAGTAAAGATCTGCTAAAAATGAGTTTTATGGAAGTCCACTTTTGAGGAGGGGGGTTACGGGAGCGTAAAAGATAGTAAAACTTTCATTTTTAACATTCAAGTCCTGACTTTTAAATCAAGTGTTGAGAGTTCTAAGAATGTTTTTCAATACAATAGAACGCTTACTGCTATAGGACTTGAATATTAATAATGTATATAGTATACATTCGGACAACAGCTGTATAATATGTATAGATTATAAGTATTTTACAATTAGATTTATCAATCTTTCTATATTACGATTTCTGTTCGATACCTAAGCCAATATAACTACGTTTTTATTTGGTGTTAAAATATACGACCAAAATTTAGAACACTTTTGAATAAAAAAATAATCTAATGTATCAGTTGTTCTTAAACTGGGGTTCGTGGACCTCTGGGGTTCCTCAGCGCCTTTCTAGGGGATCCGCGGAGTGTCTTTCATGTGTGTGTAACGCTTTAAGATTTTCCTCCTTTACAGACACGTAGAAAAATGGAAAGATGTGACATCATAAACTCGATCTCTAAATAGCCCGCAATCAAAGAACTCTACTAGAACATGTACTTCGATCAAGAATATTTGGTCTCAAAAGCTTAGGGGTCCGCAATGTGTGTGTGTCGGATTGAAACATAAAAGGGGGGGATTAAAAGTCTTAACTAGCCACATGTAAGAAAAGCTTGCATTGGAACCAATAGATGGCGCTCCTTACTAATAAAATTCGACTGCAAGATGGAAATATATTTTTCAATCTGATTATTATTTTTTTCCAATTAAATTTAGAAAAAAAAACTGTAAAAAATAATTTAAGAACAGCTTAAGAAACTGGGTTTAAAACCAATGTTATTGCTTTTATTTTCAAAAATAATCTAACGTGTGTATTCATAATGCATATTTTGTGTGTGTGAATTATGAGTATCATCTCCATAAGAACTTTTCATAAAAGCTTAAAAACATCACCGAATCGCTTTTTTAGTTTACTATTCTGTCTGGATTTTCTAAAATTAAACAAATTTACGACGATAACAATGAAAAAGTAGTTTTACGCAACAACAAACCAAATTATTAATGGTTTTGAATATTGCTTTTGATGTAAATTCTTCGAAAAAAAATGCATGTTCTAATTACCACTAAAAAAAATTCTTCTTACCCTTTAACTTTAGCGCAAATAAGTTTGTTTAACCATTTTCATTCTATTTTTGATGCATTTTTAAAAAATATCGATTTTGTTTTATGCTCTTATTAAGGATTTTCTGTTTGTTTGTCAGTTTGATGCATGATTTAATAGTTAGAAATAGAAGTTTTTTTAAATAGAGAGAAAGAAGAATATTTCTTTAAATGAAGTTGTTCCTTTTTTTATGTTGCATCAAAGGAAGAGTTGAGGAGTCCGTAATAACTTCCACTATTCTCATTCTCATAAAAAATGTACAAAATTATGTCAGTATTAATAACGAAAAGAATTTAATTAGATTTGATAGATTACATAATAATTGCATAATTAATAACGACTTGGACTTGTGACTAGAAACGACTTGTTCGAATTGCAATTTGATTCTTTTTCTCGAAAGTTTGCTGATCTCTGCTTTACAGTAATAGCCTAAAAATTCAGAAAAAAAGATTTTCAAGTCACACACCGAATAGTTTCGCTCTTAATAATAAAAACAAAATTACTTAAATGTCTAACTTGTTTTCTTCAGAATCAGGTTTAATTTAATAATATGTTGACACAACTCTAAACAATAATTGTGCACGATATGCACCATTGTTCTAACTTGCAAACTTTCTATTCCATAAAGAAATTAATACTTTTTAAATTTTTATATAAATAGGGACGTCTTAAAGCATAGGCCCAGCGCCTCGACCCACTGGCATGGCTAGGTCTGAGTGGGCCCTTTAATAGAAATGAAAGCCTTGTTAGTGTTACTGCAATCCACACATTTTGGGGCCCCCGATTTATTCATACGGCTGATACGACGGTAGCTACGCCCCTGCCTCGAACCCAATGAGAGCCTTGCCTCGTTCTCGATTCAGCCTCAATGATGATCTTGATTCGAATAATTTCAACTGTCAAATGTTATTTCAGTTTTTATTCTCCGAAAAACGGGGATTTCAACTGACTACATGGGATGACCGTCGTCTATATATTGGCCTACGTCTTCCACCATACGCCACCATTACTCCTTCAGTCAAAAAAGTGCAGTCGGTGGAGCCGGTTTGTGAGATTGTAAGTCATGCACATTTACCGTATTTACTCGAATCTAAGCCGCACCCCGAATTCTCAAAATGTTTTCGTAAAAAAATGTTTTCATCACGATTCTAAGCCGCCCTCCCAATTCTCTACTCGTTTTTGAGAAAAAATAAAAATATGTGTAAAAGGTTCATCGACGTACCAAACTTTAGAAATTTAAAAAAAAAAAAATTGGGGGTAATAATAAGAAGTTCATAAATTAATTTATTTGACCAGTATTAAAAACTTTCAAATACATACATGAACATGCAATTACTCTTAACTGTCAGTATCATCTTTCGAATATGATTCATCACTCCTATTGTCACAGCTGACTTCGAATTCGGTGCTAGCGTCGCCATTTTCCTACACGGTGTCGTCTTCCAAGCCACCCGATGCATTTGTTATGAAACATTTATTTTAAAAAAAAATGTGTCATAGAAAAATATTAAAGAATGTTGAACATTTACAAGCAAAACTTATATCATTTTATTTACACCATCGACGTATATTCGTTTCATCCGTATCAAGTTTTCAGTGCCGCTGCTCTGTTCCCGTTTTTTTCCCCCTGCATATAAAGTTACCTCCTTTTTTATACTTGCGTCATATTAAACTAATCTTAGTGCTATCACTGATATCTTTGATGTTTGGGTGATGAAAAAGAGAAAGCATATACAAAATTTTTTCGTACATACGAAAAGATGCTTAAAATGGACTGAATTACTGGAGATAAAGTGCGGAATGGGATGATGCAAGTAGCCAGAATGAACGGTTACATTTTTGCTTTTGAAAGGGGTTGAAACTTAATTTCCCCCTTCCAACAAACGTTTTGCGTTCGATTCTAAGCCGCACCCGATTTTCAGCAGCATTAACACTGGAAAAATGGTGCGGTTTAGATTCGAGTAAATACGGTATTTGTTTCAGATTATTGTTTGTACGAGTATTTGACAACGTATGCTATGCACTGTCTACTTTTAAGGGTCATATGTGGAGTCTACATTTGTGTAGGCGCCCAGAGCCGTCTTAAGACGTCTATGTATATAAGTATTTAATTTTACCTTTATTTTAATTAAATCTAAAATTTAATTTCTAATAATTTCACTTCTGGTCAAGTTTAGTGTTCTTTCAAGTTCTAAATAGATCACAACGGTGACTAAATCCCGATAATCAACAAGCTCCAAAAAATATCCCCACTTAGAATGTGATTCGAAAAATATATTTCATGTGTATAATCTTTTGCAAGAGGGAACAAAGCACTATGAAGAAAATGACTGTTTTTAGTGAGATTAAGAACGCGCAAAACTCATATTCAAATTTTGAAATAATTATAAATTTCAATGCCGAGGTCCCCATGAGTGGCTAGTAATTGTATTTAATATTAAAAACAGTAAGTGGAGAGACCTTCTCTAGCACAGTGATGCATGCTTGTATATGTCAAAATAAGGAGTCATAAAACTCCTAATCTTATTATCCAAAGCACTCATGAATTTTTACTCCAGATCTGCGACATTTGGAATGTCCGAATAGGGTGCCCTACTCACTGGCGTAGCTCAGGGGTCGGCAACCTTTCAACTGAGGCGTGACAAACCAATCTACTAATATAATTTAGTATGCTACGCAGTAGGAGATTTTTGAAACAATTCGATTCCCTTGATAATAAATGCAGAATAAGAGAATAGAGGCCAATAAGATTTACAATTGTATTATATATTAATTTTGCATCATTTAAAGGTAAATAGGTAAAGGTTTTAATAGTTATATTTTATGCTGTTTATTTTTATGTTAAGCATAGCATAAAAATATATAGCATAAAATATAACTATTTCTCCAATAAAAATTAAAATTGTACATATATTATGTATTTTTAAACATATATATATATATATATATATATATATATATATATATATATATATATATATATATATATATATTAAAATAAGAAATAGACATGGATTCCCGTCTCGAAAGGAACAGCAGCGCACCTCTTCTTGTTATATGCTGGGATCATCGTTTGTAATAAAATATGTGTTCTTCTGTGGCTGTGTTATATGTTTCTGTTCATCTATCTCACGTCTTTCGTATGTATCCCAGTAATAAACACACGGCAACAACAATAAGAAATAGACAACGTGTAAAATATTTGTATTTCCCTTCATTACAGTAAATACAAAGATAAATAAAAATTTAATACGAATCTACTGCTCTACTTTCATGTCGCAAAATCAGGGGGTAATGTGTCACACATTACACCCCTGATTTTGCGCCCCTTCCAATTTGATGCTAGTCTGAACATTCAGTTGATAAAAAATTTCTTTGCGGACTCGAAATATTTTTCATACAAGGAAAGATTTTTTTTTTACTTGGATGTATAGAACTCAAAGCGGAAAATAGAGTACATGTAATTTTCTCTCTTCAAACAATTAAATCTCCCCAGCAATGACATTCACTAATTTATAAAATAGCTGTAAATTTGTGTTCTTAGTGTTATCTTTCAGATTTTATCGTAATTCCGTAAATGTCCAAAATTCTGAAGATGTTTGTCAAATAAGGTCCCTTACAAGTTTATCAACTTCCATCCACTTAAAAATTCACAAATTTGTTGAGTAGTGCGGTGTGCCCCTGAGAATTGTACTACGTTCCACTTGTGGCACGGGTGCTATAGATTGCCGACCCCTGGCGTAGTATAGGGCCTTCTGAGTGGGCCCTATATCAAAATCCCTTGGGGTTACTTCAACATTTCATGATTGTTTTGCTTACACATGTTGGGGGCCCCTTTTTAGCTTGAGGGCCCTGTATCGTTGATACGGCAGTAGCTACGCCCTTGCTGATTTTGCACTTTGATTTAAGATTTAAAGGAAAAATCTGTACTAATAAAAGAATTTGTATGTGCGCCCGGTGTAGCAAAGGAAAAATCCCGACTCGTAAAATTTGATACTCTGAAATTATGATCCAAAACAATTTGTACCTCAAAATGTGTTTTTTAAATTCCTTTTAAGTCTTTTTAAATACTATTTCGAAGCAATTTTCCACAGCTCAAGTGTGACATCAAATTACGTCACAAATACTTCAGAATACGTTACATTATCCCTCACATGTAGTTTTTAAGAGATCTTTACATATTTTTCCCTATCATTGCATTTATTTAAGAATGGATTAATTCACTTATTTGTTCTTTGTGGCAAATTACAATTGTTTCTTGAATGAAGAAACGTTAAAGAAAGGTATATTTGAATAGATGCATTTTTAAATTTGTCAAAACGGGTTTTTTAGTATTTACAGCTCTACTTTTGTATTTATTATGCAATTTTTCTTGAAACTATAGAACTTTTTTAAAAATTCAAAAGTTAAATTTTGGTTTAATTTATTTCTTATGGAAAGTTTTTTTTAAATTTAAATATTAGTTTTAAGTTTTTAATATCTGTTTCAGTATATTCCTTCATTCTGTTCGTAATAGTTGGATCAAAGCTAAGCCTATTTCTTTTTTTTTTTCGAATAGTTTTTTTTACTTCAACTAACGTGAATGTTGTAATTTCATTTTGAGTCGTAAGCCAAATTGGCTTCAATTATTTGTTTTCGATAGAGTTTTTAACTTAAGGTCTCCAAACCGGGATTACATAAAGCTATGATATTCAACAAAGCACTGATAAATAAATATAATTTCAATAAAAAAATATAAATTTTAATTAGATTTCTAAAACTTTAATTATCAGTTACAATAAAGTATAATTAATAAGCGTAACAAAGGAATAAAATATTTTAAAAAATCCAACATTTAATTAGATTTCTTTTGTTACGTGTTTTTATTGTTACTCTACACCAATGTAAACCATCCGATTTAGTTATTTTAACAAAGCAAACAACAATACAACTATTATTGAAAACAATATAAATTCACAACAAATACCACAGTCCTTTTAATTATATTGTTACGTTGAAAAAAATTTCAGTTTATTGTCTAAGCGAACAAAGAGAAGTTGTCATTTAATCACTGCGTTCTCTTTTTTTTTGGAAACATAAGTTTTTGATAAATAATTGACAATGGCGGAATCATTGTTTGGTGCGTTTTCTGTCATGTTTCTTTGGACCATCAGTATTTTTCAAATGATATATTACTGCGACATGTCCTACATGTTATACTTCGTTGGATATATTCTTCTCCTGGATCACTGCAGAAATGCAACTCCAAAGTATGAGGTTTTGATATATAAGTCATTGACAATGGTAGAATCGTTGTTTGATGCCTTTTTTGTCTTGCTTCTTTGGATCATCAACATGTTGCAAGTTATATATTACTGCGACGTATCTTTCATGTTTTATTCCGTTGGGTACATTCTTTTTCTGGAACACTGGAAGAAGTGAACTGCTAAACAGAAAAAGAATGGTAGCACAGGAATAACAATTGATTACAGTGTTCAGCTTTCTAAAGCTGAAGCCTGTGTTGCCAACGATGTAACAATGAATACTTTAACAAGCCTATGCAAATAACTAAATGGAGAAGAATCATTTTGCCAGCCTTCTGATCAATTTTTAAAACTTCCAGAAGATATCAAGTACTGTCATGACACATTTCTTAGCAAATAATTTTACTCTAAAACTGATGAATACTCAAAAAAAGTTGGCAATCATTTTTGAAAACAGTGCAAATAACATTGAAGCAATAAATAAGCAAGAATTTCTGACGATTCATCAAAATGTCTTCAAGCTGCTTTAGTAATAACAGAAAAGAATTTGGTTCGCACATAGCAATATATGATTCAAAAATCCGAATGTGAGAATTTCAAAGTTCATGAAATTACAGAGATATTGACTCTATTACGGTATTAGCGACTATGTCGCAGAGATAGTGACTCATTGTTAAAGAGATAGTGACTCTTTGTTATAGAGATAGTGACTCTTCATCGTGGAGATAGTGACTCTTCATCGTGGAGATAATGACTTTGTGTTCAAGAGAGAGAGAGAAAGAGAGAGATAGTGACTCTTTGTTAAAGAGATAGTGACTCTTTATTAATAGGTAGTGACTTTTCATTGATAGGTAGTGACTTTTCATTAAGAGATAGTGACTCTTTGTGGGATTTTTTGTCAATAGCTTCACCTCAATAGATTTAAAAATTATTGTGAAATGTATGATTTGGCTTTCAATAAAGTAGTTTATTACATTATTTCTGTGTCTTTTTATATCATTTAAAAAAGGAGTAACCTTTTTCATTACAGTAATTTTCGGTAGATATATAAAAAATATAGACCAATTTAATAAGATCACAGTTCTTTTTTTTATTAGTATACGGATGAAATAAAATAAGTCAGATTTTTACAACGCTTGAAAGCTGGAAAAGTCCGAAAAAAGATTGCTAAACGATTTATAAAATGAAAACTGTTTAAAAATTGCTATTCTGTAGGAAATATGAATATAAGATAAGTAAAGGAAAAGTTGGAAAATCATCGAGTATAGTAGGAGTAAAATAGGATACATTAAGATTGAAAAAAAATTAATATGCTAGATTTTTTTTAAAGTTGTAGTTTCATTAAATAAAAAGAATTAAGTAACATCCAAATGAAATACATGACATAACACTTAAAATAGTTTACCCATTTTCTATTTAAATAATTTTTTTAAAAAATAAATCTATTATAAGGAAAATCTTTGATGCAAAATTTCCTTTAGGATAATAATATCTATTCTTAATGCACAATTAATTGTATTGTTACTTTAGAATTTTGAATAAACTTTTTACATGGAAATTCAAAGTAAGGTAAGTCGTAAGGAATGCATTGTCTATCGTGCAGCAATTAAATGAGTAATTCCCCAAACAAGCAAACAATCCTTTGATTTTTTTTGTTATGTCATTTAGTTGAGGATGAGGAAGCCTTGCTTTTTAATGAAAACGAAGAAAAACAATTTTTTTCCTTAGCGTTTTTTTCGAAAGCAAGGGAAAAATTACTTGAGATGAAAACTTGTCAAATAATTATAATGCTACTGATAAACAATTGAGGGAAATAACTAAAATATGACTTTTAAACCTAATGGAATAGAATGGGATTTCCTTCAAATACTCAGATGCCCAATCAATAGCATAAATAAGAGTGATTTTAAACCTTGCTACTACATATTTGCAATGATGTAATTCCTTAAAAATTCAATCAATTCGTTAATTAAAAAAATGTATTCGCGTGCTCTCATAAAATGTATGAAAATAAATAATAGTAAAGATCAATGGAAAAGGGGAGTTGTGTGCTTTAAGTTATTTTTTTTCCCGATAAGATATAACATTGGTCTATTAAAATTAATACATCTCTTGACAAAACAAGAATATACGAGTTTTTTTTTCAAAAATATTGAGTATTTCAGAAAATTTTTTAAATATAAATGCTTTAGGTAAAATATCTGGGCTTTGTTAATATTAAAAAACTATTTCGTAGTGAAATGTGATATATGATTTTAAGAAATGAAAAAAATAATAATAACAATAACTCCCGATTAACGATATTTTAAAACATTTTTTAAAGCAACGTATATTTGTACCAAAGAGGAGAAAAAAATTCCAAGAGTAGTTTTAAGATGTTAAGTATTAACGAATGCGTAACATTTTAAGTAGTGGGGAATAACTTAATTTTGTTTCAAATATCAATAATGTATTACCCTATGTTGAAGCAATATGTATGAGTTTTTGATTTTATTTAACTATTTACTGAAACATTTATAAATTTAAGATTTATGATAAATGTATGCAATTTTTTAAATACGTTCTTAATTTTATATTATATAGCTTTAAAGTTGCTCCATTTTTACTACAAAAATGATGTATCTATTTTGGGAGGTTTTTACTTGGTGTACCATGTAACGTATCGCTCGTGTAAAAGTAAAGTCGGATGTATAAGGAACTCAACTATACAGTATAAGGAAATAATAGAAAAACAAAATCTTAGTTACAATACAAATGAGTCAGACTTTTTCACAGCAGTAAAAAAAAGATGAAGTTTTCAACACTTTCTTTGCAATGTTTTCTTTATTTTTCTTAATTTTGCATTTAAAAACACCGCCAGGGGCGTCTTAAGGCCTGGGCCCAGGGCCTCGGCTTCAATAGAACCCTCGTCTTGTTTTCGACTCATTGTAAGATCATGATTAGAATAGTAATAATGATCATAAAAGTAATTACTAGTTATATTCTCCGAAAAAACTGGGAATTTCGGACAATATGTCAACTGGCAAGAGTGTCAAGACTGTATTATTATGTGATGGCCATCGTCCATATATAGGCCGAGGCCTACGTCCACAAACCATCTTTACTCATTAAGTCAAAGAGCATCAGTTGGTCGAACTGATTTGTTCGATTGCAAGTCATGCACTTTTGTTTGTTTCGGGTTACAGTATGTACGAGTATTTGACAACATATGCTATGTACAACAATTTACTTTTAAGGGTCATTGGGGGCTACATCTGCGTAGAGCCCGGGACCTCAACAGGTCTTAAGACGTCCCTGAGTTGAGATCTCCTACTTTCTCTTATATCTTCAATAGCTCACCACTCGAAAAATCACAACGTTATCAATGGATTGAAATGAAGCATACTTTAAACCTCTTATCAGCCAACTGTTGGACTGACTAGTTATAGAAAGCGTCATATTCTGGACAAAGAATTGTGAAACTCGGGATTATTTAACCCACGGTCACTCGCGCCTGTTTTTGCTACCGTCGTTATTCGCGGGGTGTAGAGAACACCCCAAACTTTTAACACGTGTATTTAATTATAAAAATAAAATTAAGTTCTGCACAAATGTAGACTCCACCTATGACCTTTAAAATAGATAGTACATAGCATACGTTGTCAAACACTTAAACAAACAATAACCTGAAACAAATAAATATGCATGATTTATAATCGCACATACCAGGTCGACTGAATCCCACTTTTTGACTGTATGAGTAATGATGATGTATGATGGTAGGCCTAGGCCAATACATAGACGACGGTCATCCCATGTAGTCAGGTGACATATCATCCGAAATTCCCAGTTTTTTGGAGAATACAACCGGAAATAATATTTGACCGTTGAAACTATTCGAATTACGATCTTATTAAGGCTGAGTCGAGAAAGAGACGAGGCCCTGGGCCCAGGCCCAGTTGGCCCATACCTTAAGACGTCCCAGGCCACAGGATGTTATGAACAATCATCGGACTATTAAAGTTCTGTCTCAAATAACTACAGTCTGCTGTCGTAAAAATAACACTCAATATTGGGGATGACGGCTGCATACTGCTATAAAACAGACTGAATGAAACTGTTGTCTCCGACCTCTACGTATGTAAATCTGATAGTTATCTGCTCCTAGAGTAACACAGTATCTGTAGATGAATACTATGCCATGCTGGTTTGCTAGCAGCGATAATGATTGGTTACGATAATAAAAGGCACCACAGATAATATGGATGGAGCTGTAATACATTAATGAAGCTGTAATACATTAGTTGGCGGACAATGATGCCTTGGGAGTACGGATCTGTAGCCCTAATGTCCAATGTAAACTCACTTTCGTGCATCTCTTGGCCCTCCAGAATTTTCAAAGCTAGCTACTATGGCGAAGGCCCAGTGGCCGAGTGTAGCGTGTCGCGCTTTCACACTACAGGTCCGGGATTCTATCCGCGGGCTGGGCAAGGTCAACTCAGCCTTTCATCCCGTCAGTGGGTCAGTAAATGAGTACCAAGGTGACTTGGGGACTTAACACCGAGGGTTTCGCTTCATACTGAACACCTGATCGGGACATCTGCTCATGCACCTCAGTGCCCAATGATCACGTATACTGAGATGGGCACAGTAGGCCTTGGCCCTTATGAGTTATTGCGCCACTGAGTTTAGATTAGCTACTATTGTTGTCATCTTCGCTCCCTGCAGTGCAGGTGGCGGTCTGTTGCTAGTTTCAAAGTAGAAAGGCGCAATATGACTAAAATTAAAATTTATTGGCTTTAAAATTTAATCATTTCCATATTCGCTGCAAGAAACTTTTCATGAAGAATGTCAAAATGATTACATACTTTTAGGGGGCTTCACTTTGTTAAGCAAAAAAAAAAAAAAACAAATTATGTTATTGAACTCCTGGAATTTTTGACTTGTTCTTGGAGAAATTTTGGAACTGATTTTAAATGCACATTGATGCATTTATAATAAATTTTTTTATCAAAAAAATTGACTCGATTTTATTTTTAAGCGAATAAAATATTATTGAACGATGCTAATTTCTACGTGTTTTACATTATTTTCTTTTATCTTTATTTAATGTTTATGTTTATATTTATACATATATTTTTTTCAATTCTTTCATTTTCGTCAAACATTTCAGAACTTAAAATAATTTTAAGCTACTTTAAAATTAAAAGTATATATATTTTAAATATAAGAACTATTTTTGAAAAAAAAAATAAATGTGTACTTTTCTATGAATACCAAAACATTTCTAAGAATTTTTTCTACGTATTTGTAGCGGATTAAAATGCAAATAAAAAATGTACTTATTTTTTAACTATTTTTTTACTTAACCCTGCTGTTCTGTTCAGGTCTATGTGACCCGAAATAAGATTTATACGTTCATAAAAAATATAGTACATGGATATTTTCATGAAATTTCTTGACATCGTATATGAACAATATAAATATGTACCCCTAGAGGAATTTATGTTTTTTTGTATTTCAAAGGAACATTTTTCAATTTATTCCTAATGTATCGCTCGGGTCAATATGACCCAATGCAAAAAAATCGTTTATTTTTACTTATACATTTCATATTTGTCTGGAATAAATTAAAGGGAAAGAATAACAATAGTTTCTCTAATTTATCCGTTTTCAAAACTTGTTTCATTGATGTATGTGTTTGGTCACATGGTAAGAGAGTGCTTGCAAGGTCAAACATTTGATACGATTGGCAGGGGGAGGGGTGCAAACTACTTGCTTTTATTGCAACGTTCGTTTCTTTTTTTTTTTCTGTTGTATTTTACTTTCTCATGTACAGTAAAGGAGTTGTGCCTGTGAATGGGAGGCAAAAAATGACAAATAACATAAATTTGTGTCACGCTGATATAGCTAATAATAGAAGCTTCTGACAGCGAAGAAGTACCCGAGTATGAGAATCATACAAGTGATGAAATTGAGAATTTGATGACGATTTTGATACCAATAATGAACAAATGAACTATAAAGAGAGTATTCAATCTAAGAATGATGAAATAAAGTGGAAGCTGAATCCGCTGCCATATTCTTTGCAACCAACAGCTGCTAATATTACAAAAACTACTCCAGGGGGTCACAAGATATGCGATGGCAAAGGTAACAGACGTAAAAAATGCTTTTGAGGTAGTATTCAATTCTACAATTGAAAACGGAATCATAAAAATGACTAACGTTGAAGAAGAAAAAGTTTATAGAAAAAAATGAAAGAAAAAATAGAAAATAAAATTTTTTAAGGTATCCGACTACGTTCGGAACAATGATTTTAAAAAAGCGCATAAATGGATAATTTTCATGATATTCAGTGTCACTCAGATTAGAATACATACATAAAATTGTTTTAAGGACATTTTGACAAAAAGTTTTTATTTAAATATAATATTTTGGCAAAAAACTAACTTAGAATAATCTTTTTCCAAATGTTCTCCTTTTGTGGAAAATGGTTCTATTATAATAATATTTTGCCTGTATATAGCTCAGATCTCTCTACGGAGGCTCAACTAGAATTTTTGAAAAATTCACATTTTTTTTCAGAGTTACCACCAATTGAAATAATTATTGACGTTTTTTTTCTTAAAATTGCTCCCCTCTGTTGTCGTAAAATATGAATAAACCCATTTCTAAGTTATATATTTCAAAAATTCTAGTTGAGCCTCTGACGAAAGGTCTGAGCTATATGCAGGCAAAATATTATTCTAATAGAAGCATTTTTCACAAAAGTAGAACATTTGGAAAAAAGATTACTCTAAGTTAATTTTTTGCCAAAATATTGTATTTAAATAAATTTTTTTCTGTCAAAATGTCCTTAAAACAATTTTATGCATATATTCTAATCTAAGTGACACTAAATATCATGAAAATTATCCATTTATGCGCTTTTAAAAATCACGGTTCCGAACGTAGTCGGATACCGTAAGCATATATTGGATTATTATTGTTAGCTGATGTTTATAAATCATATGGAGAATCTACAAAAGGCTTATGGGATAAAGAAAATGGCAGAAATAATTTCGTGCGACAATATCCCTCAAAACATTTTGCACTATGCCGAGAGTTATTCGCGCGTTTAGATACTAAACCTACTCGTCAAGAAAGAATAAAATTGGGTAAATTAGCTGCAGTGTGAGGTATCTGGGAAAAGTGGATTGAAATTCTACTCAAATTCTATAATTTGAATGGGAATATTACTCTAGATGAACAATTAGTAGAAATTCGTGGCCAATATCCTTTCAAGCAATATATATCAAGTAAGCCAACTAAATATGGGATTAAAACAGGGACTTAGTGTGACAGTAAAACTTCGAATGTACTGATAACACAAATTTATACTAGAAAAGAACTAGGGTCAAAGTCTGAGAAAAATCAAGGAATGCGAGTAGTGTGTGATTTCACTTATAGGTATTCGGGGCACAATATTACATAGGATAATTTTTTCACATCTTACAACTTAGGGCAACTTCTTCTAAAACGGGAAATGACTATGCTTGCCACCATTAGAATAAATAAACCAGAACTTCCTGAAGAAACGTCAAATAAAGAAGCTCACAGACACAAGCCAAAGAAGACACATCAGTTGTAAACTACATCCCAAACAAGAACAAGAATGTTATTCTTATGAGAACTTTGCATTGTGACAAAGAAGTTAGCAACAGACCTGACAAAAAACTATTAATGATCTTAGATTATAATTCAACTAAAGGGGCTGTAGATACTATTTATCAACTTCTAAACACATACACTTGTAAAAGAAAAACAAATCATTAGTCCATGATAGTATTCTATAACATGCTTGATACATCGATACATACATCTATTTATTCTATGGACTTCAATACATAATGATTGGAACGAAAAAAAATTGACTAAACGAAAGCTATTTTTGGAAGAACTGGGAATATCATTCATTTTTCCATACACTGAAGCAAGGCCAAACCTACCAAGAAGTGAGGACTCAATAAAAATAATGAAACGAATACAGCGAAAAAGAAAAAGCGTACCATCGGGATCTGCTGGGATTATTTCCTTGTGTGTCAAACGTGCAAGGTACAAGCTTTGACAATCTAGCAATGACAACAGAACTAATATGTTATGCTACAAGTGTAAGAATTACATTTGCAAAACTCATGTGAGATAATACTGTTCAAATTGTAATTGAAAGTAAGTTCTAACGTCGAATATTTTTTCGTTATTTTTATATAAATTGTTATTGTAATATAAATTTCAAATACATTTTTCTGTTATTTTTATACATGCTTTATATTATTAGGTTTCTATTTTTATATATATAAACTTGTATTACTATTGTTTCAACCATTTCTTAAAGGGCACCTGTCATTTACAGTAAGAAATGTCAGTTTTCTGAATAGGGTCATATTGACCCGAACACTACATACGTGTAGTAAATACGAACAGAACAGCAGGGTTAACTGTTAATTTTTAAACTTCGTAAACCTGAAACAATTTCTTTCGCGGCATTTTTTAGTTTTGCCAAATTGGCAAAAGTCTTGATGTTGGTATTCTTGGTCTGCAACGCTTTTTAAAGAAGAGGTAGTTAGGCCTAGTAAATGTAAAGTGAATTGATGTTAATATTGCAAATTTATTAATATTTAAAAAAAAAAAAAAGAACCAGCAGATTCGTACTTCTGCAACATTTTTAGACTTACCCATTTATGCCAAAAAATGTAACCTATTTCTTAATTAAAAAAATATGCATTTTTGTACACGAATTTTGACCTTAAAGAAGCCAAATCATGAAATACCATTGATTATTTAACATTAATGAAAAAATGTATTAAGACAAATGATTGACCACGCATTTGAAAGCTTAGAAGCTATCACATTATTATTATAACAACTCTCTAACTCTTTTGATTTATGTTGTATTCTTTAAAAAAAGTTATTTTATCTCACCTATTTTTTTTACAGTGAAGCCTATTCAGACAGCTATTAATTAAATTTCATGAATTAAAACTTCACGGCTTTTTGGCAATTTGTTCCATGGTAAGAACATTTCGATCGCCGCCTGACAGTTCAGAATTCAGCAAACTAATGCGTTTTGTTTCGTTTTATCTCGACCAATTGTGATTGGAATGACTAATGATTTCACTATATAGCGTCGACTTCTGTACTCCCATTGGTCCAAAACAAAAGCTGCGACCATTAGGGTTCTTCCTCATCCGGTGTCTCGTTGATCTCTTTGAGCACTGATCCCGGTCACAGTTACACTATTCCATCGAGCACTGGTGGTTTGTGTAATGCCGACCGATCATTTCCCCCCCGGCCAGGTGAAATGATCTTACACTTCCGGCTCTGGCAACGGTTGACTCGAAGATGGATGACGCTTTGTTCTACCCACATTAGGCTTATCAGGATTCACAATACTGCTGGATAATTAGTTGTCGGGTTGAGTCTTGTTGCTTGTCGAGAGTTCTGATTATAGTTTGTTAACGACCTAATCCGGATTCATTTGAATTTGTTATGTAATGTTACGTTTTATTACAGGGCTTCCATTGAATCAAAGCTCGAACAACTTTTTTTTAAAAAGGGAATTGTTCGAATAGGACGTGAATCGAACAAAAACTTCGTTTGAAAACTTGTATCATAGTACAATTGACAAATATAATAACTATATTTTATGAGGGAAAAAATATACTTTAAAAGTTTGAATAATCTTTTTTTTACCAGATTGCATTCACACACATAAATAATAGTCATTAAAAAAAATTTGTGAGCAACTTGCACCCGAGGTTTCTCTCTCACCGTCTTGCCTACCAATTATTTATTTAGTCAAACAACTTAACCAACAACAATCTATTCTCTAAGTGAATGTCGAAGGAGTAGCACGGAGAAAGCAATGATTATTTAAGCAAATATGCGGGACCAACTTATTTAGCTCAATCTAATCTCTCTGTTGTTGATTCCTAACCTCATATCTACTAATTCAACACAGTGGCGAAACACCACACTTAATCTTTGTATAAGAAAGTAAACCTTATTCGATCTCACCTGCATAGCGAATGTGTGTGTAGCTACTTCCTACCTCCGTCTCCTAGAATTACAAAACTCTGACTTTATATAGTCGAACTAATCTGAATATCACGGTTTCTTCTTGAGAGGGATGGCTGTGAATTAAACTCGAATGCTAACCGAAGGATTCCCCAAGAGGATTAGTGAGAGGACGCGTATAGATTCGTCACAATCTGCGTGTGTGTGTGCTTGCTACTACACGATACAAGTGAAAACTTCTGATTTATTATGGGCAAGAGTATCCAATTGTTCGGGTGTACTTCGTTCTCTTTTATGACATTTTCGAATGCGGCGTTAAGCTGTTCTCTTCTTCATGCCCATTTATCGGTGGGTTTGTTTGTTTCATCCATTATCTGTACAGACAATGTTTAAATAATTTTGCATTCTTTTATATTTATATATATGAGTATATACCATTCAAATATCAATTAGTCTAACTATTTAAAAGCATTTATATGTAAATTACTTATGCAGATTATATTTATGTAGCATATATGTTTATATAACTTATATAACGCCTTATATTATGTAAGGTTAAAAAACTTATGCCCTGAGAGCTGTTTACATTTCTTAAAATTCTCCAAGCAAACAAAGGGAGAGGGTGCGGGCTCTTTCAAAATTATGCTTTTATTATCTTGTAATCTCTTTGTTGTCATCGCCAATATAGATTGAAATTTCAGATTTTAACTGTTTTGGCACATTTTTGGGCTTAAGTGCTCTTTCTGCTTAATCAAAAAATAAATCCCATGTTTTGTTCCTTATTGGCACAGGGGCGTACCGTTATTTGTACAACTTAAAGGAATTTATCTAATGAAGGAATATTTTCAACATCATAATACATTGAATTAAACACATTCCGTTTGTTGCTACAAACGCAAGCTATGCAACTCGTCTTCGTTGAACAACTGTGGTCTCAGGGAAATCCAAGACAAATTACTTATATTTTACAAATTCTGAGAAATACAAAAGTATTTCTTTTAGTTCGACGAGATTTTAAAAGATTCGTCTACTGTTTCGACGATTTCTTCTAATACGGCTAGCCAGTAAACTTTTGTAACATTTTTAAACTTTATTGATCATAAACAATTTGCAACAGAAAAATCAAACACATTCATTTTTATTAGATAATCCACTAAGACCTCTAGTTCTCGATGGGGATTGACAGATTGAGAATAAACTTTAAAATATTCTTATAATAATTCCCAGAGTCCCGCTTACGATCTCTCATAAGATACAACATGAGAATAATCTTTTTTCAATTCTTACTATTATATATATATATAGCTCACACTCTCTATATATTTATTTATTGATATTGGTGGAGTTTTCAATCGTTAATAAAATACATTACAAAGCGCTTAATTGAGCTGAAATTTTATATACATGATTATTTTGGATAACTATACAGTAATTTAATTATAATTAATAAAAATGAATTGATTAAAACTCATTATTTAAAGAATTACAATTACAGCCACGTTGGCATCATTTTTGTCGACTTAGCGACCCTTTTGGCGACTTGTGTCAAAACTTGAAAAGGTTTTTTTTTCTCACGTTTTAAAGCATTCAATTAAACTGAAACTTTATATACACGATTGTTTTGGATGACAATACGATACTTTAATGATAATTGATAAAAATTAGTTACCACTTAATGTTGTGATTCTGTCCTATGTATATACATATTTATATTAATTGTAATTATTTGACAAAAAGTAACTAAAATAAAATTTTTCTTTGTTGATGTAAGTAGGATTGAGTTAATTTTTTTTATATTACTTGTTTTTTCAATTATTTTCGCTTGCTCTTCTCTTCTCTCGTTCACTCGTTGGAGTTGAGTGGAAGTGGGCTGCATGACAGTAATACTTAAATAAAGAAATAAAACCTCTTAAGAAAGAGTTTGCATGAAAATTTTACTTAAAAAAACATGCACCTTAAAAAGTTTTAAATTCAAAACCAAGAGAGCGTCGCCAACCCGATCACTATTAAACCCGAACTGAACTGAATCTCTCTCTCTCTCTCTCTCTCTGACGCTTAATTTAAATTAACTCTTCAGCAAAAAGCTCCTAAGCAAATTATAATTTTAAAAATTCTCTGGACAAATGAGAAAAGAAAGAATTAATATTTTTACTGCTTTTCGTGATAAAAAATGCAACTCTCTCTCCTAGACACAACTATACATATTAATTTTAAAACAAAAAAATAATACAAAAAAATTAAGTCAATTCCTACTTTGCTCAAAAAAATTTCTTATTTTAGTTACATTTATTAAATAATTACAATTTGTATAAATATGTAAATACGTATGACAGAAACACATTTAAGTGACAAAATAGTAAGCGATTTTCCTAGCAATTTTCCACTTTCCTTTATATATAAGGTGTTGGACTAATTTTTTTGTTACTATTTATTTATAAATTGAAATTAATTGTTCTAATAAAATAGTATAGTAAAAATGAAATCACATCCTCTGAAATTAGGCTATTCCTGGTAGAAATGGAACCCACGAGCTTTTGATTAAAAATCCAACACGCTATCCATTGCGCCCAGGGATACAACGAACGGTTTTACTTTCTGTATATGCAGTTGGACGATTATTTTTGTTTGTTACTATTTATTCCTCTTTTAATTTAATTAATGAATTAATATTTGAAAAAACTGTATCAACATCAAGTGTCATCCACTACAAGTTTAAAAAAATGTATTTGAACTTGAATGAATGAATAGAAAGTATTTTATTAGAGATTGAAAATTTGAACAATATATATATATATATATATATATATATATATATATATATATATATATATATATATATATATATATATATATATAGGGAAAGAGTTAATTAATAGTAGGAAAAGAAAAACCTTCGCACTTAAGGTATCCGACTACGTTCGGAACCGTGATTTGCAAAAGCGCATAAATGGATAATTTTCATGATATTTAGTGTCACTTAGATTAAAATATATGCATAAAAGTGTTTTAAGGACATTTTGACAAAAAAAGTTATTTAAATACAATATTTTGGCAAAAAATTAACTTAGAATAATCTTTTTTCCAAATGTTCTCCTTTTGTGAAAAGTGCTTCTATTAGAATAATATTTTGCCTGTATATAGCTCAGACCTCTGTTCAGAGGTTCAAATAGATTTTTTGAAATATATAACTTAGAAGTGGGTTTATTCATATTTTACGATAACAGAAGGGAGCAATTTTAAGAAAAATACGTGAATAATTACTTCAATGGGTGGTAACTCAGAAAATAATATGAATTTTTCAAAAATTCTAGTTGAGCCTCTGTACAGAGGTCTGAGCTATATACAGGCAAAATATTATTATAATAGAGCCATTTTTTACAAAAGGAGAACATTTGGAAAAAAGATTATTCTAAGTTAATTTTTTGCCAAAATATTATATTAAAATAAATTTTTTTTGTCAAAATGTCCTTAAAACAATTTTATGCATGTATTCTAATCTGAGTGATACTAAATTTTATGAAAATTATCCATTTATGCACTCTTTAAAATTACGGTTCCGAACGTAGTCGGATACCTTAAGGAAAAATAAAGATGAATCTTTTCATCACTTCTTTCTTATGCAACAATTCACTAATTTGACTTTATAAAATTATTGCACCATCCTGCATTTTTAAAGTTATAACTCATTATTTTAATTTATGTAATAAACCAAAAATATGATTATTGATGATTTGATTTATCTGACTATGGATGATATAATATAGAATATTACATCTTCTCTATAAACATCATGAATGCAGATATGGGTATAATGAATGATCTTCATTTGTAAAGTACAGATAATGTCACATTGTGATTGATATTCATATTCCTCAACGTGACGGAATGGGGAAGTCTGAAGATTGAAATATTACAGATGGTGTCTTTTATAACTAACCATGGTTCAAAATCGTGAGATCCGTCACCAATAGCCCTCAATAGCCCCACCAATAGAGTGTGACGTCAATTAAAAATAAATCAAAGAATTCATTCAGGAAATTTAATATTCTAAAATAATGGATTTCAAATTGTGCTATATGTATACCGGTCAACAAGCGAATAAATTGAAAATGATATAATAATCTTTGGGAAATAATAGTAGGAGTATTTCAAGAACAAAATATTACACGATGATTTTTTTTACAAATATTGTCATGTTTAATTGCACACATGGTGTCTAATTTCCCGTGTTTTTCCATTCCGGGGAATGTCTGGGAAATCTCAGGAATGTAATTGTCGTTCCCGGGATTCTCGGGAATACATCAAATTTCAAAAATTTAAAAAAACAAGTTATTTTTTAAATAAAATCAATAACAATTATATAAAATAAGGATACATATAAATTCCACAATTAATACTTATTATAATGAGTTAAAAAATACAAAAAATATATAATAAATTGGTTAAGGTATCCGACTACGTTCGGAACATTGATTTTAAGAGTTACAACCAATTGAAAAAATTATCGGCTTTTTTTCTTAAAATTTCTTCCCTCTGTTGTCGTAAAACATAGATAAACCCACTTCTAAGTTATATATTTCAAAAATTCTAGTTGAGCCTCTGTACAGAGGTCTGCGCTATAAACAGGTAAAATATTACTATTATAGAAGTATTTTTCACAAAAGGAGAATATTTTGAAAATGGGTCATTCTATGTTCATTTTTTGTCAAAATATTGTACTTAAATAATTTTTTATTGTAATACTATTCTTAAAACAATTTTATATACAGTTTCTAATCTAAGTGACACTGAATATCATAAATATTATCAATTTATACGCTTTATCAAAATCACGGTTCCGAACGTAGTCGGATACCTTAATCATTTTTAAAATAGGATTTCAGAAAGCATACGCAAAATTTATATTTTTATCACTCAACCTAGATCTAAGCTTTGTGACTAACAATCCGACAGCAGAAAACGCTCTCTCGGCATCAACTGACGTTGGATGAATTGTTTTAAAGCCTCAAATAGTTTTGTAATGCTTGGTGATGGATTATCAGTCAAGTCGAACAACTACATCTCTTGTTTCATGATTTTGTTGAAACTAGTACTTTTTTTTGGTTGAACAATATAAAACTTTTGTTTTTTTAAAGTAAATTGTTTTCTCTAATTTTTCGTCCAACGTCTCAGAGGTTTTTCTTTCAAAATCTCCATGCTCTTTTCTGAGAGCAAAGAGTTAGATGTGGATCCCTCTTCTTCGCAGAAAAATCTTGTCCCTATCTCTCTCAATTGGGCTTGTCAAATCAAACAATTTTTACCTATCAATCACAAAATATCGACAGTAACTGCCACTGCTGCGCACTTTCACATAAAATTCAGGTATTGCATTAATCGGATTAAATAAACGTTGCGTCTCTCATTAATTCTTTGGATTAGAGAATATTTCATATTTTTCGCAAATTCTGAATTTTGTTCGTTCAGTTCTCCAATAACGAAAGAAAATACACTTTCTGCAGTTAGTAAAGTTGCATTTTGTCTGCATAATTTCTCTAAGCCAATTTTTACTTGCTTTAAGCCTGCTACAAAGTTTCAAACTCTACACGGACATAATTTGTTCTTCTTTAATGTCAATTAATGCTTTTAAAATTGCTGACTTTATTTCTAAAAATCTTTCAAGCATTACCAACAAACTATTGAAGCTGCGTGCGATTCCCGGGAAAGAAACCCTAATTGCACATATATTTGGTTCTAAGATTCATTTACATGTCAATAGTGAGAGCAATCACAACTAACATTCTAATAACAAAAATAGCAGTTATTTTACTAGCGATTAATCCTTATTTCATTAGGAAGTTATATCTGTACATTTTCCCTTAATAAATGAACTTTCCACTCTGAAGAAATTTATTTATAGTATAAATATTTTGAAGGAGAGGGAGCTCTAGGGATTGCTCATCATTTTTGATAAGAATCATATAGCACTATTAACCCGATTACAACTTTAACAATTTATTCCCTTTCCATGAAAGAAATATATTCATGTTTATTACAGGACTTCCGGTTGCAGGAACTTCTTTTGAGTCCCTGGGCCCAGATAAATCTTAAAATTTTTTGAGTCCCTGGGGCCTCATGCAAAAGTAGGTCTTACCCGTGCTTATCAAAAGTAGACGTACGGCGTGCATTATCAAATACTCATATAAACGGTAGTTTGAAACAAATAAATGTGCATGACTCACAGTCTCACAAATCTAAGCACAAACCAGCTCGATCGAAGGCCACATTTCAACTAAATGTGTTGAATGATTGTTTGTGGTATTAGGCCTATACATGGACAACTATCATTACATCATAATAGTCTTGCTACATTTGCCAGTTGACATGCAATTTGAAAAACCCTGTTTTTCAGAGAATGTGTACGGGAATCATTAAAATTTTTCGGATCATAATCTTATTGAGTCTGAGTCGAGAACGAAACGTGGCCCCTACCGAAGACGAGGCCCTGGGCCCAGTTGGCCCACACCTTAAGATGACCCCGGTCAATCGCAATTTCAACCGAAAAAATTTTGAGGTCGGGTTTGGTTTATATATCAATTAAAGGGTTCTATCTCCTCTTAACTTTTTTCCGAACGCTATAAGTTCTGCCAAAACCCTTAAACTTCAATCGATTGACCGATTTCTTTTTTTTTTCAAACGAGGACTAAGCAAAATTTCTTTTTCTCCCTTACTTGCTTAACAGCAAAGATTCTTTCTGCCCCGTGGTTGATCACACGTCATCTTGCTGTCATTGTCCGGCGACACATGGTCGTGACAGTTATTAATAAAAAAGGAGGACAGTAGAGTACCCGTATGAATTCTCTTGAAATGCAATTTTTTTTCAGATAACTAGCCGCCTCTTAAATCTCCAAAAAGAAAAAAAATCATAAAAATTTGAACTAAGAGGACCGGTTCCTATGGTTCTATTCTAAGGACATTCCAATCAAGTCCACTGGTGCCATTTGATTCTTATTTGAAATAATAGAGCAGCGTTATATCTCTCTAAGTATTAAAAATGTCAGCAGTGAGTGAGTGAATATTAACGTCGCACTGTTCAGCTACATAGGTGGGCATTAAATCGATCACGATCGACCAGTGGACCGCAAAGACATTTTGGCGTGGCCGTCTCCACTCAACTTAACTCAATAGCGCAACAGCCCATGAAGGCCAAGGCCTACTGTGCCTATCTCAGTTTTCGCGACCTTGGGCACTGAGGTACATGAGCAGATGTTCCGGTCAGGGGGTCAGCCTAACATGAAACCCTCAGTGTTTAGTTCCCAAGAAAACTTGGTACTCATTTATCGACCGACTAAAGGGATAAAAGACTGAGTCGACCTTGCCCAGCCTGGTATTTGAAACCAAGGACCTGTGACGTGGAAGCGAGACACACTATCACTCAGCCACTGGGCTTAGACAGCCTTCACTAAGACTTAATAATTATTTAATCATACTAAAATCTAGAAATATTTTTAAAAATATGGAGGAAAACAATCGAATCATAAGAGAAAATTTTGTTAAATAGAAAATGCACTTTGTGCGATTTGGAGTTTATTTTACGAAGAAAATCATAAAATGGTTCTTGGTTCCAGGAAAAAGTTCACTAAATAGAAAAATTCATAAAATAGTTCGTAAAATGGAGGTTCGACTACCCCGTACCCTGAAAAAGTATGCCCACCCCTGAGCAACACGAAGGCTTTTAGCGATGGACTTCGTAATTTTGAATCATGGTCGAGTGACGAGGATGACACTTGAGGTGGCATCCCACCCTCTCCTGACTTCCACACCCCACTAATGGGAGGATGTTCGAGCTCTTGACAGATTTAACGTGCATCGCTCCCTTACACTGCGGGTCTTCAGCAATTCTAGGCTCGAATTCATGACACACCAGCTACAAGACCGTTACCTTGACCGCTAGTTTTCCACAGTCACAAAAACGTCCAAAGGAAAGAAAAAAAACAAAGAAAGGAAATTTGCTAACTAGTTGGGTCGTATTGAAAAATTTTGTAAATGAACTTTTTTATTCATAATTGGGATATACACCTTTATGGAAGATTTATCCTCGATATTCTAAAAAAAAAGAGAGAGATTTCTGAGCCCCAGTTTGAGTCGAGGTTAAGAAATTTGGACGAAGTTTGAAATACAGTGCAACAAAAATTTTCATACATGAATTGACTTTTTAATTGATTTTAATTTAAGTCGCACTCTGAGAGCTATTGGCATCGGATCTCGTAAATCTGAACTTCGATTACTATGATGAGAACAACTCTCGAACTGGTGCCCCCTCTCCGAATTTATACGCCTCTCCAACGTAAGGCTTTTGAGCTTCAACAGAATTAACGTACATTAGAGCTTCTACACGCTTTTTAGAGGTACCAGGAACTTTAAGACTAAACATAAGAATGCATTTTTCTTTGAAAGGCAGATTAGGAGGGGGATAATGTTTTCCCTCTTTTTTATGTAAAATCTTCTTTTCACTTCTTCAAAGAAATAAATACTTACCCCCCCCAAATCCAATAAATGAGGGGGGAGGGTGACACTAGGATTTATGATTGCCCAATTTTTTCAATTTCCAGGGGATTTCCGGGAAATCCCTCGGGAACGTAATTGTCATTCCCGGGATTACATCAAGTTTTCAAAAAATTTACAAACATCTTATTTTTAATTGACATCAATAATAATTATATAAAATAAGGATACATATAAATTCCAAAATTTATAGTCATTTATATATTCAGCTAAAAATTCAAAAAATATATAATATTTTAATTATTCCTTTTTAAAGTGGGATTTGAGAAAACATAAGCAATCAATGCTATTATCACTAAGCGTAGTTCTTAGCTTTATTATGAATAACCCTGCTGCAGAAAATGCTATAACTAAATACACAGTCCAGTCACATTAATATGACCACCACGTACTTTCAACGTTGACGTTAAATAACCAATCACTGAAGGCAGTACAGTGCAGTTGAGCGTATATAAAGAGTGTGTGAGGGCTTCGGAAATCATAGCAATCGTTGGCGTAGTGCAGAAACACAGCGATTTATCCGATGTCCAAAATGGCATGTGCATTAGCTTTTGGGCCAAGGTGCAAGCATTTCCGAAATGGCCAAGTTTTTGAACTGTTTGCGTGCCGCCATGGTAAAAGTGTACCGTGCATGGCAAAATGGGACTGTCGAAAATCAGCAACGTAGCAAATGAGGTGCACCATGAACCATAGATGACAGAGGGGATAGACGGCTGCGGAGATGCGTTCGGGAGAATAGACATGCTACCTTTGAGCAACTGACCCCCCCAGATAAACCAAGTGCCTCCCAAACTACCGTTCAGCTAATGTTTTTGCATCTGGGCCTCCGAAGCGGACGCCTGGTCCACGCACCTATGCTGACTGCTTTTCATAGGCAACAAAGGCTGGAATTTGCACGCCTTTACCGCCACTGGATGTCCCCTGAAGGACGATAGGTAGCGATTTCCGAAGAATCACGTTTTACGTTCCATCGGACTGATGGACGTTAGCGTATACGGTGTGAAACCATTGAAAGCAAACCCCCTGTAATCATTGCCGTAGCGGTCTAGACTGGAGGCGGGAGTATTATGATCTGGTGAATGTTTTCTTGACATTCTCTGGGTTCTCTTATCATTGTGGAAGACATGACCGATGAATACAAATACGCATACGGATAATCTTCACCCCTATATGCATATTTCCCCCTCAAGATGATATCATCCACCAGCAAAATAATGCGAAGTGGCATGTAGCTGGTAGTGTACCTGCGTGGTTCGAAGTGTACTAGGATAATTTTATCGTTCTCCTCTGCCCAGCAAACTCACCTGAATTAAGCCCAATCGAGAATCTATGAGACCATCTTGATCAGGTTGTTTGCGCCATGGATCCTCACCCGCGTTACTAGAAAAGCTGACCATGGCACTAGAGTCGTCGACATGGCTAAACTTCCCTGTAAACACCTTCAAGAACCTAAATGACTCTGTTCCTGCACATCTCGCAGCAGTCCGCTCTGTGAAAGATGGCTATTCTGGCTTTTGACAAGTAGTCACATTAATGTGACTGGACTGTGTAAGGATCTCACAAAAAAAGTTCGGTTAAAAAAAAGACAGATAAGAAAATTTGTGAGATTTTTTAAAAAATATTCTTCCACAAACAGTTTGAGAGCTAATTCCCTTCTTCAAACTGCTGATTCAATTAAGTAGATAATAATAAAGACAAATATCCGGGGAAAAAATCAAAATAAATTAAATAATTAATAGGTTTAAGTGTAAGTATTTACGTTATCAACGTAAATCAAGATATCAGAATTTTATCAGAATAGTCTTGCTATTAGCCTACGAAATTAACCTAGATTAAGCAATATTTATGTTTTATACCATCGACCAATGCTCCTAAATCAAAAAATGCTGCCAAATACTGTCTTCATTTCTGCATATGCCAGAAAAAAAGGCTCCCTCACATGCTCCTTTGGTATTAGTCCGTCAACAAAAAAATGGTTGGATCTGCTGCTATAAAAAAAGGCACTCTTGACATAAACAAACAAATCTAGTAGCAACTACATTATCCAGGTATCCCATAATAGCATTCAAAATCATAACAAATGAGTCTTCTTTGCAAATTTGATTGAAGCCTGTTGCACAACGATCACTAAGTTGTATTACATTCTACAAAAATATCGTACAATGGGGTATTCTGTGCACAGTAATTGAAAAATAAATATTTTTTTATAATTATTTTAGATGTATAATTTAAGAATTATTTCATCATATAGAAAATTCAGAAAATGAGGATTCCTATGTCATAAAAAAAGAAAAAAGAAAACATCATAGAACAAAGGAATGTACTTGAGCTAGATAATATACAAGAAATAAGAATTATGACGTCACAATTAATCATTAGAAGAATAAGAGATTATAAAAGAAAAACAGTGTACTCTCTCGAATTTATAAAGCTTCCACATTTCGAATGATTTTTCTTGTTACATTAAATATTCATTCATATACTATTTAATTTGCTTACCATATTTTATTAAAGAATATCATTTTGATTTTATTGATCAAAATGTCAAAAAATACATGTGCAACATAAAAATATTTTAAGCAGTTTTAATTATTTTTTTCTTTAACTTGTCGTTTTTTTTCTTCTCCCGAGAACAATATTTAGAGAGAATATTAGAAGAATCAGAAATTTAAAAAAAAAATATTATATTCGAATTCATAAAAAATTTCCACATTTTCAATAATTTGTTCTTATAATATTAAATATTATTTCATATTTTAATTTGCTTACCATATTTTCTTTAAGAATATCGTTTTGATTTTACTCATCAAAATATCAATAAATACAAATGCAGCATAAAAATATTTTAAGCAATTTTAATTATTTCTTTTTTAACTTGCCATTTTTTTCTTCTCCCGAGAACAATATTCAGAATCATCTGTCTATAAATTCTTTGATTTTTCTTTATCGTATTTTTCATTCAATTTACGATTTGAATCTGATAGTGAAATTGCTTGTGTCGGGCGCCATTGACGGAGAATTCTTTTGGTTGGTGAATATATGACTGTTGAGATAAGTCCCTCTTTTGTAGTAGCTATTACCTGTCTTCGTGAACGCCGATGGTTTAATTACAGCGCTTTCCACTCCTAGTGACGTTATTTAACGGCTTTGTTTTAAATGTTCCAAGCCATTGGGGCAGTAATTCTTAAGTTCCGTAATAATGAATTTATCATTGTGGTAGCTTGAATTTCTCTCTTTCTCGAAAACTAATAAAAAGTTTCAAAGCACAATAAAATAGCAAAATTTTCTCTGGCGCGCATTTTCATTTTCATAAAATAATTCCATTTTGATGAAGAAAGAGATAAAATCCGTCATTATTTTGTAACGCTGATCGTCGGAGGGGGAGGGGAGGGTCGAGTTCCAATAACAATAAAGGATTCGTATCTGGCAACACCTAGCTTTTTCCAACGGAATGTAATGTGGCTGAATTATGGTGTTTCTCGTGCTTCCAATGAAGATGAAGTTCATTAAAGTTTTTGGCGCAGATTTGGCGCCTTCTCGAGGTTTTGGCGCTTTTTTGTTTCGTGAAGAAAGAGAGAAAAATGTTTACATTGTTTTTATTTAAACGAACTTATTTACTTAGTATTATTTTAAATATAAAATTTTCCCTTCCGCGAAGATTCTTTTTTTTTCTATGAAGGAAAAAATTTTCTTTTGGATAGCAACTGAGAATTTTCCGAGAATTTTTTTAAAAATATTATAGATATTCTCTTTAAAAAATATCGGTGCAATTTTTAATTTTTATCATAAAATCTAATTTATAAATTATTTTGCTGCAATTCTTATAATAAAGAAATAAAAGTTGAAATCTCCATTGTGAGATTCAAATATTTTAAATTAATTCAATTTTACTCTTATATTGTCTTATACAAATTATTAAAAATAACCTGGATTATTACTTGATAAATTAATTAAATGCTTCGAAGCAGCACCGGTGACGGGTTTCGGAATTTTGAACCACGGTGAAGTGAAGAGAACGAAACCCGAGCTGGTACCCATCACATCAACTTGAGGGCTTTGAGCGCGGCTGTGTCAGCAGCCTGTGTTTAGTGGCACTGGTAATTGTAAGAAAAAACGTAGGAGACGATTTTGCAATTGAGTGGTAAGGGAAAAAAATGTCCCCAACTAAAAAGAAAGTTATGAAGAAAGAACTGTCTTTGATAATTTTATACGATTTTAAAAATGATTACCAGAGCTTATTCCTTCAATTTTATTTTATTTATATCTTACGTAGTATGTTCCAAAAGGACAAGGTGTAGAAAACCTTACTCTGAATAGTCCACAGCACCTTCAAAGAAGTCCCCTTGGGCGACGATACACTTCCACCAACGTTCGTATAACTTCAAGCACAGCTGGAAGCCATTTTTCGCAACCTCGCGTAAGAACTCCTGCAATGCCACTTTCACCTCATGTGATGATACAAAACGGCGTCCTTGTAAATGTTTTTTCATTGATGAGAATAGGTAAAAGTTACTCGGGGCTAAATCTGGTGAATAGGGAAGGATGTGAAAGCTTGTTAGTGCGAGTTTTGTCGAGGAACTCCTTTACCAATTGGGATCGATGTGCTGGTGCGTTATCATGCAGAAGATACCAGTCATCAATCATTCTACCAGAACTAAGGTCGTTTACGACAAATTTATTCCCTCAAACGACGTCTTCGAGAAGTGTGCAGCTTCAGCAATTTGTGCAAGTGTTTGGGAACGATCTTTTTGAACACATTCAGACGTCAACGCCACATTTTCCGCGTTCCGTGAAGTCGCAGGTCGTCCACGCGTTTATTGTCTTCGATGGATTCTCGGCCCTCTTTAAAACATCAATGCTATTTATAAACCTTGGATCTCGCTATGGTAGATTCGCCATACACTTTACTTAGCATTTCAAAAGTCTCCATTGGTGCTTTATTTAAGAGTTGACAGAATTAAGCGTTCATCGCTGTTCAAGAAAAGTAATCTTTTTTACATCGCAGAACAAAGCTAACTAGCTTCAGAAGATACAGCTGCGCGTGAGGTTTGGTCCCATGACATGAACTAAATTAACCTGACCAGGTAGGGGAGGTCTGGAAGAATCCATTTCAAGTGGTTTAAATTAAGGTACTTACTTTCGTCGTCAGTAACGGCCGCAATCCTCGATATTTGGATCGTACTATATAATTAAAATCATAACTTGTGCATTTCTTCTGAATTACGCTTTCCACATCACAAAAAGTATAGGCTGGACAACATTTAAAGAATATTTAGAACAAATTACAATTTTTTGGAAAAAACTCTTTCAATCGCACACGAGGAAACACACAATCCTCTATCGAAAGCGATGAAAATGAAAACGATTTACAAACTTTTTTCAAAAGTAAAGAATTGACAATACAAACGTATGGATCTCGCCTATTTCTACCGAGATTGAGATTAAATTCATTCTAAATAATTCTAACAATGTGCGAAAGTTAAAAAAATAATAAAATTACTTTGTGTAAGATTACAATGGTGGTTTTGGCAGCTCCAGCTCCCCCCCCACACACACACAAGTTATCGTTGAAAAGGTGTCTTCAGGTTTGAAATTTTTTCTCCGAGACAACAGAAGTAATTTTAGTGAAACCACGTTAGAAGATATATTAACATAGGAAAACTGCCTCTAATTCTTAAATAAATAAAAGTAAATACGTAGTAGGATTCAAAAGTTCCGGTACTAAGTCTATAACTTAAAAAATATTACCAATTAAACTGCGGAAACACACCTTCCTTCGAAATAAGACACTTGAGTAACAACACACTTTTGCCAAGGCTGTAAAGGTTATCGAAACATTTCTGGAATCTATTTTTAGCCATATCCTTTAACTCAACCTGCGATACACTTTTTACTTCATCTGCAGATTGGTCTTCATTTAACATGCGGGAAACGATATGTTACCACCCCCTATGCATGTAAGGTCTTTAGTCAATATCCATTGATGTGTGGCCGAGGATATCCAAACTGATTCTGCTATTGAATGCCTCAAACCTACCTTCACTTTACAACGAGACACCACTTTCATAGTTGGTGTGATGGTATGATGTGCCATTGCTTACGATACACAGTAATCCTTAATATTGATCCATGACACAATGACAGCCCAGCGGTACGTCCACGACATCCTTCAGCCACATGTGTTGGCACTCAGAGCAGGGCTCCCAGGATCCACAGTTTAACAAGAAAATGCTCGGCCACATACGGCAAGAATATCACAAAACTGTTTCCACCACATACCCCCCCCCCTTCAAGCCTGCTCGATCCCCAGATTTGTCACCAATCGAACATATATGGTATCATTTGGGACTGAAAGTTGGACAACCTACGAGTTTGGTTGAACTAGATGCCTGCTTGTAACGCATCGTGCATTCGTTCTA
Organism: Trichonephila clavipes; assembly: GCA_019973935.1. NCBI lineage: Eukaryota > Metazoa > Arthropoda > Arachnida > Araneae > Nephilidae > Trichonephila > Trichonephila clavipes. Next base: position 65,366 of record BMAU01015891.1, read on the forward strand.
GAGGGGGTCCACCATATTAAAATTTCCGTTCATTTGTACTTTTTTTCTGCAATAAATGATCCTTTTTCTTCCATTTTCTATTCACTTACTTGTATCAACGCAGTACTTACATAGGTAAAATTTCATTTCATGTTGACGACTTTTTCTTGGTGCGCAAATTTTTATGGCAATGAGTGCATATAATTTAGTTGAACAGGAATGAAAAAAATTATAGTTCGAATCCCCCTTAATAATTTTTTGCAACGTTTTCTTTAAAAAAGAATTTTTAAATTATTAATAATTTCATTTTTTAGGCATGTAAAAACACTTAATACCGAAAACATAGAGTTCGCTTAAGAAATACTTCAAATAATGTAAGTCTGTAGATTATGGAATCAGCGATGACGCGAGATCCTTGGCGACTGCTCGCCAATTACCCTCCACAAAGAGCAACCCCGGGGAGAAAGGAGACAGAGTAAAACAGTAGCGATTGCCATTTGTCAGAACAACCTGACGATTAGTGAAAGGGGTGCTGCATGACACTTTCAATCATTAATAGCTGTCGGCCGGCGTTCGGGAATTCAAGGGAGTAAGAAAAACCGTTTAGATAAATCGCTCGTTAGCGTTACAACCTTTATCTATTGCAGCCCCCTTTTTTTTTACCTTTCGCGTTTCCCTAATGTGAGGTGCACAGGAAGCGCCAGGGAGGGGAGGGGACTATCACACTTTTAACGAAGGCGAGCGAGATGTGACACATCACTATCAACCCGCCAACAAAAGAGTCGCAGCCTTTTGTCGTCACGACCAATAGAGCTCTTTTCATAAAGGTGGGAAGACATTCGAAAACACAGGCCTCTATTTTTAGTTCATGGTTCAAACTTTCATTCGGGGGTGTCGTCCAGGTAAACTGTGTCGTTTGTATGAAATACGATGAATAGAATTGCGAAAAAGTTACCTGTTTCTTTGACATGGAAGAAATTATTTGTTTCGATAATTCTATTCGTAGTCTGTACGCATTTAGTGTCCTAACGATACTTCGGGGATGTGGTAGCCCAGTGGTCAAGGTATCTGATCATGGCTAGCATGTCATGAGTTCGATACCAGTACCCCTAAAGACTCGCCGTATAGGGCAGCGATGCGCGTTAAATCTGTCGAGAGCTGAAACGTCTTCCCGTTGGTATGGTGTGGTAGTTAGGAGAGGAGGGTGCTATCTCAGGTGACATCCACGTCACTTGACCATGATTTAAAATTACGTATTCCGTTGCCAAAAGCCCTCGTGTAGCTGAACAGTGTGACGTTAATATTCATTCACTCCTAAAGATATTTCCCACCATAAGTCTAATGGCTTCGTTTGCCAAGTGGCCATGGTCACGAACTCGTGGCTGGTGTATTCGAGTCACGGGTTCAAGGTAGCTGTGGTAGCCTAGTGGTCAAGGCAACAGACTCGTGGCCAGCGTGTCATTAGTTCGAGCCTAGTACCCTTGAAGACCCGCCTTGTAGAGCGGGCCGATGCAGGTTAAATCTGCCAAGGCTGAAACGTCTTCCCGTTGATGGGGTGTGGAAGTTAAGACAGGGGAGTGACAGCTCAGGTGTCGTCCTCGTCACTTGATCATAGTTCAAAATTGCTAGGTCCATTGCCAATAACCCTCGTGTTGCTTCAGAGTGTGGCGTAAATTAAAATCAATTAAAAAATCCAATCATGTATGAAATTTTTTAAAGTCAAATTGCAAACTTTGTTTCCAAAATTAATTGCACCGGAAATAAAGGTTTTCGGACCATCGATAAAGTAACATATAAGCTTGTCAAGTATCGTCTCAAACTTTGAAATCCCACGAGTCGTGCTAATTCAATACTCACAATCGTGAGCTTTATCCTCGAAATATCGACGTGCAGAGTAATTAGATCCTTTATACAATCAGTTCAAATGAATTTAAGAATCTACCTGAGGTGTAGTGTGGAAGTTAAGACAAAAAAGCATCAGCTGAAATGTCGTTCACTCAACTGGCCGAGGATCAAAATTAAGTTCGTCAATATTCCTTATAAAGCTCAAAAGTAACATTAGTTCAAACAAATTTTCATAAAACGTTACATGGAAAACTTTAAAACTCTCATGAATTTAATATATATCAGAGTTTATTTTTCTTCACGATAATAATAAATGAATTTAGGACTTGAAGACTGTCGAGACAAGAGAAAGGTTCGTATTAGGGGTCCGTATTATAAGGGTATTCGTGAAACAGAATTTGGTCAAAGAGAATTAAAACAGAAGTTAGAAGAATACAAAATGTGTTAGGGGGTCAAAACATCCTCTGTCATTTTATGTGTGAATTAAAAAGAAGAAAACCAAAAGCTTATTTGAAAGAACTCAATTGATTTTACATCGAAAGATAACATCAATTTCTATGATAGTATAGAACATTATTGTAAATTGTATAGTATTGTGTATGATAGTATATTTGTAAAACACACACAATTCTATTAAAGTTATTTGAAATTTTGTTTTTTTGAAGAAAATAATCAAGAAACTATAAATATGGTTCTATCGACCTAGGACGTTGCAAAAGATGTCCAAAAGCTTACATTTTTTTAAAAAAGTTTTAATAAAAGTTGTGATAGAGAGAGAGAGAGAAATTTCGAATATTCTTTCACGAATTTTTTAATTGCTTCTAAACGTAGTTGAAAGTCAATTTATATTTTACTTTTTCTTATAGCCGTGAAAATATAACTGATACTTCTGCTGGGAAGTAACTTCGAGTTTGGGAGCCACCTGCAGTGAGTGTAAAGAAAAAGACGCTCTCGCTAAATCTGTCAGTCCTCACATTGGCGTGGTGAGGAAGTTTGGAGAGTGGCTTGCCATAATTGTTAATTTGTTAAAGGTGCACATCTGAGATGTACCTTTAAGCTCATGTAAAAAAATGAGATAAAAATATAATCATCTGTAACTGAAAAAAAATAACATACATTTTTAACAGCATTTTCATTTAAAAACTACTTTGATAGTGACATATTAATTTACTGAGTGAAAAAAATGATACATACTTTTCCCGTTTTGTACTTTAAAAGGTAATAATATTCTTATATGTAATAAACTCAAAACGAACTTAAATTTGATTTTTAAGGTAGTAGTGTAATTAGCATGGAAATTTTTTTATTCATCTCTCCATAATTTTATTCTTAATATGAATTTTACTCTCCATAATTTTATTCTTATAACATGAATTTTACTCTCCACAATTTTATTCTTAATATGAATTTTATTCTAAACAATTTTATTCTTAATATGAATTTTATTCTAAACAATTTTATTCTTAATGTGAATTTTATTCTAAACAATTTTATTCTTAATATGAACTTTACTCTCCACGATTTTATTCTTATAATATGTGAATTTTACTCTCCACAATTTTATTCTTAATATGAATTTTATTCTCCATAATTTTATTCTTAATTTGAATTTTTTCCGCACAATTTTATTCTTAATATGAATTTTATTTTCCACAATTTTTATTCTTAATATGAATTTTTATCTCCACAATTTTATTCTCAATATGAATTTAATTCTTAGTATAAATTTTATTCTCCACCATTTTATTCATAATATGAACTTTATTCTCCACAATTTTATTCTTAATTTGAATTTTACTCACCACAAATTTTTATCATTCTGAATGCCGAAGTAAAATATTTTCGAAATTAATTCCATTCGAATTTTAAGTTAAATAATTCTAATATCGCGTTGAGAACGAATAGAATTCATTTGCAAACCACCCCCGAAATTCCCTTTCCGCTAAAACCAATATACTAAAGTCGGCGACGGAGACAATAGAGTTCCAGCGGATTTTATTTTCAAATGCCTTTTTCAAAAGAACACCACACACACAATTCCATTTAGAAAATATCGGAAAAATGATTTAGAACAAACGCGGATTCCTTCCTGCGTTTTCTGTGACGAAGACACAATGTTGAAAAAATAAAGCTAATGAAAGGTACCTGGAATGACTGGGCATTGAAACAAAACCCTAATGAGTTCATTTATTAGAAAAACAATGGCCCTGGATTAACAAATACACCGCTTGAATTTTTGATGACCCATTTTAAACGTTTCTTTTGTTTCATTTTGTAATGACATTCAAACTTACCATTAGAGGAGTAGTATTTCCTCCTTTTTTCAAAATTAAAACTTAACGAAAAATTAAACAGCTTTTGTTTTACTGTAGCATTTTAGAGTGGTTTTCTGACGTTTTGAATAATAAACATGTTTAGGGCTTTTTTTTCCCTTTAGATAAGATTTGCGGAGAAAGTAACACATGAAAGGTGCGTTGGCGGTAAAAAAAATTGTTTATTTAAACACATTGCATTTGAGTGCATTAAAAAGCGTAGATGATTTTAATTATTGTCCTTTGTTTCGATTATTTTGTGTAAATTAAGGAATTTTTACAAAAGAGATATTCTGCGGGAATCAAATACCTTGGTTTACTTTCAGCGTATTAAAATGTACTCTGAGATTTTAATTAAGAGAATAATACAATTCATGTAAAAGAGTATAAAGTCTTAAATAGATTTTGTATTCTTAAGTACAGAACAATTATCTTTTTGAAAATAATGAAAGCAATGCACAAGTAATTAGTGATAATTGTTTCGTTAATGTGATTAATTTTTTATTTTTATTTTTCATTTACAATATAACAACAGGACAGCAATGATAGTACTAAAACAAGTAAAATAAAAAAAAAATAAAAAAATTAAAGTCAATTCCTGCTGAGGTCAACAAAGAAAATTTTTATTTTAGTTATTTTTTATTAAATAATTATAATTAATATAAATATGTATATACATGTAACATCCCAGTATTAAGTGAAAAAATAAAAAGCGATTTTTCTTGACATTTTCCATTTTTTTTCTATATAAGGTGTTGAACTATTTTTGTTTGTTTGCTATATTTATTCATTTAATTAATGAATTAATATTTGAAAAAATGTATTAACATCGTGTCATACGCTACAAGTCTAAAAAATGTATTTGAACTTGAGTGGATGAATAAAAAGTATTTTAATTAACGATTGAAAATGTGAACAAGATGTATATATATATATATATATATATATATATATATATATATATATATATATATATATATATATATATATATATATATATAGGGAGAGTGTGAACTAATATATAGTAGGACAATTGTATAAATTATATATATAATAAAAATCTAGATTTTTAAAAAATTATGGCTTAATCTTAATGGTTATGATAACGAATTCAGGGTGGGCATGTCGTGTGAGCTCAAACCCTAGTGCCACTGAAGATCCGCCGTGTAAAGGGGCGTTACACGATACACCTGTCGAGATTCAAAGTCCTCTCGTTGGTGTGTGATTGAAGTACGAAAATGATGGAGGTGTCAGCTCAGGTGTTGTCCTCCTCACTTGACAATGGTTAAAAATTATGCAGTCCGTTGCCAGTAGCCGTCGTATTGGTTTATAGTGCGGAGTTAATGAGCACTCACTCATTCATTTTACAAATTATGATTTAGATATTCTGATTCATTTATCTTAAAAGGAAAATTTATTTTGAAATTTCTCTGCAAGTCCCCCCCCAGCATACTACCATTCAGGATAATGTAAGTTGGAATTCAAAAGTAACCTATGGTTTGACAAAAAAAAATTTAATTAATTTTTTCTGCCATTTTTTGTGTATAAAGTAGCATGTGTTTCTCATAAATTGTTTTTGCGACTTTTTATTAAACTTTAAAAATGTGATCCTATTAATACCGACTAACATCTATTAACAAAAATCATAGATATATATTAGCTTAGAAGACATTTCACTGGGAAATTACAAAACGTACTAATCTGAGTGAAATGGGGTATTTTAACATTCCTCTGTAGGCAAGTGATGTACAAGGTTTTCACGCGTGTTTCTCTTAGATAACCTCTGGGCTGTATGATAGGAGAATCTCGCCTTGTGAAGAAACCATGATGCAAACAAATATTGCTGTTTAAGAAGGGTAGTCCAGTGGTTCCGTGAATATATGTACTCAAGGGGAGGGGGTTAACTCCCCGCTTAGACCAACATATTTTTAATTTTTACCTTAGAGATTACTTCTGGTCTTTTTCGGCTATTTGTTTATTAGTATGTAGCTCTCCTCCCATAAGGTGGATCTGTGTACGCTGTAACAGCCTACTTGGGGTAGTTGTTCTTGGGGTGTTCGAGTAAAGATCAACCATAGCAACTTTTAAACACAATTTTATTTACTATCTTCACTTAATCAATCAACACAATTAAAGGTAGGGAATACACTTAATAAATAACCAGAGGAGCAATCGCGCAGGCTTAATACTACAAACATATAATTAAAATGTATTTAACTAACTCCTGGAGCGCTTTTGACTCCTACGCTAGAATTCTCTGTAAATATCTTACTTAACTATACGACCTCAGGTCGTAAATCTTGTTCACAATTTAATCACTTTTAATCTCCAACTATCAATTATCGACCATCATCGCGTACACAAATGCATAGAAAAACTCATTTAACTAAATCCCGTCTTCTTCTTCGGGGAATGTTTTCAACAGAACTTACAGTTTAAAAGAATAATTTTACCCAAGAGGATTAGTTGAAAATTAGTGAATAGACCCGTTACAACGCTAATGGCGTAGTGAATATATGCAAACATGTTAGAAAACCGATACATGAAGGTTCAGAAGTTATTGCGAGTCTACTGAGAGAATAGTGAATGTGATCGAAAGTGTATGGTCGTCTCTTGGATGACTGTTTGCTACCCCTCTTTTCTTCTCTAACGCCCTGAAGTGAAAAGTCACGCCGTATGACCTTCGCTTCAAAGCGAAAAATAGTTGGTACACAAGTATTGGTAGAATATTCCTTCTAAGTTGGTATGGTGGGGTAGTTAGGAGAAGGGGGTGCCAGCTCAGGTGTCGTCCACGTCACTTGACCATGGTTCAAAATTACGTGATCCGTTGCCAAAAGCCCTCGTGTAGCTGAACACAGTGCGATGTTAATATTCACTCACTCACACACTCCAAAAAATACAGTACAGTAGTTATGATTATTTTTATACTTAAAAACGCAATAACTGCCTATTCAATTAAAATTATAGCGTTATAATTAGCTACTAACCACAAACAAATTTTGAAAATTTGTCCAAATGATGAAGTGTGAAAGAGAAAGTTTATTTGCTTTAAGTACCAGAACCGATAAAAGCATTTATTTTGAAAAAAGATCAATTTCTTACTACCAAATGTGCATAATAAAATGTTAAAAAAAACATTAAAATAAAGAGAGATTTATAACAACCTCTCCCTTCAAAACTTAGTTTGATTCTGAAATAAAAAAAATAGGCATTATGCTGATCAGAGGAATTAATTAGAAGCGAGCATCTTGCGTAGCCAAAACAAAAAGAGTTTTTCACAAACAAAAGATAGATATATGCTGACGTGGGCTTTTTTGCAGCGCAAGCCAGATTTGCTTGCAGATGCCAGAACTTTTCCCTACTTACTTGACAAATATCGTTATATTTTGGACACTTTTTGAAAATTTTTATAAATTATAGCCTATTTGTTATTCTGATGTATAAGCTATATTACTGTAAAGTTTCATTAAAATCCATTCAGTTGTTTTTGCGTGAAAGACCCACAAACATCTCCTCACAAACTTTCACATTTATAATATATATTAGATATATTTTTCTTGAAAATAATAAATTATAATATAAATCGTACTCCCCAACGTCATTCGACTTGGAGAAGAACTTTTCATTTCTATGGCACCTCATCCGTTTTTTTCCTGCAAACGAGCAGAAATTTTGAACAATTTTTCTAAATTTTAATTGCTGCTGATTTTAATATTTATCAAAGTCCATTGTAGTCCTAACTAAACTCAAAACAACATTAGTTTTGCGCTAGTATATTGCTCTTCTTTCCATATATTGAATAAGGCACGCCGAGTAATACCATCGGAAAAAGCTGAAAAAAAAATCATAACTTTGGGAATAGTGGAAGTAGCAGCTAAATTTTATATTAAATTAAAGGTCTATATCTACTCTATGTGACTTAAGTGTTATTGTGATCAATCCATGTCAATCCCAAAAGTTCTACTCCAATAAACACAAAAACTGACAATGTTAGTAGGAGTTAAATGCTGTGCTAAATGTTATGTTTTTACAATTTTTAATCAAACTTGAAACCTAATTTGAAAGTCAGATCAAGAAATTGCTTACCCATGGCATGTATTTAAAAAAAACCCGCTTAAATCTGTAAAATCTTTTTCAGACGAAACGATTGAACTTCTTACTAGAAAATGAAGCTCGCAAGTGTTTCTAGTAGCAAAAAGAAACCCGATCTAAATCACTGATTGTAGAATATTTTCTTTTCGCGTACTGACGACGAAAACTGTTTACCACATGGCTAGGGAACCTATGATGATCATAAATAGTGGGTTGTTTTTCTTTTTCGTACAATTTCTTTTTTGGACTCTCCGAGCGCCAGATTGGGAAAACTGCCCACTGTGCACCGTTTCCACTATTCACTATCATATCTGTTGCTATTTTGGATCTAACGGAGTCTCAGAATTTTCTGACGCCACAGTGTTTGTAAAGAAATAAAAGTTTCGGAAGGCTGTATGCAAAAAAGTATTAACAAGTTCAGATATGAAAATAAAAAAAGGAAGGGGAATTAGAAACAAATAAGTGCAAGATTATATCTTGCTCTTTTAATGAGTTAAATGAATTAAAATAATGTAAACGAGAAAAAATGACTAGATATATGTATATGTACTAAAAGTAAAAAGAGAAAATCAAAGCCTAATTATTCATCATGCAATTTAAAAAATTTCCTGTACATAAATTTTCTTGCAAAGCTACATTATTTTAAAAAAGTTATAAATATATATACCGTGTTTACTCAAATCTCAGCCGCCATCTATTCTAAGGCGCATCTCAAATTTTCTTTCAAAATATTTTTTTACAGAAATGTTGTCAGCGATTTTAAGCTACAACCCCCAATTCCCTACACGCTTTTGAGAAAAAATAAAAAGTTGTATAAAAGGATCATCGATATCCGATACTTAAAATTTTTTCAAAAAAATTAAATAAGATATAATAAAAAAATTAGTAATTAATTCATATAACCAGTATGAACAACTTTCAAATGTATACATGAACCTATAATTACTCTAACCTTCAGTACCATGTTTCGAAAAACATCCGTCACTCTCATTGTCATAGCTAACTTTGGAAATGGTTCCAATGCCCCATTTTTCCACACTGTGTCGTCTTCCCTGCCATCCAATGCATTGGTTATGCAACATTTTTTTGAAAGAATGTATTACAGAAGAATGTAAAAGAATTATTAAAGACTGTAGACATTTACTAGGAAAAATCATATCATTTTGTTTACATCATCGACGTTTATTTACTTCATCTGTGTCAAATTTTCAGTGTCCGCTTGCCTGTTTCCTGTTGTTGTTGTTTTTGCATATGAAAATGCCTCCATTTTCACATTTGCGTTATAATGAACACGCCTTGATGTTATTACCGATATATTTGATGGGTGATTAAAAGAGAGCATATAGAAAAAAATCTTTAAAGGGAGGGTGGACCATATTAAATCTAATTTCTTAAGCGGCTAGCGTAATTACCTGAAAATGGAATAAATATAGTAAATGATTGTTATATTTTACAATTGAAATGCATTATTTAAAAAAAAACAATTATAAACTTATTTTTTTTGAAAAAATAAAATTTTTTAAACAATTTTTAAAAATGCTCCTTGCACATTAGTTTTTGAGATATGTACTTAATTTTAGCTTTATATAGACTAACTACAGCAAAATATATCTGTGCATGGATTTTTAATTCAGAATAAAAGTTGGTGAAAAAAAGATAAATTTGTTACATTATATGAAATATTTCACCAGTATTCACACATTCAAGGTATTCAAAACAACACAAAATACGATCCATTAAATATTTTAGAAAACTAATGCACAAATTTGTGTGAATGATACCATCTTTCATATGTTGTGAAAATATCAAAGAGATATGACGTAATTTGAAACGCAAGGAGCATTTTACGTAACAATGAAAAGGAAAAATTTGCAAACTAAAAAAATTGCATTTTAAACATTTATTTCAGTAAAATAAAATAATATTCAGTAATTATTAATTACAATGACAAAATTCTTTTATAGAATTATTCTATGAATTATAAGGAATATCATTAGTATAAAAATCAAAATCGCAATTTTGACCAAAATTTGACATTGTGAAGGTCCACCATCCCCGTAATACGAGTAAAATAATAAGTAGACAGCGACCTTTAGAATAGTCTGAATACTGGAGTTAAACAGTGGAATAAGATAAGTCATGGATGCAAGTGGCCACAATGGACAGTTACAATGTTTTCTTTTGAAAGGGATGAAAACTCAATATCCCCATCTAACAAATGTTTTGACTTCGATTCTAAGCTGCACCCAATTTTCAGTAGCATTAACACTAGAAAAATAGTGTGGCTTAGATTAGAGTAAATACGGTATATACATATAAAATGTTCTGTGTGTGTCTCGGGAAAATAAGCAACCAGGGCTATTCACAAACAACAATTACGGGACGAAGGAACATGAATACAACATTTAAAAAGGTTCATAGCCTTCCCAATGAGGCCTCAACAAAGAGCCAACTACTTTCGTTTGAGTCACAAAACTCTTTCTCTTTCCGTTTTTCCCACAGGATAGGGTTCGGGAAGTATTATACCACGCGTGATGGAATACCATATATTTATGTATAGTATGAATATTATGTACATTTACATATGTACAGGTTGTGGCAAAAAAAGCCTCCCCTTTTTCAAAAGGCAGTTACAAACAAACAAAACAAGATACACAGAAAAATCTTTTGTCTGTGAACAACAAATGCGATACCATTTTATATTAATTGGTTTTAAAAATTATCTCCGCTAAATGGGGTCCTCCAATGGTGACACATTGAAGAAGTCTTTCCCGTCACTTGTCCATAGTTTAGTTTATCTCCTTTTAAAAAATAAGGATTCCACACACCAAATTTAGCAACAACGCACTAAACTGTCACACGAGGACTGTGAAGTTATCGTTGGTAAAGCAGCTGAGGGTTTTCTGCTGTCCAGTAGCGGAAATTTTGTTTATTCACGGTGGAAGTGGGCCTCGTCAGACAAATTCAAAACAGTGCCAGCGGTAATGTTCTGAAGAACTTTCGGAAAAGACTTTGTTAATGTTTCACTATAGGAGGATGTCATTTTCCGAACATAATTTTTTAAAAAAAATAATGTAAAATGGCGTCGTATTTGTTCACCAATAAAAAACTTTTCTCTGTATCTTGTTCTGTTTGTTTGCAACTGCCTTTTGAAACAGGGGATGTTTTTTTTCCCGCAATGTTTTCCCTGCAATGATACGCTGCTTGTGGGAAAACGAGTTTGACAGAAAAAGTATTCTACCCAGCATTAGCTTAAAAAATATTACGGCAATCTCTCTTGGAAGATGGGAGCAGCGTTACCAGATCGGTAACATCATCGCGCTTAGTGACTGTGTGTGTGTGATTTAGCGACAAATTACAGTTAAGGAACCTTTGGAAAGTTCGTGGGCTCTAACCTTCTGAAAATTTTCTTGGAGCTAAATAAGGGATCTCTGAGTTCCGAAGTTAGTCAGTCAATCGAGTTCAGACCCTGCTAGTGCTTTGACTGCGATGAGACGGAGAGACTCCGGCTAGTAGAATTGTTCTAGAGAGACGTTTCTGGAACTCTGTAAAGATTCTTTACAATGAGTTTGATTTTCTATTACCATAAATAATCTGTTTTAATAATTTTTTGTGTATATACATCAATTTATCTTCTGTAGTTACCGTAAAATTCGGCGTATAACGCGCACTTATAACACAAAAAATAAGATCTCAGGTGCATGTTATACGTCTGGTATAGGAAAGATCGCTTTAAAAATAGAGATGAGCATAAGAAATTAAGCCTTCTATTTATAACAAAATGCGGTTGATTTAAAAGAAATGACATACCTTTTGTATTTTGAGTTGTAGTTATGGAAATATACTCTATTTTTCAATGCTGGGGTAATACCTCGAATAAATGACTTTAAAAACATAAAAGTATTGAATTCGTAAATTTAAAGTTTTTGGTAAAAAAAGGGGTATGCGTTATACGACGAATATACGTAAAACCTAAAAAATGTAGCTTGAAAGTATAGACGGTCGTTATACTTCGGTGTACGCTATACCCCGGATTTTACGGTAATTGTTCGTCCTTGTTCGTCTATAAATTTGTTGTTATTCCTTTAATTGAAGTCATCAGCTGCTTCTCCCCCCCCACCACGCAAACTTTCAACTATATATATTAGACACCAGTCTAGTACCGAACACCATTTATCTTCTTATAACCGTGGTGATGAGTCTCAGCGTGAACTAGAAAAGACGCCGGACTACTCGTGCAAAGATGAGGACCTGCAACATCTTATTATTCTTCCACGTTTCACGTTGGAGACGAATCAGAACATCAAACTTAGAAGGCATTCCAGATGTGCTAGATAAGATTGAGATCAGGTGATCTAGACAGAGAGTGAAGCAAATTAATGCTTGCAATTTGTTAATCTAACAATTTGGATTCTTTTCGGGAATGATAACGGACGGCATTGTCTTTTTGAAAGATGATATTTCTACTGAGATGCTGAGGACGAATAATCAAGAGTAGATGGATATTGCGGATTGGTCATATGAATTTTAAATGGTAATATCACACGTACGACGGCTCCATTTTCATTCCATGTAAGCAATCTCCAAACAAGAATGCAGCCCCATTGATCGACTAGAACATGAGTTGGCGACCTACGGCACACGTACCTCATGTAGCACGTGGTACAAATCTCAGTGGCACTCAGCACTACTCCACAAATTTATCAATTTTTGAGTAGATGGAAGTTGATAAACATGTAAAAAAATGAACCTCTTATTTCACAATCATCTTCAGAATTATGGACATTTACGGAAATAAGAAAAATATCTAGAAGATAACTCTAAACATATAAATTTACTGCTATTTTGTAAATTATTATTCAGTGTCATTTCTGGAGAAATTTAATTGTGTGCTCTTCTCTCTTTTCGCTTTTGGTTCTATATATCAAAGTGAACAAATCTTTTCTCAAATGAAAAATATTCCATACCCGGAAAGAAGTTATTAACAACTGAATGCGCTCAAAATCGTGTCAAGTTGAGAATTATAAATTATACTCTTGATTTTGCGATATCAAAGCAGAGCAGTGCAAGCAGTAGGTTTGCATTAAAATTTTTATTTCTATTTATTTAAATATGATGCAGAGAAATACATATATTTTATGTTGTCTATTTCTTATTTTAATAAATATGTTTAAAAATGCATAATATATGTACAATTTTAATTAATTAAATAATTTTTTGAAGAAATAGAGAGCTAAATTTTATGCTGCTTATTTTTATATTAAGAAATATCTTTAAATGATGCAAAATTAATATATATTAAAACTGAATATCTATATTAAGGACCTCTAATCTCTAACTCTGCATGCATCGTAGCGGGAATCGAAGTGTTTCAAAGATATCCTACTGTGCGGCACGCTGAATTATATTGGTAAATTGCTGTGGCGCCTAACACCTGAAAGGTTGCCGACTCCTACACTACAAAGAAAAATACATCGTTTAATGCGTAGTCGTACAATGACATTTACATATACCATCATGAATCTAACTCTTCAGTCCAAGCAACCGTTTTCTATAAACTCAGAGACCAGTAGAGATGTTCCAGAGTTTACTCTAATTTTTGAGCCTTATAACATGCGGTCAATAGAAGTATAAGCGTAGGACAATGGTTTATGCACCCCTAAGCGAGAAGAAGATTTTGAATAGCTTGATTTCTAACACTTTTTTTGTGCACCAACATTAAATATCCGAATGATATATTACACTGTGGCCATCTATCTGTTGTTACAATACAAGCTAACTGACGCTAGATCTGTTTTGTTATCTCCAGCATTCAGTGGCGCACACAAGACGGGGGGGTCCTCGGGTCCGGAACCCCCCAAAGCCCTTGATTTTTTTTCTGATTGATTATAATTCTTAGTACGTAACATTTAATTATGTATTTGTTATTAACGATTAATTTTATTAATTATTTATTCAATAATTAGTTTTTTACTGTGTTTTGTTCCCGAAAATTGACAAAATCAAAAGGAGTATGATACAAAAATGGGGAACTTTCAACCCCAGACCCCCCTCTTGAAAAATTCCTGTGGGCGCCACTGCCAGCATTTGATCCTTACGTGATGGTTTTGCAGAGCCATCGTTAAAACCATACTGCCAGCATTTTTCTGAGAAGGAGTGGCCTAATAAGCGAGACCAAACCACTTTTTAAACATCAAATTCGCTCAGATATTTCACTCACATTGCGCCCAATTATTACCAATTCCCATCGCATCAATCCTAACAATAACTGCTCAAGTCATTTGCTTTCTAATGGCAGCATTTGCTAGAAGTCAGTTATCTCTAACTCAATTTTTCTTCGGTATATATCATAATAATATAAATATATATTGTGTGGGGTTCTGGAGGACCACATTGTAGATGCAGAAGTTACCGGAAGGACAGAGTGAGGCATACAAGGTAGGGGGTCCACTGGGCCACCCTCAGAACTCTTGATTTTTTTATTGATAATAATTCTATGTATATAGTAGGTAAAATTTAATTACGTTTTGTATTTAACAATTTTTTTATTAATTAATGATAATTATTAATTCAATAATTTATTTTTTACTGTTTTTGTTCCAAAATCGAAAAAATCAAAATAATATGTTTGGCGCTGTATTGAGGCATGATGCAAGAATGGTGGGTTTTCAATCTTAGACTCCCCACCCCCCTACCTTGAAAAAGTTCTGTGTGTGCCACTGTGAAAGGACGCACCTTTTTAAAATGATTGTATTCATTAGTTAACTTTGCCTCTTGGAAAAGGTATAAGCTGTGCCGTAATAAATAAATACAAAACAAATAAAATAGTGTCAGCTTTGTTCAATTTATTTGTCGTGGTAATCTTAAATCATCTGTCGCTGCAAGTACATTTTATTTTATAATAAGTTTAAGGAGAACAATTTAACCTATCACACTTTGCTACCATTTTTTTTAAAAACAGGAGTGAGATTGACGTCATTTTTTCAGGTCACCATGGTCACCTAGTCATAATGAAGAGCTCCTATAAAGCATATCTGGATATTTTGCTTTCGTAATAAAGTGACTTGAGAGAACATTCTATCTCAGAAATATTTTCTTTTACAATGTGGCATAAGACGAAATATTACAAAAACTACTATGCAATGATGTAAAATGTTTTGGTGAATGGTAAACAGAATCTTAGGCTATTTTTATCTCAGGTAGTGCATTTTGAAATTAAAGGATATCTTTCTGTAGTTATAAAGATGTTTAATCAAATGTGGCTAAAAATGAAGATTTCGTAAAAGCAGTTGACTTGTATTTTTTTAAAACTGTTGAAGAATGGGGAAAAGAAAAGAGGAAGGAAATGGAAAAATACTTCTAAGGCGACGAACAAGTCATAATTTAAGAATTTATTTCGGAGAGTTTATTAACGCCGCGCTATATAAAGCAACACGAGAGCTTTTAGCGAAGGTCTTCATTATTTTGAGCTTCGGTCAGGCGGTGAGGGCAATATTTAACCAGGCATCTCACTTTTCCAACTTCCACACCACGCCAACGGGAGGCCTTTGTGCTTTCCCAGATTTAATATGCATCAGTTCCTCTGAACGGAGGATCTTCTGTAGTACCAGGTCGTGACCTCACGCCGTGAGTACGTAACTATGAGGGTTGCTTTTCTGCTTAGGCACACTATGCACGTGCCTAGGACACAAAGGATTTGGGAGCGCAAAAAATTGGAGGGCGAAAAAGACAAAAAATTAAAATAACGGCGAACGTACTACCATTTAGCGAGTCATGAGAGAAACATTTCTATCCGTAAGAGAGAAAAGTCTGAAATGAGATCTATGGAAATGAAAAGCTGAAAAAAGTTTGATAGTGTATGCATTTAAAATGATATTAACAGGGAAATTGATTACAATCATGTTATTAATGATTTTGCAATGATCGAAGCTCGAAGAAAACTTTTGTTGAACTAGTACAATGTTAGTGACTCAACAAATAATAAGCATGTCTAAAAGAAAAAGATAATAAAACAAGATAAAAAAAGATGATAACAAACAAGATGAACGCAGTCCATACAATAATGCATACTCTGTACTGTAATTCTGAGTGTGAATGTGAATTTTAATGGCGCAAGGGCCAACTTTGACCAAGCTGCGCCAAACACTTGTTAAAAGTAAAAGTCATATTTTTAATTTATATATATATATATATATATATATATATATATATATAAGTGTATGCGCACATGTATATATGCATGCATGCATGCATACATACATACATATAATATATTAAAAATCCAAAGAAACACATAAATCAAACCAAATATAAAAATCCAGTTTTTAAAAGGAAGGCAAATAGATTTTGGAGCGGAGATTCCCCCATCAAGTCAGATAAGGTTAAAACAGATGTATGAACAAAGGTGATGCGATGATGGTTAAAAACGGGACAATCTATTAAAATGTGATAAACAGAATATGGGACTTTACAGGAAGGACATTCTGGGGCATTTTCACCCAACAAAGGGTGCCTGTGCGTAAGACGAGTATGATCAATGCGAAGTCGAGTCAAGCGGACATCATGTCTTCGCACTGGTAGTGCAGCCCAATGAGAAGTGGAAGGATGAATGCTGTGTAGTTTGTTGAGGATCTGTTGATCCCAAGTCTCTTGCCATATATGATGGATATAGTTCTGTATAGAAGTTTTTAAATCCTGGTAACAGACAGGTTGCTGCATGTGATCAGACATGGATCGTGCAGCGTTATCAGCCTGTTCCTTACCAAGTATACCCACGTGTCCAGGTACCCAGGAAAAAATTATATCAAAACCCTTTTTTCTAATTTTCGCAGAAGAATAAGTATTTCCATCACAGTGGGGTGTCTGCGTTCTGTTAAAAAGTGTAAGGATTCTAGAGCACTCATGCTGTCAATGTACACACAAAAATAACGGTGGTTGGAAATTAATATATGTTGAAGTGCGACAAGAATGGCAGTTAATTCAGCACTAAAGACAAACATGGAATTATGTAAGGTAAAACTTATAATGGTATTGTTAATAACAGCACCACACCCAACATGCCCTGCAGTCTTCAATCCGTCCGTGTAGACTGGTATGTACTTAGAATACTTACTGCGATGGAAAGAAAAGAGCTGCTGATAAATAACATCCGCAGTGCCTGCTTTGTCATAGCCTGAAAAAGGGTTACTATAATTAAAAATTTGGATGTCCCAGGGTGGAAAAGCAAGGATATTATTCTCCTGGATATTTATGTTACTTAAGTGGGCGTCATTTAGAACAGCCCTTGCTCTTTCCGAAAAAGGCTTGATGTTAAATAGAGTCATAGAGAGTCGGGTGAGACCAATGGCAAGATAAAAGGGTTTTAATGGATGAGAAGGAACAGACATGGCCCGAATAAAGTAACTGGCACTTAATTGCCTCCGCCTTAGTTCTAAAGGTGGTTGATGGCATACCACATACAAGCTGGTAACAGGCGAAGTTCTGAAGGCACCAGAGCAGATTCTCAGAGCAGAATGATGTATCGTGTCCAATCGTCTTAACACAGATGCACGAGCAGAACCATACACTACATAACCATAGTTCAAACGTGAGAGGATTAGTGATTGATATACTCGGAGTAATGAAATTCTATCGGCTCCCCATAAGGTGCTTTATAGCACTTTTAAGATGGTGAGGGATCGTTCACTCTTCTTCCACAAGTAAAGGACATGCGAAAGGAAAGTCAATTTACAGTCAAAGAGAAAGATTACTCCGAGGAAGCGCACCTCACTGACTACAGGTATTTGAATATTTCCTATATGAATAAAAGGATCTGGGTGTAGGTTACATTTTCTGCAAAAATGGACACAGCTGCTCTTGGAAGGAGAGATCGTGTGTCCATTCTGATCGCACCACTTAACTCAGAGTTTCTCAAACTGTGGGGCGCACCCCCTTGAGGGGCGTGACAACTCTACAAGGGGGGGCGAGCATATTGAAAAGTCGAGAACAAAATATTATTTTAAAAAAATTATCAATTTACTGAAAGTAAACAAACAAAAATACTTTCTGACATAATAAAAAATAAAATACACATTTACACTGATATATTACACTTATAAATATATCAGTGCTACACAATGTATTTTATAATTAATTTAACAATACTAAGTTAAAAACAAATTTATTTATTACCAGTGGCCCCATGGGCTTGTCATATACATAATTTAAAACAAAATTAACACTTATCTTGATAATTTTTGTAGGTCAGTCAAGGTTTATATAATTAAACCTTGACTGAGCCGCTCAAAAGTTTCGCTGTTCGCTTCCAAATGCCAACCGTTTTCCACGTAGACATGCATATGTAATGTATTGGTGAAGGGGGAGGAATAAAGAAGCACAAATAATCTGTAATAAGTAAATCCTTCGCAAACATTGTCAAGGTCCTTTTTATTGTATTTCAAAATTTTCGGAATAATTTTACGGATAACAGTGCACAGAAAAGATCGTACTTCGAAAAGACGTATATATTCGTCTGGGGAAATAAACGCTTTGGCATAGTGAGACGTTTATGTACATGGAGGGGGTGCTTAAGAGGTTAAAGCCGTATCGTAGCTTTAGCGTCAAAGTATAGTACTATTGAATTCAGTACATTGTTATTGTATGAGGGGGAAGGGGGCGCGATGAAAATTATGATTGAATATTGGGTCGCGAATATTGCAACTTTGAGAAGCACTGACTTAACTAATCGATTAACAGTTGTTTGTAGCTGTCGCTCAATCAGTCGCATATCTGAACCTTGACAAGAGACCTGTAGATCGTCAACATAAAGCATTCCTAGCACTGATTGTGGGAGGTGATGAAGTATGCTACTCATATGAATATTAAAAAGGGTAACGCTCAAAACGCTACCCTGAGGGACACCTTGGTCTTGCATGAATTTATGAGAAGATGAGTGACCAATGCGTACATGAAAATAACGAACAGCTAAAAAGTTAAAAATAAAAATGGGAAGATTTTCCCTTAAGCCTAAATCATGCATATTACGGAGAATCCCATAGCGCCATGTTCGGTTGCATGCTTTCTCTATGTCAAGGAAAATAGAAACCAAATGGTTTCTCCTAACAAAGGCATCCCTGATTTGGGATTCTAAGAATACAAGGTTATCTCAAGAGTGGATCGGCTCTTGCGGAATCCACTCTGCAGAGGAGAAATACACTTTTCTTTCTCCAAAACATATACCAAACGAGTATTTATCATGCGTTCAAAGGTCTTGCAGAAGACTCTCGCAGAGCAATGGGACGGTAACTCAGAGGATCTGTTGCCACCTTGCCCGGCTTAAGGATTGGAATCACAATAGCTTCTCTCCAGCTGGAGGGAAAGCAATGCTCCTTCCAAACTCTGTTGAATAAAAAAAGAACGTTGGTTAGAGAGTTAGGATTTAGATGACTTAGCATCGTGTAAGTGATTCCATCTGGTCCAGGGCGCTTGTAAGAGTGCCTTTTTTAACTCAGTCATCGTAAAATCCCAATTATATGGAAAAAAGGAACGGGTGGAAAAGTTAATTGGGGTACGTTCTGCTCGCCTCTTAATCTCGAGAAAACGAGAATTATAAGAGGCTGTACTCGATACACTCTGAAAAGTTTCACCCAGAATATTAGCTATCTCGTCTGGGGAAGATAAGACAAAGTCTGAGGTTTGTAAAATAGGGAAGGAAAATTCCCGATATATCCCGTTTGCTGCCTTAACCTTTTTCCATAAGTGTTTACTGGACTTGACGAGGTGAGTGAGGACACATATCGAATCCAGGATTGCCTCTGACTCTGAAGCCTTACTCTGCGAGCATTTGCTTTTGCCTTTTTGAACGCCAAGGGATTCTCTAGTGGGATATCTGCGAAAGATTCCCCATAACTTCCGCTGGTTCTTATACGCTGTCTGACAATCAGCATTCCACCAAGGTTTGTAACGTTGGAATGAATAACTTGAACTCTTTGGTATTGATAAATCAGCAGCAGCAATCAAAACATTGGTGACTTCTTGTACAGCAGTATCAACACTTTCTGTCTTGACCATTGCATCAGATATCACAGCCAACTGTTTGAAAAGGGCCCTGTCTGCACGACTATAAGAATACGTAGGTGGGAAGGTTTTTCCACCCGTATCATAATCGTGAGAAAGGATAACAGGGAAGTGGTCACTATTATATAGGTCCTTCTCAATAGACAAATAATTAGGTAAGAGTGACGGTGAGCAGGTGGCCAAATCTAATGTATGAAAGGACCGTGTGGGTTCTCGAAAGTACGTTGGTTCCTAGTGATTGAGCAGGCAGAGACAGTGATTAGATAGTACCTGTTCGATCTGTCTGCCACGAGGGTTCGTCTTCACACTACCCCACAAAGGGATATGTCCATTAAAGTCACCAAGTATGATAAAGGGTGCTGGCAATTGATCAACCAGGTTGTTCAAGCCATGTTGGTGGATAACAGTATTTGGTGGCAAGTAAGGACAGCAGACTGTGATTAGGCTCGTGTAGTGAATTCTCACGGCTACAGCCTGCAACGAGGTACGGAGTGGAGGAGCACCAGAAGGAACATCGAGGGATGTAAAAATACATACGCCTCCAGACACAGAGGATCCATCCGTGTCTTTCCGCACACAACCATACCGACGTATCTTTGTTTTGTGACAAGACTTCAAGAAAGTCTCTTGAAGTGCTACGAATACTGGATGATACTGACGTATGATGTCTTTTACGTCATCGGTATGCGATCTATAGTCACGACAGTTCCAAGAAATCAGGGAAGTTATTTTTTGGGCGAATTTGGCGAAGGAGGCCCTGTTAAGGGATTATCTGCCACTTGTTTAAAATCAGCCTCTAAAAGGCTCTCATCTTCTTCGGATGTACTGTAATTGCAAACGATTTAATTAATTTACTTTACTAATTTACAAAAGGGTGTGTGGGTGGATAGTGATGTCGTTAGGTAAGAAATGAACAAGAGAGGCCAAACCTTATAATTTCCTTTTGTTTGTCAGTCCAGGACACGGATGGTCCATAGGTGGTGGATAATGGAAAGACTCTCCTGAGAACAAAAACAAAGAAAGGGAAAAGAGTAAAAGAGTTAAGGAAAAATCCCTCTCGAACCCAAACTGGAAAATTTAGAAGTAAAGGAAGGGTGGGGGGTGTAAAAGTTTGAAGTGCCCTGGGAGCCGGAGATGTTATAAACGGCCCTGGACTATGACCTATAAGCTACCGCGACCACGAAAACTATATTGGAACAAGAATCACTGGAACTACTATATACACTCGCTACATTCCTTATCTAACAAGCACAAAACTCACAATAGTTCTAATAAAACTCTGACTCATTCCTAAAAGAGAAGTACGCCCCCTGGCAGGATTACAAGGTACTAAACTTTAACGCGCGATACCTACAATAACATACGAGATCCTTTTTTCATTCTTTTGTGAACAATTGGTGATGCTCGTCTAAGTGCGGCAAAGAAGAGTCTTGGAGTGAGTTTGGATGAGTAAAAGTGAAATACATTAATCCATAAAATACCTCTTAAATTTCGGATAAAATTTCTATTGAAAAATATATTTTGTAAGCATCATCCCCCGCGAGGTTATAATGATGACGCGAAATGTCAGTTACTTGAAATATTTGCTTCAAAATTCGGAAATTGTTTTTGAAATGAGATGCTCAACTGACTGCCATTATTTAAGTAATAGAATTTTATGTTACGAAAAATTGGTTTACATTTTGCATTGACTAAAAAAAATGTCTATTTTAGATTTTAGAATTAATTCGCTTGTAAATATCATACTAAACTTTCTGAATATCAGTTGAGGAAATAAAGAGCCAATGTACAAACTTTTACCCTGCCTGCCACGGAAAACAAGAACTGCTCCATCTCGTTTTTAGATTATGTATAATATTTATCGAAAGTGTTCGTCGCCCCCAGTAATTTGTACACAAACCACATTCGAACAAAATAAGAAAAAGACGCTCGAAAAATTAGGCATGCAGGAAAAATGTATTTTTAACAGGTCCTGTCGGCGAGTTGTTAACTTTTATCGCTCTTAGATGGCGTTGGTTTTGATTTTGGAAAACGAAATGCTTGTAATCGTTTTAATGCGGTTTTTATCTAAATCGCTTCAATTTCGACATCGGTCTGTGTTCGAAACCTGTGACAGGTTATTATCAAGCTTTCACAGGTGCGCATTTAATGTTCTTTCAGGTAGCCCGGGCCTTCGAATAGCAGGCAGTTAGCGTCGTTCGGAAGATAGCCAAGAGTAATTCATCGTCTGTTAAAAGTCTGAAGTTAAGGTTTTTTTGTGTGGCAGCGCCGCGGAGCACATTAAGATAGCAATGACGGACTGGATCGTTTTCTCCACTATCTGTCGACGATAAAGCCTCCCTGTTATTTGCTCTGTAAAAACCAAACAGCTATTTCGAGCGGGGAGTTTGATTGAACAGTTTCCGTCTCGTCACTTCCGGTCTTATCAGCTACCGCAGCTTTTTGACAAGAGGCGGCGCTGGCTAATGACTGATGGCTACCATTGCCAAACCGACAATTAAAAATACAGCGGATTGAAAAATCATTGTGAATGAGCGGCGTTCTTCCATTGTGCGAGTTCCCGGAGCCCAGGTTATTTTTCTTAATGGTCCCATGCCCCCAAATTACCTCAATTACCACAGAGGGAGGGAAAGGGAGAATTGCCTTTCCTCTTTAACGATGAAAATGATATCATACTTGCCATAATCGATGATTTTACTCCCTTTTGCCTGTTAGCTTAACCTTTACTCGCCGAATAAAAAGTTTCAGGTAAGTGCGCCGAGGTGCAAGTTACCGAACACGTAATGGCTCGGAAAAATTGCTGTGGCAGGGAAATAGCACTCTTGTATCGGAAAAGAGATTTTAAGCCTTGGAACCAAAGAAAAATTTCACTTTGCAAGAGAATGGCTTATTGAAATTCAACAGAACCAATGGATAAAAGACGTTCCGATCCGAAATCGATCGATTTTGAAAATGTAATTTTAGTCTTCGAAACACTTCTTATTGTGTTCTGCTTTCATTCTTAAGCTATTTAATTATTCCCATTCGGTCTTTTTTCAGAAAATAACAGAAACGAGTTAAGGTATCCGACTACCCTAAAACCATGATTTTTTTCAAAAATTGGCAAATTTTTTTATGACTTTATGTTATAGACCATCTTATTAACTTAATAACAATACCAAGTACTTCATTTTCCCTCCACTAGAACAAAAACTACAAGCGTTTTAGTAAAAGCAAATGCCATAACTTTACACAAGATGTCAAACTTTAAAATGCGTTTTACTCGAAATGTGTTTTTTTCGAAAAACTCAAACGGGGACCGCGATTGCTCAAAAAGTTTTGAAAATAATTAGCTGAAATTTTTTGCTTATGTTCTGCATAACAGTAGAAGTGTTTTGATCTTCAGATTTATCAATAACTGTTTTATTTCAAAATTTGCAGTTCTTTATGTGAATAAAATCAATGTTTTTTTAAGCAATTTCGTATAATGACTTAGATAAAGTGCTCTAGTTTTTGTAAAAATTAAAATATCTCTTATCATGAAGATCACTTCAAACAGGAATAACAACGTAACACATCAAAATTGAAAAATTGAGAATTTGTTCATAAAATCTTTGTAGAGAGCGGGCCCCGTTTATGTAATTTTTTGTACATTTTTACTAGTTTTTTCCCATTTTAATAATAATAAATTTTTTTTCTTTTACCAATTTTAGGATTTTTTTCTTAAAATATACTAAATAAATATAAAAATCTCAAAAAGATCTCCATATCTCCTTTTTTTCAAAAAAAAGTTGTCGCAAGTAGTCGAATACCTTAATTTCTGTTAAAGTTCTACCTACATCTGTTTATGTGATAAAATGTTATTTTTAGAATAAGTCTTCACCGATAGAAATTCCGGAGTCGCTTTCTATAAATTTTATTGAGAAACGTCAGTTTTACGATACCTTATTGTGCAAGAAATACCGACCATTAATGTTGAAAAATATGGTACCACTGGAATAATTCTGGAGTAGTAGACAGAAAAATCAATAAGGGCTGTTAATCGGAAATGAGTCCATTTCAAGGCATCCTCATATATTATGTCACCCATTTGGCTGTATATTTATTTATAAAATCATGCAGAATTTATGCAAAAATGTCAAAAAATCATAAGAAAAAAGATTTGTTGTCGGTCGTATGAAATAATCGCTAGGACTATCCATACACTAGAAACTAAACCTTCGCCTAGTTCTGTGAAAAGGAAAAAAAGGCATGGGCACAATTTAGTGGGTAATTTTTCTGAACCAGGTGAGGCCTACACAAATGACCTTCCGGGTCAATTTGGAAAAACGTTATAATCCCGCGGGGAATCGACGGGGAATACATCTATCACTTCTTTAGTTAGACATTTAAGAATAAACTTCTCAAATGAAAAAAAAAGGAAAATTTAATTAAAACGGTTTCTTGGGAGTTTATTAATAAATAAAAAAAAAATTTCAGTTTTGCAATAAAAATTGCAATTGAACATTTTCCTAACAGCGTGAAAACATTATTATATCATCATTCTTATATCATTTTAGTTCAAATTTTAAATTATACAAATGGAAAAAAGATATTACATGCTAAAGTAGCTTCAAATATTGAGCTATTAGAAATGCAAAAAACAAAAGATAAGATTAATTAATTCTTATATACAGGGAAAATCGCTTAATATGAAACTGGAGGGACTGAAATATTTCTTCGAGTCAAAAAATATTGAAAAAAAATTAAAGAAAATTAGGTCAATTAAAGTACATTTTATTTACATTGTTATGTATATATGCATGTATTTAATAAAAATCAATGAAACAAAAACATTCCCAAGAATTTTATGAAATTTAATACACGATTCAGCAAAATGTCGAAATCCTTACAAATTTCCATCTTCTGTTTTTGACCAGCAGCTTTAAGAAGCACCATCTTCATTTTAAAAGAAATAGCAGTTTGCTTTCCCCCTAACTCTTTGCAAGTGTGCTCGAAAAATAAATTCTTCTAAAATATGAATAAATAAATAAAATAAACGAAGACTAAACCCACTGATTTTTACTCCCACTGCCATGTACTCGTTTGTCACCGAATTACAAAGCCAACTGATGAGTTGTTTTTGTGTGGCGATTGTAGAGGTGAAGAGATAAAGTAGCTTCGATAAACAAAATTGGCTCGTGTCACAAACTATTTGAATTGTATTTCAAAGCTAAGTTATAGTCTTCTTTCCACGAAACACTTGAAACCACCTCTCTTTCATTTTATACCTCTCTGCCTGAGCAGCCGGTATTTTTAGTATTGTGTTCATTCCCAGAAGAGAAATCTTTCCGTGTTAAGCGATTTTCGTTTCTTGTTAAGAAAAAAATGCATAAAAATACGCAGTAGCTTGTCGGGACCATTGCATTATTTCGTGTTAGCCGATATTTCGTCTGCGTTTTCGAGTTCAACGTATTTCACTGTACTTAATACAAATATTTTCGACACTTTTTTACGAAAAAATAAAACAATTCAAATGCATTATGGATAAAAAGATAAGATTGCTTTAAAGACTTTACTCTTTTTTTTTAATTCATTGGGCAGAATATTTAGAAAAAGAAAGAAAATGAAAAAACGCAGCATGATCAGCATTTTCTCAAATTTTATACCAAGTAGAAGTTTCTGGATATTTTCTCAGAAATATGCCAGGAATATGTATAGTTAAGAAGAAAAGGCATCAAATGTTTCAAAAACTGCATGATAAGATAAATAATATTAGCTCCAATTACTTTATAAAACACTTTAGACCCATTAGAGGATATACACTCTGTCGCAAAAAAATATATGCACCCAGAAGAAATTGAGCTACATTCACGAAATTTGGTATGCATGTAGTGTATATGAAAATAAACAAATGATTAAAAATTCAGAACAAAATATCATTTTATTAAGCGGTTACAGCTTGCAAAAGGTTAAAAATCAGTAAGTAGTAAAGCCACCTCTGGCAGCTATACAAGCCGAAATTCGGCGTGGTATCGATTCAATTAGATCACTTATGACCCCCTGTGGAAGATCCTGCCATAGTCTTTGCATCTGCGCAGTTAATTCTCCTGTATCTCGGGACGGCTGCAGTTGCCTTCCCAGCGCGTTCCAGACATGCTCTATTGGCGAAAGATCTGGTGACCTGGCAGGCCATGGTAGGACGTCATATCCTTGAAGACATTGTTGGGAGAGTCGCGCAGTATGTGGACGAGCATTATCCTGTTGATAAATGGCACCTGGGCGACTTGATAGCATGGGTAGCACAATCGGCGTTAAAATATCGTCCACGTATCTGCGAGCTGTCAAAGTGCCTTGAAGGACCACTAAAGATGATCGTGTGTCCCAAGAAATTGCTCCCCTACACTGTCACACCTTGTGAAATTGCTGTATGCCGCTCGACAATAAATGCCGGATCGGACCGCTGGCCGGTGCGCCTCCAGACACGTGTGCGGTGGTCATCAGCACTGAGACTGAATCGGGATTCATCACTGAAGATGACACGTCTCCAGTCTGTCACACTCCAAGTTGCTCGAGGTCGGCAAAAATCCAGTCGACACTGCCTATGATGTGGGGTCAGTGGTAAGCGTCTTAGCGGACGTCGGCTCCTCAAGCCAACTTCGGTTAGTCGTCTCCTTATGGTTTCTCTTGATGGCACTGGATGTCTGGAAGGAGGTAAGTGGCGTTGAATCGATGCTAGCGACGTTGTTGGTGCCGAAGTGGCCACTCTTCTGATTGCACGATCCTCGCGATCATTTGTGTTCCTGGGACGTCCTGACCCTCCGCGACGGTACACTCTACCTTCTGTGATCCACTGTTGCCAACACCGAGCAACTACCATATCGCTCCGACCGAGGTGGCGGCCGATACGTCTATTCGACCAACCTGCTTCTCTGAGGCCTATTATACGGCCCCTATCAAAGTCCGTCAGCTGCTCGTACTGCCGCCGGTTACGTCTTAGAGGCATCCTAAGTCTCAATATCGTCTATCAAAGTCATCAGATTCGTTTGGATAGCCGTACGGCGCTCGTACTCATGCTTTTAAACTCTCCCAGTTGCGCAACTAATATGCGCATAGCACACTTAGCCTTGTCTCACTGGCTTCGAAATTTTAATCATTTGCATATCTCTTACCAGACTACATTCTTGCCGAGTTTCGTGATTGTAGCTTGATTTCTTCTGGGTGCATATATTTTTTTGCGACAGAGTGTATCTAGCGAGAACTCAGAAGAATTAATTTTTTCTATTCTCTTCAGAATTTAAATAGCACTGAGTTAATACAATACAAAAATCAATTCATCCTTAATGCTTCCAAATTCCAGAGAAAAACTCTTCGAACAATACTTACTTATTTTGAGTTCAGTTTCACAGTTCATTAAGTATTTGAATTTTGTAGAGAACCAAACAAACAATGCAAAATCAGCGTAAAATCAAAAATTTACGCATGTCATTAAATTAATTCTTTAATTTAAATGAAAAAAAATCAAAAATGGAATCAAAGTGCGAAATTAGTAAAAGTTAACAAATATTTATAAGTTTTATTTGATATTAATACAGAATAGACAATTGACACTTGGCAAGGAATATTTTATTTGTAGTTTTAAGTCTTTTGTTTCAGTTTTAGGTATTTTTCTCTTTTATGCTTTTGAGACGACTCCATAGCTTTTATTCCATTTAACTTTGCTGTACACTGTTCCATTTCTTGTTTTGCTTTCTACAATTTCCCACTCTGGTTGGCGACCTTTTTTTAAGGATTTCATCAGAAGAGATCGTTCGGAACGGATGGAGGAAGAAATTTTGCGTAAAATCTTTAAAAAGAAATTTTTTTCTATATAGTATTCACATTACAAGTTACATATCAATTAATATTATTTAAACTTTATTAATATGGTAGTTAGGTAACCAGCTTTTGAAAGAGTTTGTATAAATATTGATCCGGGGGTCAAATGTATTGAATGCCTTCTCGTCCAGAGGTCAGCAACCAATGTTTTCACTCTATAGAACGATAGTTTAACATTTTCAAATTTTCAATTCCTTCTATTAGTCCACTCTATCCCTATATGTATGTATACATACATATCTTTATATATAAAAATCTTCTGTGCGTGTGTATGTGACTAAATTCCTCCTAAACGGCTGGACCGACTATGATGAAATTTTTTGTGTGGATTCAAGTGGATTCGAGAATGGTTTAGATTCACAATTCGACCCGATGTAGCAATTGGTTTAAAAGATATTAATTAAAACCAGTTTTAATAACCAGTTTTGGCGCCAACTTTGATTTGCCTGCATTGCTGTAACACTGTTACTGTTAAAACAATGACAAAAGTTGGCGTCGAAAATCAGTTTTCAGCCAAAATGGAATTTCATGATGTTGCTCTATTGACTGTATTAAATAACTTCGTTTAAAAAATAAATGCTTTTAACATATGATTAACTTGAAAAATATGTTTTTAAAATCTTAATTTCTACAATGTTTTAAATTTTTCTAATTTAAATTCCTAAGAAAAGATAAAACTATTTTGCAAGCAGATTTGTACATTTTTAAACATTTTCCAACGCTACCAAGTTAATTTGAAAAAAAAAATATTGTAAAACTTAAGCAAAATTTTGGAATTTTTTAATTTAAAAAAAATCTGCTTTCTTTATACCTTTTCCGTCTTGCGGAGCCGTAAAAATACAACGAAAAAAATTGGAAAAATCGCCAAATACCAGTAATAGTTAATTATGGGAAAGCTACGACAGAACACACGAGTTAGAGGGCCTACAGCGCATGTGCGGAAGAACAACTAACGGAGAGTACGTAAGCAGATAAAAGATTTTTCTGTCACATAAAAGATGTATTCTTTTTTAATGTTTTTTCTTTTATAATGATTGTAAATAATGAATTTTCCAAATCCAATTTTTTAGTTTGAATTTTAAGAAAGTATTCATTGTGTGTGTTTCATGCATAAAATAATTAATACGATCTGAGTTTTTAGTAATACATCGCAACTGATAGTTTTCTTTTAGAGAAATAATTTATTAAAAAACTTTAAAATATAGGAAAATGCTGCCCTGTTTTTATTAAATAGTACTAGTTCCTTTCAAATCTTTTTTTTATACAAGGAATGCAAACAAATTTTTAGGTCTTCCGCCCTCCATAGCTCTTTTTTCACAGTTACATATATTTAATCGAAAAATCAAACACCCAGATAAAAGCAGTTGTTTCATAGCTAACGGTAGACATTTTTTTCATTCATTATTTAACGATAAAGTTGTATTGCGCTTTATGATTTATTACTAAATTATTTATAATAATAAATTAGTATGATGTTTGTTTTCTTGAGAACAAAACTGGATTAGTTTTGCAAATGTTTAATCGAAGATAGAAATTTGAAAAAAAAAAAGATCTTATCCCTCGGGGAAAAAGGGGGTTATACTTGAAAAAAACCATCCAACGCTGGGCTGAACGGAGGGAAAAGAAATCTGTCCGACAAAGAGAAGAAGTGGAATAAATTTCTGAAAAGGGGATTTAAGTGACATAAATATAGAAATCTCACTCACATCGCTCAGTAACACACACACGCAGAAATACTGGTGTCTAGAGAGAAAGGGAAAATTTCCATGGGGATAAAATTGTACCCAGGGAAAAAGCCCTTGCAACGCCGAGCTAAGTGGCGAGAAAACAGACCCGCTCGACAGGACAAAGATGTGGAAGAAACTTCGATAAAGAGTATTTTAATGACATTAATGTAGAAATCACGGAAGTGTTGACAGTGAAAGGGAAGGAGAATCTTCCAAGGTATAAAGCTGTACACTTGAAGAAGCACGTGCAACGCCGGGCCATCCAGCTAGTATATATATATATATATATCTTGTTCAAATATTCAATCGTTAATAAAATACTTTTTATTCATCCATTCAAGTTCAAATACATTTTCAAGCTTGTAGTGGATTGCACTTGGTGTTAATACAGTTTTTTCAAATATTAATTCATTAATTAAATTAAAAAATGAATAAATAGTAACAAACAAAAATAATAGTCCAACAGCATGTATAGAAAGAAAATTCGTTCGTTGTGTATATGTAGCGCAATGGATAGCGCATTGAACTTCTAATTCAGAGGTCGTGAGTTTGAATCTCACCTGAGATGGCCTCATTTTTGGGAAAGAGATTTTTTCTTTTGTATTTTATTAGAATAATTAAATTAAATTAATAAATAAATAGTAACAAACAAAAAAACAGTCCAACATCCTGCTTAGAAAGGAAAATAGAAAATTGCAAGAAAAATCGCTTTCTATTTTGCTAATTAATAGTGTAATTCTATCATACGAATATGCATAATTTTATTAATTGTAATTATTTAATAAAAAAGTAACTAAAATAAAATTCTTTTTGTTGACCTAAGTAGGAATTAACTTAAATTTTTTTAATATTGCTCACACACACACACACACACATTTTTTTAAATACTTTTCAATTTAAATACTATGAATATAAATATCTCCGCTTAATTTAGAGTAAACAAAAATATAAAATTCCCCTATCCCCCTAAAAATATCTAATATTTCTTTTAATTTCGTAATTATAAAGTATTTTGAGAAATCAAAGTAATAAAAAAATTAGCATGGGACAAACATGTTTTCTTGTTTGAGTTGGTATGAGATTACTAGTGATGTCCTTAACCACCTCAAATCCATTACACCTCAGATCGACTTTGACTATAGTTTAGTCATTTTAATGTATCAAGAGTTGTTAATTGGAGAGTTTAATGTTGTGAGCCATTCAGTGGGCTAGCTACTAATTTCAATTTTGCGTTCAGTATAAGACGTGTTACTTTTACTTGTTCAAAGACGGATATTATTCCGAGGAACCGTTCAGAAATAAATCGCTCTCAACGAATACACTTCTATGACTGTGAGAGATATAACTATGGCAGTTGGTGTGATCGATTTAGTATTTTAAGAAATTTCAAAATTCTGGATCACCATCCCCAAAAAGAAAAGAAAAATGTGGGCTTAAGTGGAAAACTACTCCAAGAATTAATAAAATTTAAATAAGAAGTAGCAAAATAAACCCAAGAAAGACAAGCATAGTCCTTTAAAGGGATTTATTGTATAATGATGGTGAAGTAAGTACCTCAACTACAACACAAAAGGCTTTTGGAAGGTGGAGGAGGAAAACTGAGGAAAAAAACTATTTCTAACTCAAAAAATGATTAAAAAAAAGCGTTTAGCATGGCCAAAAATACCTATCATGGGCTGTTAAAGACTGAAAGAAAGGGATTTTGAGGGAAGAAACATTTATTTTTAGACAGAGATACAAATCAGGTGTAGTTAGATGAATTGGAAACTTTGTTACCAGATCATATCCAACAGATTGTAAAACACCCTTCTAAACAGATGTTTGGGGTTTTTTTCACAATAAATGGCTCTGGAAGCTTAGTTCTTAAATACATGATGAATTCTGTCAAATATATAGAAATATTATGTAGCAGGATTGTTCTATTCATGGAAAAATTTGATAGAACATTTCAACATGAATTGGCCCCTTGTCACAATTCGAAATTGTTCCATACTTTTATGCGGAAAATAAAATAAAAATGCTCAATTGGCTTGAAAACTCCCCAGACTATTTAAGATATCCTATTCAAAACTGATGGCATATTCTCTAGAATCGTTTCGCTAAGATGAATCGCACGACAACAATGTAGTACATTTATATTCATTACTACTTATATTCATACTTAGTATATATATTCTAAGGTTTTGTAAAAATTACTTACTTCCCATTTGTCCCAATTAATTAGAACAATGTAGTACATTTATATTCATTACTACTTATATTCATACTTAGTATATATATTCATACTTAGTATATATATTCATTCTTAGTAAATATATTCAACCTTAGTATATGTATATTTATTACTAAAGTAAACTCATAATTCCTTTTAGTTATTGAAAAATGCGCATTTAAAAGGAGAAGCGAATTATTCTTTCAGTAAAAAATGCATACACCCAAAATTATTTTTTGTGATATTCATGAAGAGTCTGAAACAGATAAAAATGTAAATATTAATTAACTACATTTATTATCAAAATATTTTAACATACACAACCATGAATATTATTTTATAAAATAATTTTTAAAACCTTATTAAGTGTGTTAAAAAGTAAGCGCAGTGGCCAAACATTTTTTTTTTGCAACTTTTGTTTTGCTTTGCCAGATTGGCAACAGTTTCTGACATTTATTTTCTAGAATTCCATAGTTGTTTTTGAAGTGGTAACCAGACCTGAAGAAAAAATAGGTTCGATATTGAAAATGAAAACAAAGTTTCAAAAAGGAAGTTGGGGTGTTCTTATAAGATTTTCATTTTTAAAAATACATTTAAACAAATGCAGCAACAGATCAAAGAAATTGTTCGTTACATCCAAACACCTTATTTACAGAGGAATCATTGCAAATATTAAATAAAAAATTAAGCAGTACCCCCAAAAAATTCCAGGTGCTTTTTCATTTATTAATATAAATGTTTGTGATACTGGGAAACGATAATATATATGTTAAAAAAGTTTAGATGGATAACTGCGTCGTTATCACTTTATGGAAACGATTTTAATAGTTAATTTTTATTTATAAATGACAACTTTTGTGTGGCGATTTGCTTCTATCTGATTGCCACGATTCTTGACAATAGCTCCAGTTCGAATTTTTCATGAAAGTAAACTTTTTTCTTAATAATGTCATGACAATTTTATTCCATTCCTTTTGAACCGTTTTCCAAAATCCGTTTCCAATTACCGTCTCGATGTGAATCGTATGTCTAGCTAAGTCTCTCTTCCGTGACTTTCTTTAACAAAACTTAAAATACTCCCAAACAACTCTGTTACAGGTGACATTGATTTTGATTTATAAGCGCAATGAAACAGTGTACTTCTTTAGGAATCCACCGATATTATTATTATTAGTTATTATAAAATAATTTTTCCTCTCGTTTGGATCCATATCATTGACTGTTTCCTGCATCTCTCCATAAAAAAACACTCTACCCTAGGGGTCGGCAACCTATGGAACGCGGTACAATTTTCAGTGGCACTGAGCACTACTCAACAAATTTGTCAATATTTGAATGGATGGAAGTTGATAAATTTGCAATGGGCCTTATTTGACAAACATCTTTAGAATTATGAACATTTATGGAATTACCAAAAAAAACTGAAAGGTAACTCTCAAGACAAATCTACAGCTATTTTGTAAATTATTGAATGTCATCGCTGGAGAGACTGAATTGTTTGAAGAGGGAAAATTGTACGTACTCTTTTTGTTTTCGGTTCTACTTATGAAAATAAAAAATCTTTTTTCACATGAAAAATATTTCGAGTTCGCAATGAAATTATTTAACAACTGAATGCTCAGAATCATGTCAAATTGAAAGCAACACATTATGCTTCTAATTTAGTGAAATGAAATTACTGTGACACAAGCGCTAGGTTCATATTAATATTTTTATTTATCTTTTTATCTAACTGCAATGAAGGGAAATATTTATATTTTATGTTGTCTATTTCTTATTCAATTCCTACTATTAGCTCGCACTCTCTATTCATTTATTTAGCTTGGTGGAATTTTCAATAGTTAATATAACACATTTTAAAGCGCTCCATTGAGCTGAAATTTTATATACATGATTATTTTGGATGACAATACAATAATTTAATTATAATTAATAAAAATTAATTGATTAAAACTAAGTATTTAAAGAATTACAAATACATCTACGTTGGCATCATTATTGGCGAGTTAGCGACCATTTTGGCAACTTGTGTCAAAACTTGAAAAAGTTTTTTTCTCACGTTTTAAAGCATTAATTTGAACTGAAATTTTATATACACGATTGTTTTGGATGACAATACGATACTTTAATGATAATTAATAAAAATTAATTACCTCTTAATGTTGTGATTAATGTAAATATGTATATACATATTTATAGTAATTGTAACTATTTAATAAAAAGTAGCTAAAATAAAAAATTTCTATGTTGATCTAAGTAGGATTTGACTTAATTTTTTATATTACTTGTTTTTTTTAATATTTATATATATATATATATATATATATATATATATATATATATGTATATAAGTATGTTTAAAAATATATAATATATGTACAATTTTAATTTTATTTTTGTAGAAGAAATAGTTACATTTTATGCTGTTATTTTTATGTTAAAAATATCTTTAAATTATGCAAATTTAATATGTAATAGAACTTCAAATATCGAAATTATATATTGACATCTATTCTCTAATTCCGAATGTATTATCACGGGAATCGAATTGCTTAAAAAATGTTCTAATGTGATAGATTCTTAAATGATCTGAATAATTCTGAATCTTAGTGATAGATTGGTTTGGCATGCTATATATATATATATATATACAACTAAAAGATTGCCGACCCCTGCTCTACCCTGTTTAAAATGTTCAAAGGAGAGTTCATTTTTTGCAGGAAGTTTTGCCTCTTAGATATCTTACCTATGATTTAAGCCAAAATTATTCAGCTCATTTGCTTACATTAGACTCCGTTCTTGAAGAATCAATCCTCTTATCTGTGAGGGTAGTCGCAGGGTGTTTCATCTGAGAGGAATGATGCCGGCAGTAAGGTATACCAGTTTTGGATGAGAGTTTAGGAACATTTTTAAGCGATGAGGTATTTGCAATCGGATATCTCGGAGTTGCGTGACGCCTTTTCATGCTGCTAGAATAACTGTTCGCATTCCATTGCAGCAGTTGTTGCTCATTCAGCTGAGAATTTACGTCCACTGTGGAAGTCAGATGAACTACTTCGGGATGTGGAATATTGAATGACGTGGTCCTGAAATGATATATTAGATTGCATCGCTAGAATTTCGTAAAAGTTCTCAGAATGTTCCAGAAATGAATACTTCCAGAAAGAATATTAAATATTTAGAAAGACGTATCAATTGTTTTATATGAAATCGTGGTTTAACATTATTACTCCCGTCCCATGTCAATATCTACGAAAGTGAATTGGCTGACACTCTTGCAAAAGAGGAACTAGATTTCAGCCTCAGAGCTCACATATTTAGAATTATTCTTAAGGCAAAAGGCCCAAAATAAAGTAAAATGGTTAAAACCTCCGTTTCATAAATGGTATAAAGGCAAAAGAGATCGGGGCTTTCTTTATCTTTTCCTTGTGACAGACAGTCCAACACTTGTTTGTCCCGACTGGTCAGTGGGCACTTAAATAGTCTCACTTTTTCTAGAGGCAATAAAAGGTTTCCTATTTCCCCTAAATGCCAGCTAGACAGGATTCACCTCAGCACATCTTGGACTGTAAAGATATTCATGATAGACCACTTCTACAATCGGATTTCAATAAAGTAAATGGTTTAACTTCTCTGGTATGACTTCGTCTAATCAGACAGGAGATTAGTAACAACAACATTATTACTAAGCATTATTTGTTTTTAAGGAAATAAAATACAGGGGATTAAAACTGTAACGTTTATTAATTAAAAATACGCCAAACAGCTACTTTGTTTCGTAATTAAAATAAAACTTTTTACGAACAGGATGAAGTAATTCATATTAATGGAAAGCAGGAAGATAAATCTTCCAAAAGCAGCAGGCTAAATTCATGTGACGCGTTAGTCACATGATAACTGTAATGCAGTGTTTTCAGCAAATCAATTAAAACATTTCGTTGTTGCCCACTTTTCCTTTTTAGAGAAAAACTTTCTTTAAAAAAGTATGTATTTGTCAACAATACTAACGCATATAAATAAACAAAATGCACTTGATTTAAAAGTACACTTATTATGAAAGATTTTTGTTTTTTGGAAAAATTTAGAGAAACTTTTTGAAGAATTTCAATACTTGAAAATCTTTACATAACTATCAAATTAAAATTTTTGATCTGAATTTTGCATTTAGAACAACAAAAGTAGAAATCTAATGTCAGTTTTGAATTCGATGGAGATCACGTGATTGCATTTATCATATGACCGTCATGAATTTAGCTCATTGGACCTTTTTGTTCTTTTGTGTGCTTAAGTATACATGACGTAAGTCAGGATCCGAAGACACACATGTCCGGTTATCTTGCTTCAGAAACATGGTCATAGTGGATTGTTATACGCAAGTAACCCCAAATAAGAATGCAATAGCTGAGTACATGAAGCACATGGTTTTGTACTTCATTAAAACTTGAATTTTTTTTTATTGGTAAAAAAAATAAAAAATTAATCATATTTCAAAATTAAGTTTACTTTCAGATGGTTTATTGTTTTTGTCTTTTTTTTATCACAAGATACTTGCCTTTTGAGCTTTTTATATCAAAATGTTGAAACTTTTAAATCTTATTCCAATTAATTATACTGTTATTTTTTATTTTATTTCTTACGAACATTTCCATGCTAGAAATTTATTATTTTCAGCAGATTTCTTTAAATATCTTGAAAGTTAAGTGAGCCGAAAGAAACATAAGGTAACGGTTAAAGATTTCAAGGATTACTACATCATTTTCATAACTATTTTATACGAAAATTGTGCATAGAATTTTGTTGATTATTGATTTAATTAAAGAGTACTTGTATATCGAAATTAAATTTACTCAATTATTGCTACTACGAGTTTTTATCAAATTGCCATTTCGATTCTGCTTTAAAATACGTAAATCTCTTTCATTCTAACTAAGTATGTCCCATATAAATGGCTATCTCTTAGAAAGGAAAGACAACTCGTTTTTTTTTCTTCACCATTTATTTCTACTAAATAAATATTTAATATGTAGAACATATAAAGTGGATTCAACACACAGCTTTATTTTCAAAGTGATTTGACCAAAGGTATCTTAACAGGTGCTCAAAATATTTTTAAAATTTCACTAATAAACATTATAACACATTAAAGCGTTAATACACATTTTTAGTTTAACAAGTAATTCAAATGATAAAAAAATTCTTCAATTCTTCAAGTTAAATTAAAATATATTTAATTCTTGATGCTGTTTTAAATTGATGACAAACAATTTGGTTGATTAGTCATTAAATTCGACATTAAAAAGAGAATAAAAATTTTAAAACAAAAAAATTCGTGCTGCAGTTAATAAAAATGGAAGTAATTGAGTTCATACAAAGTGCAGGAAATTATTTCCTAGGTACTTACTTTTTTTTATTCAAATGTTTCCAAATTTTGTTCACAATTTTTAAAGCGAATCTGATGATATTGATGCTGATCATGATTAGAGCTAAGAATTCTAGTAGAGTAATAACTGTTTCTAATTTTGTTAGCATACACGTAAAGCACAGGTTAGTGAGATAAATCCATAGCATCTAAGAAAAAATGTATTATTTTAGCCAGTTGATATATTCCAGAGAATAAAATTTCTATTATTACCATACATATATATATATATAATAAACTTCATTTCCTTCGTATCATATACAATTATTGTCCATTTAAAAAAACACTATCTTTCTATTTAAAAATTTATTATATATAATAATAATAAAGAGAAAAGTATAATATAATGAAGTGGCATTAAAAACCATGATTATGTATTAGATTTGGTATAGAAAGTATTCAAATAATAACTTCAATGAAAAAAGATCATTTTGATTTCGTTTCGTTGGAAGAGCATTTATAGGTACTTAAGTATTATCGCAACAATCACCAACTTTATTAACTATCGCACTAAAAAGAGGTTCCAGCTTCCGGGGAATGTACTTGGTCTGCAATGGTAAAACACCAATCCGCCCCCCCCCCCAAAAAAATTTTGTAATAAAAGCTTTAAAAACAAATGAAAAGTTTTAAAAAAA
Organism: Trichonephila clavipes; assembly: GCA_019973935.1. NCBI lineage: Eukaryota > Metazoa > Arthropoda > Arachnida > Araneae > Nephilidae > Trichonephila > Trichonephila clavipes. The sequence goes on from BMAU01015891.1 coordinate 103,477, forward strand.
TATAAGATATTTACACACACACACACACACACAAAAATAAAAATAAAAACACATATATATATATATATATATATATACATATATAATATTGTCAACCAATTTCGTCATTTCAAATGACGTCGCGGTACGTACGTATTATCGCAACCTGTTAAGGACATTACTTTAAACGAAGCACTTGGTTGCCAATTCAGCGCGCACGCCACATTGAAAATCGGGTTTGCAAATTTGGCGAGTTATTAATAGAGTTGGCGATTGTTGCGATAAAATACGGAAGTATAGACGTCGCTAAGAGCCTTGCTCTATACAACTAATAGCGGAAAACCCTTTCCACGCATATTCGAACACATTAATAATAGAGTTTACAACATTTGGCAATATTTTTATATAATTTCCGGCCTTTTTTGATTTGATTAAATTGGTCAATGGTGTAATACAAAAAAATGTTAGTTAATATGCAATAATGTAATGCGTAGAATCCTAGTTCAGTATAAATCTTTCACGGCTAAGGAAAAAGCCGCCAAATTATGCCAATAATTTGTTTTAGTTCTCATTTGTCATGGAAATCATGGGTGGGAGACTGCTTTTCCGTGTTGTCGCCAATACGAAAATCAATGGTATCATCCTATAAAATACATTCACTATAAACACAATGAAGGAACAGAATTTTTGCCATGCTTTTCTACATGTTTGACTTCATAATCCCTTTGTACAAACGTATTAGCGTAGTTGCAGTCAAATTTGCGCCACGCAAATCACGCCATATCATAACAGCAAAAGGAAACAACAAAAAGTGTTATTAAATATTCAACACTAATTCATGAGTATATAAATCGCATGGCATAAATTGGGCTGCGGTGAAGTTAATATGGTACTTATGTATTATCGCAACCTATTGGCGACATTATATGAAATGAAGCATCTGGTTTCCTATTCAGCGCGTACGACACATAGAAAATTGGGGTTGCCAACTTGGCGAGTTTTAATACAGTTGGCGATTGTTGCGATAATACGTAAGTACCGATCCCTATAATTAAGAAGTCTCCTCGCGTATTTCTGCAGCATTATTTTTCTTTTGCCCAATGTTATGATATTTATAATATACTAAATTGGCGACAAATAAAAGAATAGAGTTAAAATAAGACCCAAACACACCGAATAATGCGCCGAATATATTTATTTCCCCCAGTTTGTAGAATTATTTTAGATAGAAGATCCGTACTAAATAACGAAGTATTCAACTAATCAAATGTTTTGAAGCTAACTAGCATTCATTTAATTAATGGTATTTACATAAAGGGTGTTTTTTTAGAGGTATAGAACTTTAAATTGCAATAAAACAACGATGTATTATTCGATTGACATGAATTTTTTTTTATTCGAAAGATAATCTTGTGGCATTACATTTTAAATATGATTTCTGGCATAGAACTGCTACGGCTGGCTCGGATGTAGTCCAATCTGGACGTCCAATTTTCGATGACTTTTTCCAACATTTGTGGCCGTATATCGGCAATAATTCGGCGAATGTTGTCTTCCAAATGGTCCAGCGTTTGTGGCTTATCCGCATAGACCAATGACTTTACATAGTCCCCCAGAAAATAGTCTAGCGGTGTTAAATCACAATATCTTGGAGGCCGATTCACAGGTCCAAAACGTGAAATTAGGCGGTCACCAAACGTGTCTTTCAATAAATCGATTGTGGCACGAGCTGTGTGACATGTTGCGCCGTCTTGTTGGAACCACAGCTCCTGGACATCATGATTGTTCAATTCAGGAATGAAAAAGTTAGTCATCATGGCTCTATACAGATCACCATTGACTGTAACGTTGTGGCCTTCATCGTTTTTGAAGAAGGATTCCACCAGCCCATAAAGCGCACCAAACAGTCAGTTTTTCTGGATGTAACGGTGTTTCGACATACACTTGTGGATTAGCTTCACTCCAAATGCGGCAGTTTTTTTTGTTGACGTAGCCATTCAACCAGAAGTGCGCTAAATCGCTAAACAAAATTCGCTTATGAAAATCGGGAACAACGGCAATCTCGTTTTGGGCCCATTCGATGAATCTACGCCTTGCTTGATGATCGTTTTGATGAATTGCCAAACCAAACTGAGAATAAATCACTTGACAGCTGTTAAATTGGTCGCCATCTTGGAAAGTAATGCCAACTTAAACTTCTATACTTGGAAAAAAAACACTTTATTATCGCAACCGTGTTGTGTACATTATATGATGGTTGCCAGTTCAGCGCGTACAACATATGTGAAGTTTGGGTTGCCAAGTTGGCGAGTTATCTTGAACGTTGGCATTGTTGCGATAGTACGTACCAAATTAATTATATGACGAAATACCGCATCGTATACGCAAGCAGCAAATATTTCATAATAAGTTAAAATAATATTAAATAGATACTTACGTATTATCGTAACCGTATTAGCGACAGTATATGAAAGAAGCAAATTTTAACCAATTCAGTGTGTGACACATGTGAAATTGGGATTGCCAACTTGACAAATTATCTTGAACATTGACTTCGTTGCGATAATACTTAAGTACCATTAAATATTTGTGAAATTTCAAAATTATACATATGCAGAGAAGGAATGCTGCTGTATTTTACTCGATATCAGCATATGAACAGCATTCAATGACATAGTTGGCATGAAATTTGATTGGCTAATTATTCTATAGGTTTTTTAACTAATGATTTAGTGAACAAATCTGAAACGATACAGCATGCTGTGCGAGTTCGAACAAATTGTAATATTTCACAACAGAAAGATGAAGAAATATCATTAATAGATAACATCATTTTGTTTGAAATAAATATTATTACTTAGACTATTTAATTCGTAATTCGAACATGAATGCCTTAATTACTTTTCTAATATGGTAATTACTCACATGAATGACTGCAAGGCAAAAGAGAACTACGCCTTTTCTCTGAGTACTAATTTCTTCAGTGTACATGAGTACTTTCCAAGTAAGGAAGGACATCGCCTGCGCCAGAAATGCCTTTAAGAAGGCTTCTGCCAGTGACTGAAAGCAAGATGTGAAAAAGTTTTGATGCTTTGGAAATGCTGTCTTTTCACTGCCCAGAAAGGCAAATATGATAGCCGTTAGACACAAGAAAGAATCGAAGCGTTTTGCTTCATTATACAGCTGTTTTAACTTTTTTGTGAATCTCATATTAATTAAAATTCATGAAAAGAAAGGTTTGAAGTTATAGAATTTCTTTAAATCTCAGCTATAGGTCATGTTTGAGAAATAAACAAATATTTAGATAATTGGATTAGATTGTAATTCACAGCAGTTGAAGTGTTTGAGGTTTCTGTCGTGATGGGAAGTCGGCTTTACCTCTAGTGAACAACAAATTTATGGCCTTTTTTTTATTTTGATTGATTTCAAGAAACGACCCGCGTATGGAGCATATGGAGTAATCCTATGATTGGAAAAATTGTGATTAAGCTGGAAGTTATCATGCTACGAGAGAAAAAATTGCTATGGGATGTTATGAATAAGTCCAAAGGACGTGTTTACAGTCGAGGCATCTGTCTGGTTTTTGTTTGTTGAAGAGTTGAGGAAAAGGTCTCCGGTTGGTTACCTGTGCATGAACAAGATGTCTCACGTTGGCTGCCCAGTGTGTACATGAAAGTTGTACATGTTACGGTAGGCGGAGCTTGTCCAGTAGGAGATACAAGTTGCAAGAAAACAAGAATTTAAGAAAATATACAAAATTTCTTAATTTTAGTTGTAATAAAATCACAGAAATAGTAATCGTTGTAGTGAATGTGTAAAGCTGAAGAGCACAGTGCTAGATCAAATTTCGATAGTGATTCAGAATTATGTAGCACACTTTATGTCTTAAGTGAACTTTCGAATCTAACAGAAGGAAACGAGGATTCTTAATATAATTGGACAATTATTTGATACGTAAATCATAAACAAATGCGCCGAAGTGGCCTAAAAAGTCTGCCTGATAAAAAAAACTATTTATTTTTAAATGATGATTAATAGACTCATACCAGTTTCGCACACAGGAATTTTTCAAGGAGGGGGTCCGGGGTCGAAAGTTCACCATTCTTCTATCGTGCTCCTTTTGATTTTGTCGATTTTCGGGAACAAAACAAAGTAAAAAACTTGTTTTTGTATAAATAATTAGCATTAATTAATAAAATTAATCATTAATAACAAGTAATTAATTAAATTTTACGTACTATATACTTAGCATTGTAATCAATCGGGAAAAAAATCAAGGGCTTTGGGGGGTCCGGACCCCCAGCCCCCTTGTGTGCGCCACTGACTCATACTATAGCACAACTTAAAGACAATCAAGCAGAAAATGTTTATGCACATGTAGCGTGTTATAGCTCAAAAAGTTTACATTATCCTGGCGTAAATATTGAGCAGAGAAGATCCAGCTGAAGTTTCGACATCGTCATGTACTCTTAGCTGAAATTGAAGCCACTGAGTCACGAAAATGTAATTCCGTAAATCATAATTCAATATACAGTGAAAATCGTTTAACACGAAACTGAGGAGAGAACTGAAATATTTTTTCGTGTAAGAGTTTCGTGTTAAAGAGGATATTGCAAAAAAAGCATATCTTCAACAAAATTAAGTTTATCTATATATATATAAAGGAGAAAAGCGACTCACTCACTCACTGACTGACTGACTCACTGACTAATCACGATATCTCCGGAACTATTAAACCTACAGATTTGAAATTTGGTAGGTAGGGTCCCTTCATGGAGTAGACGTCAGATAAGAACGGATTTTGCAAAGTTCGAACCCCAAGAGGCGTTATAGATAATTATTTCCATTACTAAACTATTATATGTACAGTCGTGAAAAACTTGGTACACAGATTTCTTTCATAAAGTAGAGATTTCCTACATAATGATTTTTACGAAAATCGACCTCCAAGGGGCGTTGAGGGCGCATAAGGGGCGTTATACATAATTATTTCCATTTTTAACCTATTAGACGTACAGTCTAGAAATTTGGTAAGCGGATTCCTTTCATAGAATACAGATCCCCTACAGAATGGGTTTTGTGATAATCGACCCCAAGTGGCGTTGTAGAAAATTAAGGGGCGTTATAGGCAATTAACTCCTTTTTTAAACTATTAGACGTAAAATCTTGAAATTGAGTAAGCAGATTCCTTTCACTGAGTAAAGATCTGTCATAAGATGGGTTTTGTGAATATCGTTTCCTAAGTGGCGTTGCGAGGCTTAAGGGGCGTTATACATAATTATTTCCATTTTTAAACTATTAGACGTACAGTTTTAAAATTTGGTAAGCGAATTCCTTTCATGGTGTAGAGATCTGCTACAAAATAGTTTTGGGGGAAATTGATCCCCAAGGGTCACTGAGGGGGAATTAAGGGGCGTAATAGATAAATATTTCCGCTTTTCAACTAATAGAACCACCTGCTTGAAAATTAGAAGGTATGTTCCGTTCATGGAGTAAAGTTCCTTTTACAAAGATTTTTGCGAAAACGGACCCCCAAAGGATTGCGAGGGATTAAGGCGTGTTATAGAAAAATTCCTGTTTTTGAATTTAACTCATTTACTTGAAATTTTGTGAGCACTTTTCTTTATAGTTGAATAGAGTTCCATTAAGAATGGATTTTACGGAAATCAACTTCAGGGGGAAGCGGGGAGAGTTATTGGGGCGTATTGATAGACAAAATTCCCGTTTTTGAACTGCTAAGAGTATAATGATAAAATTTGGTTTGCATGCTTCTTTTGTTGAATTGGAATCCGCTAAGAATGCTGCAACGAGGCATTGATGATAAAAATTCCGTTTTTGCTCTGTTAGATTTAGTCTTGAAATTTAGCACGCATGTTTATATAATGGAGTAGAGATCCACTGAAATTAGGTTTGGTGGAAATCCACTTGATTGTTAGGTTAAGTGAGCGAAAACAATCTTTCTCCTTCTATTTTAGATATAAATAGAAATTAGATATTATCATTTATGTTTTTTTCTATCAAGGGGCGAGAGTGTAACAGCTATAAATATATTTTTTCAATACAATCGAATTCTTAATGCTTGATATCAATAGTTAATGTATATGTAAACAGTATACATATGTACATCATCGTGAAATACCCAGTGAAGCGGGTGGATAACGGCTAGTTAGAGTATATGTGCATGCATTTAATAAAAATCAGGGGTACAAAAACATTCACAAGAGCTTAATGAATTTGAAAACAAAAGTTTCAAATTTTTTGAAAATCGAAACAATTTACTGAGTTTTTGGGAAATAATCTGATATTGTTCTTTGCATTGACTTTTTTTAGCATCAAATTGTCAACAAATTCTTCGATGTCATTTACTTTGTTATTCATTTCACGATTGGTATGTTGTGTTTGCATATTGTGCATACTTTTCATGATGTTCCTCAATTCGGATAAGAAACATTCAGCAATCCTGGATTTGTAGAAAATTTGCTTAGCCCATTTGCTTAGGAAGTGAATTGCTTCTTTCTAGTATTAAAGTTCCTGATATGGGAGCATTCTGAGATCTCGCTTGTTTGAACCTAACAAGTAAGGTCGTCTCTAAATCCTCACGCTTGGCTGTCCTCAGCCGTTTTCACTCTCTACCAAATTTACTCCTTTCAAACATGTCCGCAATTTTCTCTCTTTTTTAATTATTGTTCATAATGTAGAGTTAGCAACAACTCTCAAAGTCTTTACATATTTCTGTTTTCGTCTGCTGTTTTTATTCAATAGCCTTAAGAAGCTCCATCTTCATTTTAAGCTAAATAGCAATTTGCTTTCTTCTTGAGTTCTTCGCCATTGTGCTCGTAAAATTTTTTTCGCATTTTATGGAAACGATTTTGTAATTCCTTTTCTCGTTTGGATTTGGAGATATAATTTTGACAGCTTTAGAAAAACCGTCTGCTATAGTTTTCTTTTGATTGGAATGTAAAATTAAAGATTTATTTTAAAAATGGCTTCTAAAATTGATACAGATCTCAAAGATTACGTAACTGCTCTTTCCGAGGATAAATATTTGTATCAACAAATTATAAAGCAGTGTAAAAATCTCGGCTATTGCATTTCAATAAAAGGTATTTATAGTATATTAAATTTGAAATTGAAAAGCATGTCCGGCTGAAAGAAAAAAAATGAAAATTTAACCAAGAAACTTCATTCTAAGACTGTTTAAACGCAGCCAACTATCAATAAAGTGAAGTCTCTGATACTAAAAGAAAATCCACCTACTGAAAGATTCCTTGCATCGAAGCTAGGAATGTCCTCAGTCACTGTAATTAAAATCATTCATAAAGATTTAAAATTAAAAACGATGTTTAAACCTAAAGTTAATCTCCTTTTCTTTTTTGCTAAAAGAAAAGCAAATTGTAGAAAATTATATTAAAAAACACCTAGCTACCGAAAAATGGAAATTTTTGGTAACACTCGATAAGGCAGGGATATATTTAAAAGACTGTGGTAAAATAGGAGATAAATTTTCTATTGCCCAACTGTCGGGAATGACCGTGCGAAATGGCTTCGTCAGTGTACAGTAAAGTTTCCAAATTGATCCATGTTTGTTGCAACATTTTCTCTAACAACGGCAAAATACGAATAAAAAAAAACAGAAGTAAAGCCAATACTAACTCACTCTACAATCAACAGAATATTTTAGAGCCAATTCTGAAGAAGAAATTCCAAGGACATTAAAAAAGGTGAGCTTCATATAAACAAAGCCTCTATTCACACGTCTAAATCAACTGCCGCTTATTAAGCAAAGAAATAATCAGAAACAGGAATAAGGCGTATCCCATTTGTTGAAATACCTGTAAAATCACCCTGCGCTTCTACAATCTACAATGGACTTTTGTGCTTTCACTTTATTAAAAATGAGCTGTAGAAAAACGGCATCCAAGAACGCTAAACGGACTTTGGAAAACGGTTCAAGAGGAATGGAGTAAAATTTGCATAGCAGTATTAAGAAAAAGATTACTTTCATGAAAAATTGGAGCCATAGAGCTTTTATCAAGAATCATGGCTATCAGATAGAAACAAATCGCCAAAAAAGTACGGTTTTTATTAATAAAAATTAACTATATCAAACTCGCTTCCATGAAGGACAAACGGCCTTCCGTAGAACAAAATACATTAATCAGTAGTGTTTTCTATGTTGTTCATTTCCCTGAAAAGAAATCTTTTCATCTTAAGCGATTTTTGTTTCATGTTAAGAGAATTCCTTAGTATTTTGTCGTGACCTTTGTATTAATTCGTGTTAACCCATATTTGTGTCTTAAGCATCTTTGCGTTAAAGGTATTTCACTGCATATTGAGAAAGAATGAGATATATATATAGAGAGAGATAAGATTTATGTGTCCTATTTCGACTCAAAAATTATATTAAAGCATCCAATATTACTCTTAATTTTGAACTATTTAAAAATAATAACATTCTATATGGCATTCATATTCCAAACTTGCCAAACTAACTTTTTGATTTTGAAGCATCTTCTGAGAAAATGTAAACTTATTATTACATTAAGATCTTTGATATAACTGGTTGTACATCCAAGTTTATTGTACTTTGTGTGAGGTAAGCCAAGGTGTAAAAAACTTTCTTAAAACGTTCATATTTTTATATTTTTTCGTATTTTTAAGAAATTAAAGTAAAAAGAAAGATACCATCAGACTGCAGGGATTTCGATTGTAAATTTTAAATATTGACTAAAATATTTCATTCATGATTCCAGAATATGAAAGGACGTTGCTAACTTAAATGTAGGGAATGATATAATACTTAGAATTTTGAAAACATACAATGTTTCCTCGTCTTTATTTTATCAAGCGACTTTGCTATAAAAAGTCGAAATGCCAGTAGGTATTACATGTAATATCTATTATTCTCCTAAAAATGTTCTTTATTCCGAGAGTTGCAAAGTTGTTTTTCAATAATAACCGTATTTAAAGTTATTTTGATGATATACATAGTCTACATCAACAAATGCATTTAAAATATGATATTTTTTTAAGAAAGAGAATTGCAATCATTGGTTATCATTGTAAATGGAGCATAAGGATTGGAAATTCACATATTTGCATTTCTTGTACTTTTCTTTTTCTGCATTCGATGAAAGAAAAGTGCAGAACAGCACATAAGAAAGTATTCATAATCGAGAAACATTATCTCCAGACAACATTTTCCCTTTACCACTACTTCAATGGGACGAACACTTCTCCCCTAAAAGACGCGCCAAAAGTGGATTGAATAGTAATGGAATATTAAGACGATATTCTAGCGAAGCCATTCTTAATCTGAGAAGTTTCAATGTACAAAAATGCGATTCTATTCGATGCCAAAGGCAGAGTTTTGCAAACGTGCCACTGATAACATTAAAAACAGCCGTTTTCATTCAAAGTGCCGTTGAAGGGAATAGAATTTTCGCATATAAAACTACCATTTACCAAATCTCTATAAGTTCGAAAATGGATAATTTTAGTTCGCTTTGTGAAGTGTCAAAACCACACAAAAAAGCTCATTTTTTATTCCATTTTCTACCATTGAACCTTGCATTTTTAGGCAGACAACGTCGTTCACTGTCACTGTAACTGCGACGGGCAGATTTCCCAGGAATTGATGCAGAGAGAGGGCCGTACGACGTGCAGTTCTCAATGCCCCTGTGCCGAGTGTGTATATTTTTCAATACAACGGCAGGACATTGTAGCATCGGGCGGACTGGGCCTCCTGGGAATTCTGGGATATGTGTGTGACTCTTTTGCGAGTTTTTCATAATGCAAAAAAGGGAGGCCCTTCATGTCCACAGAAGAAGAAAAAAAAGAAGCTAACCAAACAAACGTGCGTTTTGTGCTTTAAAATAGACTTTTTGAAATTCCGACTTTCGCGTCGCTTTTTCTTCTTACAAATGTGATATCTGTGGTCGGGAAAAGAATTGTGTGGCTGTCCAGTCATTCAAGGGGAGAAGATTCCCTTTTTTTCTCCCCCTCCTCCCTTCCATTTTTCGCAGGAGTGTCGATTCAAATCGGAAATGGGGGTGATTATTCTCTGTTGAAGTTAAGGAATAGGATATGCAGATGCTTACGATTAAATGTTCCATTCACGTTGTCCCCTCCTTTTAAAATTCTACTTAGTACTTAGAATTGGAAATGTAATCATCCCAAACAACTCGATAAAGTTGAGATATTTTACTAAACAAGGACTTTTTCGAATAGTTGGACAAAATTAAATAATCTAATAAAGCACATGCCCTCTCAATTCTTATTTTGTGAAGTAATTACAATGCCATAGTTGTCTAACTCATTCTAAAGTTCTATGGGAGTGCAATAAATTTTTAAAAGATTTATACAAAAAAAGGATTTACTGAGTATTTAAACGCATAGGATCAAAATCAAATTACCTTTACATTCAAGCGTCATCAGTAGGCTTTAGTGTTTAGCACAGTTTATTTTGTTGAAATGTAAACAACGTAGTTTTTTTAGCTCCAAATAAGTCAGCTTTGATGAAAAAAACACACACTAATTATACGTAACGCTTTCTTTTTCTGCTTCAGTTTGAAGAAAAAGCTGAAGAACACATTGATTGCTTTCAACTTGCGAGTATTGGCTTCAATGGTAAGAAGGGGGTGATTTTGATGGGGAGGATAAGGAACGTGAAGAAAGGCTAGAAACGTTTTAAAGATGAAAAATTAGAGGTATTATTGAATGAAAAATTATGTCAAACGCAAGAATTTCTTTAGGAGTGACCATGAGAATGGTTCAGAAGGAAGGGATTTGGGTGTCATGCAAATTATCCCAGAGATATTTTCCACTTGCAAACAGTAGTTCTAAAAACAAAATCGGAATGATTTTGTACCGAATTATAAACTACTGATGAAAAATGTCTTCATTATGACAATCCAAAGTGTAAGAAATCGTAGAGATCTGAGTATCTGACTATGCATAAAACGGTGAAGACAAATATTCATTGGTTAACTTCATGTTCTGTATTTGGAGGAATCAGCTCGGTGTAGAATATTATGAGCCACTAAAATTGGACGAACGATCATGAAGGATCTCTATTGACTATACGAATGAAACATTTGAGTCGAACATTGAAGGAGAAATGGCTAGTGAGTGAGTGAAATTTATATTAAACCGGGAGCCAACCTTTTGCAGGCGCAGAGTCACACCAGGCTCACGAAATCGTTAATTCTGGGAAAACTGTTTATTTGTTACTAATGACCTTTTCAGTATTCTCCTATATGAGAGTTTTCATGAGAACTAAGATCTTTTGTCACTTATCTCCTTCTTTTTTGGGAATAGTAACCGTTTTTTGCAATCTTAAAGGTAAATGGGGTGACTGAATTCCCCACGCGACTACTTTTGTTCCAAAATTTTTGCTATGAAAAGGCAACATTTTTCTCTATGAACGTCTTAGTGCTTTTTATAGCTGTGTTGTATGACTCATAAGAGTTTATAAATGTAAATGAAAAGAATAAAAAAAGAAACGGGCATCTGTGATCTCTATTGAAGGAAGTTGAAACTGATCAAGCAAGAGAAGAACCTGCTTAAATAATATACATTAATCATGATAGCGAAAATAAATTTCAGAAAAGCAATTAACATGAAACGTTTGAGTCGAAAGGAAAATTTTCAAATGCTACCTAAAAAACTCCACCAAGAAAGATATAAAGCCGCACGTGTACCACAAGGTTGATTGCGTCTTGTCAAAGAGACACAAGTAGGAAAAAGTTCAACACACTATTTGTCAATCATCAAAGGATAATAATCTGAACAAAGTATGATAGTTTTGACTGCAAATATCATTCCTGTAATAATAAGGAAAAATGTCCGAGATTTGTGTCCTTCATTAAAGTCACGCACACTTGAAATATTTTAGCACAGTTTGATTGGACTTTTTCACAAATTATCAAACAAAAATTTACAAGTCCTTAAAAGTCGATAAGTATACTTTCTCTTAGTTAAATTATTCATTGGAATTGCGATTTTCATCGTGTACAATAAAAATAATTTCAAATAAAGGATAGGGGTGATTCAGTCACACCCGCGCGACCACTAACGTTATGTTCGAGCGCTCGGCTTCTCTCGGGTTAACGTCGCACTGAGAGGCAAGATTGGGGCTATTGGCGACATACCTCGTCATTTTGAGCCTCTACCAAGTGACGATGACGACACCTGGGCTGGCATCTCCTTTTCCAAACTACAACATCACACCAACGGGAGGACATCAGACCTCGATAGATCTAAAATGGATCGGTCTCCTTTGCACAGTGAGTCTTCAGTGGAGTTAGTCTTCAAGCCTACGACTTGTTAACGCTGAGCATAAACTCACGGCCGTAACTACTCAACTACCTCGATCAATGTAAGATGTTGAATTTCAGTTAATCCCCCTTCTCGGCTTTTCCCGGGCTGGAAAAACGTACCATCTTGGCTCACTCCGAATGTAGCTCGGGCTCTGTGAAAATTTATACTGTGCATCGGTCTTTTCCAAATTATTTCACATGCGCTTTTAATGGTTTCTAATAATGGAAAAGTACCTCTCGGTAAAATTTTCTGCAAAAAGAAGACGTCCTACTGTTGAGCCCCTCCCTTTCCCGTAAAGATACTTCGTTAACTACATTTATCTAACAGAGAAGAAAACTAATCCAACGACAATGTATTATTTGCTGCTCAAAGAGAGACAGTAAAGGGAAGAAGAGAAATAAGATTCGATTGCAATGCTGGGCTATGTACAGTAACGAGTTTTCGAATTTATCCTACACGATCAAATTTCGATTAATAATTTCATAATCGTTTATGTAAATGCAGAAGATGTAAATAAAATTTGTAATTCTAGATAAAAGCTAGATATTCCAAACCTTATATTTATAGTTAGTGTGAATTGACTCCTAAGTCTTATCATTTCTGCCATACCGAAAGCCAACTTGACAGGTACATAAATTACTCATTTATTTAAATAAATATTTTTTTTACATTAATTTTTAGGAAATTTAGTAGGCGAATGATGTTATTATGTTTAAAAAGATATTTATGTTTGAAAGTAATCATAAAAATTTACATTTTTCTGTTTATAATCCAGAGATAAAATTAACCTGTAAAGGGTTAAAAACCAGTGCCGGTTTATCCATTGGGCGCAAGGGGGCCCAAAGCTGGACTTAACCACATTCTCTGGTTAAAACTCATATTTTCCTGATTATTAGTGAAACCAAAGGTAATGATGAAAAAAAATACTTAATTAGTCATAGATGTACAGCGCAGCCAGGGGCGTAGCTACTGCCGTATCAGCCATATCAATAATACGGGGTCTCCAAGCTGAAGGGGCTCCAACACGTGTAACTAGTGTCGCACTAACAGGGTTTCCGTATCTAAGAAAGGACCCCGAACGAATTTTGATACAGGGCCCCCTCAGAGCTAGCTACGCCAGTGAGCACAGCTAAACAATAAGATAATTTTTCTCGAAATCATCAATGATAAGAAAGTTAGTGGGGGACAACAATTGTTGGAATTTAATTTTATTTTAAAATATTCAAATTGAGAATAAATCTCATCTCACACAACTGTCCCTAAATATAGAACTAAATGTGGTGAACATTTTAAAATGCACGACAAACAAAATTACCTATTACTTACCGATGGAAAATTGAATAAAAATCTTTTTTCCCCCTTCACAAAAAGGAAAAAGCACATTTTTATTCGATGTCTCTGATTCGGAAAGAGACAATTTTGTGTTCCATCTCTGAGAGACATCGCTGTGTGTTTTCTTTTCCACCATTTAATTCTTGCATCAACCAGGAGAGTTTGCTCGAATTTCTATTTCCAGCAGGGAGCGAAATCTTTCTCCACTGAAGTGGAATCTTTTGTTCGGCTATCAATGCTTGAAAGGAGGGGTGAGAGGCCCGATCTCTCTCTCCCAGTCCCAGAACACTATTATCGAAAATGGTCTTCTTCATAGACCGATTAAACCTCGGGGAGGGAGGGGAGGCACGCGAGTTCCTTTTGTGTCACATGAAGCAGACGGTTTACTGGTCGCCACACCCCCGTTTTGATAAGTTTACGTCGAATAAATTGATTAATCCCAATTTTATTTCACTCGCCGATTAAAGTACCTGCGTTGGATTGAGTGTAGTGAGGCTACGTGTAACATAAATGCTCCGCTTGTGATCCATTATGAGGTTACAAAATACCGCCGTGTTTGAAATTGAATTTTTTCCCCCTCCTGGAAACTTGGGAATATTTATCGGTTGAATAGCTTTTAGTTAGATTCGAATTACTGTTAGGGCATTATTACGGATGTTTAAAACTATATTATAAAAGTGCGGTGGCAGGGCCGCTTTTCCTCTTAGTTGCGTGCCTAGGGAGCCGAAAATTTTGAGGGCGCAAAAAATTGGAGGGCCAAAAAAGAGAACAAATTAAAATTAAAATTAAAGCGAATGGACCACTGCCTTGGAGCAAGCGTATGTGACAAAGAGGCGAAATACTTGGCTCAAAGTTGTCGATGAAGAACAGTTTGTGCAAAAAGCATATCAAAAGGGTAGAAGAAGAACTCGTATGATGGTAGTAACATAAAAACAAGTGAAGTAATACATAAACAAGTATTATAAAAAAAAAATTTAAGTCAATTCCTACTTAGATCAACGACAGAAAAATTTTATTTTAGCAACTTTTTTTATTTATTTATTTTTTTTTATTAAAGTTACAACTAATATAAATGTGTATATACTTAGGACAGAACCACAACATTAAGGGGTAATTAATTTTTTTCACTATCATTAAAGTATCGTATTGTCATCCAAAACAATCGAGCATATAAAATTTCAGTTCAACTGCGTGCTATAAAACGTGAGAAAAAAACCTTTTCAAGTTTTGACACAAGTCGTTAAAAGGGTTGCTAAGTCGCCAAAAATGATACCAAAATGGCTGTATTTGTAATTCTTTAAATAATGAGTTTTAATCAATTCAATTTTATTAATTATAATTAAATTACTGTATTGTCATCCAAAATAATCATGTAAATTAAATTTCAGCTCAATGGAGCGCTTTAAAATGTATTTTATTAATGATTGAAAATTCCACCAAGATAAATAATACACTCAGGGACATTGAAAATAGCGACCCAAGAAGGAAGCTAAGTTGTGAAGATCCCCTTGGATCTTACTTTGAGAACGAGAATAATTTGGAGTCAGATAAGAGCCAGTAGCCATTTTTATAAATAACTTTCTTTATTTGGTTATCTTTCTCAAATATAGAATCAAAGACTTTTAATAACAAATATATCAAAATAGTTATATGAGGTTTAAAAGGGACTTTCCTTTAAATTAACTTAAATATTTAATGATCCAATTAATTAACAATTAGAATATCGATCACGCAGAGATTACCACGATAAGAGATCCCAGAATTAAGTTCAATAATATTCCTATTGAACATTTAACTTTAATCTCACTCCTAATATAAAGCTTTAATGAGACTTTAAATATAAATCAATACTTACCACACTGAATCTCAACTCTTCCTGAGATTAATTTATCCACCTAGAAATCTTCAATAATAAATCTCTAACTTCACTATTATACCTTTCTGCTTCAATCTCTCTCTCCTACTGCTTTTTACTTTACTATTCCGTTTGACTTAAATACTTTATCTAATCTGCATAACAAGTAATCCTGTCCTCTCTTTAGAGCTGATTGGAAATAGGTAGGGGATTTAAATTTCCCTAAAAAAGACGTCTCAGAAGGTTAGTGAGAAAGTTCCGTATAGGTTTGTCACAAAGTACAATCGCGAAACTTTGCAAATAAATACAGCGTAATGTGATATGCAAATGATCCAAGTTTTGTGCCAATACGCATGCTCATACACGCCGAGGAGGCGCTACAATCAGGAAGAGGGTGCTAAATAAGCCAGCGCAAATTCGAAGATTCATTAACGTGGCGATTACCCGCCGATTGTAGGAAGACTTTGGTAAGCGAAACATGCCAGGCAAACGTGCTAGAAGACATTTCTCACAGTTAAGCGAGTTTGAGAGAAGCCTGATCATCAGGATGAAAACTGCAGGCTGGTCGACGTCGGGATGCTGGCCAGGAGGATCGTTCGGAGTGTGCCGTTAGAAATTGTTGGGAGCAGTGGACACGAGAAGGTACCCACGCGCGGAAAACCGGGTCTGGAGCGACCAGGAAGACCACGAGGAGAGAGGATCGAAGGATCGTGAGGCAAGTACTTGTGGACCCCACAGTGACTCGTTCAACGATACGAGCAGACGTAGGCGTAACAATTGTTCCACAAACAATTTCCAGACACCTTGCAGAAGCGAATCTTAAATCCAAGCGCCCTTTCCGTGCACTCCCTTTAACACCGGAACATTGGCAACTGCGTCTACAGTGGTGCCAAGCCAGATCAATGTGGAATGCCACAGATTGGCAAAAGGTTGTGTTTAGTGATGAATCCCGGTTTGTTTTGGGGACAGATGATAACCGTATACGGGTGTGGAGGCGCCCTGGTGAGCGGTACAATTCCCCCACACTGTTCTACGTCACACTGCCCGCACAGCTGGTGTAATAGTCTGGGGGGCCATAGCCTATGATAGCAGGTCCACTTTAATTTTGATGCGTGGAACCTTAACGGGCCAACGTTACGTTTATGATATTCTTCGACCCCACGTAGGACCTTTCCTAAATGGTCTCCCAGGGGCAATTTTCCAGCAAGATGATGCTCATCCGCATACAACAAGAGTTGCTCAAGACTTCCTACGTCATTTTCAGACTCTTCCATGGCCGGCCCGCTCCCCCGATGTGTCCCCTGTAGAGCACATGTGGGATCAGCTAAAACGGCAGATGCCATCGTGTCACTCTGTACATGATTTACAGTTGGCTGTTCAAGATTTGTGGGCCCATCTGCCTCAGGATAACATAAGGTGTCCAATCAACTCAATGCTGGACCGTGTGGCGGCATGTATTGCAGCTGGAGGTGGTCCAACGCGCTATTGAAGTTGCCCAGTATTTGTGTCGTTGCACACCCTGTATTCGTTTAATTGTCTTGTTTTTGAGATCAAGTGAATCTCTCATCTGTATCATTATGTGTACTAAATTTCATTTCAATCCGATGCTTTCTTCTTGGGTCGCTATTTTCAATGTTCCTGAGTGTATATATAGAGAGAGTGTGAGCTAGCAGTAGGAATTGCAGATCGACAACGACTTCTACGAGAATAACAAGTTGGTAAGTACCTTCCTAAATTTAGAAGTCGCAATGGGAATTTACTGGACTCTTTCTGCGACAAACTGTGCAGGCAAGAGCAGCTTTCTGTTCTTAGGACAGAGTTTCTCAAACTTTTAATATTGGCGACCCAATTTTCAATCACAGTTTTCATCACGCCCCCCCATACGATAACAATGCATTTAATAAAATAATAATGTATTTTAACATTAAAGACATAATACGACCTTTTTAAGAAATCGTACAAATTAACGAGGTAAGTATTAGGTTTTTAAGATAGATCGATGTTTTAAGTTAATTACTTTTAAGTAATATAGTAAGAGTATGATGTTGCTTTTCCTTTCCAATTTTTAAATTGGAGAAGATTGCACTAAATATGCAACGCGTATTTTATTTTTTACTATGCTAAAATTATTTTGCATTACTTCTCTTCCGTAAATTAAAAAAAAAACTTTAAAGTAATGTTTTATTTTCTATTTTGCGATATGCTCGATCCCCTAGGAGGAGAGCTCCCCACAGTTTGAGAAACACTGCCTTGAGAAAATAAAAACAGAAATGAAATCTACTATGGAAAAGGAAAAGCTTAACAGTTTGCTGTTGCTACGCCGTCAAAATGATGTTACAATGGAAATTGATTACAATGATGTCATTAATGATCTTTCAGTGACCAAATTTCGAAGGAAACCTGTGTTGCACTAGTACAATGACAGTGGATGCAATAGTGCAAGAGTAAGGATGTCTAAAAGTATAAAAGATACTAATGCGATAAACAATGCAAAAGATGATAATGAACGAGTTGAAAACAGTTCATTCAATAATGTTTATCCTATACTGTAATTACAAAACGATTTCATTAATTTACCATACTAATTTGAAAAAGCTTGGGTGGTCATTGATAAGGTAAGAAATGAACAAGAGTGGCCAAACCATGCCACTATACTTTCCTTACAACTGCAGGTTGCTAGTCCGCGACACGGTGGTTCCTTAGCTGGAGGATAATGGAAACACTCTACAAAGATCAAAAACAAAAAATGGTAAAAGAGAGAGTAAGAGAGTTCGGGCGGGGGATTCCTTCTGAACCAAAACCGGCAAGGAAAGAACTGAAAGGCCGTATCACACGTACATTTTCCATGCAACTTTTTCATCCAATTCTTGGCCTAATCTGATGCAGAAGGGTTGCCGCAAACAAAACGATATGCTCTGATTTCAGCCGCGCTCTATCTCCACATTGAAAACTTACTCTCCGATTTTTCTACTTCGGAAAAATGATCATCCAAATTTATTTCGCTTGCGCTTTTGTTCATGGGTGTAAACAGAAATGGAGCACCATCCTATTTAAAATATTATACGCAGTTAAAATAGTATACGGTATATTTCATATGTTAGACGAGACCGAAGCCGCTATCTTGTTTATGACGTAGTGTGCCAAAGAATCCCATTGGCTGGAATTTCAAGCAATTTTTATTTGGAACATCTATTTGAGATCACTAGCAAAAGATTGTTCTAAAGTCGTTGCTATGGCAACTAAGTAAAAGTTGCACGAATTGGACGAAAAATTGCTTGAAACGTGAGCGTGTGATACGACCTGAAGGAGGGAAATACTCAGGAAACAGCTGGGGGCGTAATAATTTGAAGTGCCTTCGACACCAGCAAGGTTAAAAACGGCCCTGTGCAGGGGTAAAGCTATGACGGGTTCTATCCACGGGTCTTCGACTAATCCTCTTGAGAAAACCATTCTTTAATTGTGATTTAAGTTTAAAATTTGCTTTCCGTCGTGATGACTTGATTTTTTGTTAATGCAAATACTATTTAAACCCTGGCAATGAGTGTACTAGGTTAATCGTAAAACATCAATAGTTGAGCGTGATTTGTGAACCGGGAGTCGTGCGTACTAAGGTTAGTATTTAAACTTAGCGTCCCTTCAAAGCAGTGGGAGGAATAAAGCAGTTGGTTTGAACAAGACTGTTGCAGGTGAGGAAGAGTTGTCAAGTAAACTACCAGCGGATCAAGAAATAAGTTATTTTGAATAATCTTATGAGTCAGATTAACAGTTTAGGTTAAGATTGCTCCCAAAGTTATTGAATTAGTTGTTAATTGCTCATAAAGTAAGAAACCTAAATAATAGAAATTATTTTTTAAACAATGTCAGCTTCTTCCCCGATCCCTCTTTCACCTGCAACCTCCGGGTTCCAACAAAGCTTTCATTTATCCCTTTAAGACTCAGCCCGCACAATCGTGCGGGTTAGACATTCTGTGGCGGATCTTCAGGTGACCTTCACACTAATCCTCTTGGGGAATCTTTGGGCTAGCATTTACGTTTAATTCACAGCCATCCCTCTCAAGATGAAACTGTGATATTCAGATTAGTTCGGCTATATAAAGTCAGAGTTTTGTAAATATGAAGGAGGTAGGAAACAGCTATATTCGTTACGCAAGTAAGATTGAAGATGGTTTTACTTTCGCATATAAAGATTAAGAGTGGTGTTTTGCCACTGAGTTGGATTAGTAGATTCGAGGTTAGTAATCAACGATAGATTAGGTTGAGTTAAATAAATTTATTCCGCATATTTGCTTGATAATCATTGCTTTCTCTCTGATATTCCTTTGACATTCACTTCGTAAATAGATTGTTGTTGGTTAGTTTGTTTGACTAAATAAGTAATTATGACTATGGAATTCTCTGGTTCTGCTTTCTTTCCTCCCAGACCCTTAGATAGGCAAGACAGTGAAAGAGAAACTTCGGGTGAGATTTTCTCACAATTCTTATTCTTTTAAAACCCAAAATATGTATTTATCTTTAAATATTACATTCTTCTAGTTATTAACACTACACTGACACAAAGAAACTGCAAAAAAGAATATTTAAAAGTAAAAATTGCTCCCCTTCCCCACCCCCTGGAATGAGGAGTGGTGTAAGGGATATTACACTTACTAACATGGAGAATTTTCTTATTCAATTCAATTATGTACGATATTGTTCTGTCTGCAAATTTTATATGCTTTAAACAGATTTTACTTTAGCAGTAGATTTGTTAAGTGCTTAAGTGGTCACGGTCACGAAGTCTCGGCTGACGCTGTCGAGTCACATTGAATTTCTTGAGGCTCCACCCGTTGGCAAGATGTGGAAGTTTGGAGAGGATGATGTCATCTGAGATGATTTCCTCGTCACCTGACCGTAGTTCATAATTACGAGGTCCGTAGCCAATGACTCTCATGCTGCTTCACAATATACGACAAAATTTCAGATAAAGTGTTTAAAGTTTGTGGGCCCTTCCATATAAGTTTGAATGCATTTTAAAATTTTATATATGCTTCTTGTGTACCCCTTGTATGTATGTATCCATAAATTGATTTCTTAATAATACATAATACACACATTTAGAAGGGTTTTCCCTCAGTTTGTATAAGAACTGTGAAATATTTTATTCTAAATAGGCTAACATTAGCAATGGAATCATTGTTCAATCAAAATGAAGATCTGTTAGAGTAATAAATAAATAAACGTTTTTGCTATAAAATTAATTCTTTACCACTTATTTCAAATCACGTTTCAGTTTTAATAATGTCTACACCAAAAACATGTCATGGGAATTTCTTGTTAACGTCGCACTTTTTGCTGTATGAAGACTATTGGCGGCAGACCTCTTAATTTTGAGCCTTGGTCAAGTGACGAGGACGACACTTCCAGAAATTACCCCACCCGCCAATACATTGTATGGAATAAATGAAGCTGATGCAAATTCAAGTGGTTTTCTAGTTATATGAAAAGGAATTAAAATCCCAATATTTCTTTTTCTGATAGAAAGAAAGGCTCGCTCGTAATTCCTATTTTCTGACCTTTTTCAATTCCTACTATTAGCTCACACTCTCTATCTATATATTTATTTATCTTGGTGAACTTTTCAATCGTTAATAAAATACATTTTACAGCGCTCCATTGAACTGAAATTTTATATACATGATTATTTTGAATGACAATACAGTAATTTAATTATAATTAATAAATATTAATTGATTAAAACTAATTATTTAAACAATTACAAGTACAACCACGTTGGCATTCTTTTGGCGACTTGTGTCAAAACTTGAAAAGATTTTTTTCTCACGTTTTAAAGCATTCAGTTGAACTGAAATTTTATAGACACGATTGTTTTGGATAATAATACGATACTTTAATGATAATGAATAAAAATTAATTACCACTTAATGTTGTGATTCTATCATATGTGTATACATATTTATATTAATTGCAACTATTTATAAAAAGTAGCTAAAATAAAAATTTTCTTTGTTGATCTAAGTAGGAATTGACTTAATTTTTTTTATATATTTGGCACAATGAACCTCGTATAATTTTGAACCTCAGTCAAGGGCCGAGCACTTCCCTCTCCAAACTTCTACACCACTCCAAACTATTTTTATAGTTTACTATCCCTTGAAGAGTGGAATGCTTTTTATCCTACTTGCTTTTGTCTAAACCAATGATTCTCAATCCTTTTTCTGTTACTGTACTTTTTTCCCACTTTAAAAATTTGTCGGCACACTAACTATAAAATAAGTTTAAA
Source organism: Trichonephila clavipes (assembly GCA_019973935.1). Taxonomy (NCBI): domain Eukaryota; kingdom Metazoa; phylum Arthropoda; class Arachnida; order Araneae; family Nephilidae; genus Trichonephila; species Trichonephila clavipes. The sequence continues at coordinate 125,244 of BMAU01015891.1, forward strand.
ATAATTTTACTTACCTATAATACACTATGTACAATAGTTTATATGATAATAATTTTTTCAATGGTAGATAAAATAATATGTATGACAAAAAAAGACAACAAAACGTTTATCGAGTAATTAATTACAATTTAATTATTAGAGCACATATTTAACGCGAAATCTGAGCTTGAGGATTTTTGAAAATGTCGTTAATATTTCGTCGTAAAAAAATTATAATACCACTCTCTCACATTTCGTCATCTACATTTAAAAGTCTCTTACCTTGTTTTTTTTCTGTTTAAATTTGTTAATGCTGAAAATCCGAATTCACACAAAATATAGAAAATTGCAACAATATTTTAGAAGCTTTTTGACTATATTATGGGATAATCACTAATTTTAGTCCAAAATGAATTTATTGACTGTTCCGAATGTTTTGAAATTAAAACTTCATTATTAAACGAAGTTAGTTCTTCTTCAATCAGGGTTAATTCATGTACAGATGTATCTTTTATCACAAATGAATTACGAACCCAGTCAATTTTTTAATATCTTAATTTGGGAAATAATGTTAAAGCTGAATATAATTGAAGCCCAGGAACTGAGTGGTAGTGTATCACGCTTCCACGCCACAGGTGTGGGATTCAAATCCCGGGCTGGGAAAGTTCGACTCAGACTTTCATCCCTTCAAAGATTCGATAAAGAAGAACCAAGCTTGCTTAGGAACTGAACACTGGGGTTTTCGCGTTAGACTGAGCACTTGACCGAAACATCCGCACATGCACCACAGCGCCTAAGGTCACGTAATCTGAGATAGGCACAGTAGGCCTTGGTCCTCATGGGCTATTGCGCCACTCTGAGTTCACTCTGACCACTGTTCAGTTCAGTTCAGAGTATAATTGAAAATTCAAAAGAAATTTGGTGGGGCACACAAAAGTGTGCGCTGCACAATGGTTGAGAACCATTGGTCTAAGCCAATCCATTCATTCTGGTGTAAAATTAGCTTCATGGCTAGTCTTTTATACTGTAAGGCTAAATGTGTTTTGAAGTCTCTTTGTTCAAAATATACGAAATTTTGGAATGTCTCTAAATTTCAAGAATACTGTGAAGGAAAATGGATGTATATTCCCCAACATAACTAATTTATATGAAAACAGGAACAATCTTCTACCTGGGATTTGTTTTTCGTCCTATTTCAATTTTTTCAAATGGGTGAAGGATTACTTTTTTGGTTATTCCCAAACATATAAAAAGCATAATGAGGAGTCCGGAGCTGTCGCGCCGATCAAGGTGGCCGAAAGAGGGATATGATGTGGAAGCGAACTATTAGTTTATTAGTTGGAAATTAGACGATTCGTGTATGAGCTCGGATACTGTCCTCGTAGTTGGAGCTAAAATATATGTCACCCAATGTCTTAGAATACTTAAGAGTTTGACATTCACTAAGAAAATGTCCAATTCAACCGACCCCAAAAGGGTTGAGTTCCGTTATAGATGAATATTTCCGTCCTAAAACTATTAGACCTGTAGATTTTTAATTTGACTGGTATATTTCTGTCAAGGAATAAAGAACCGCACAGAGTATTTTATAACTAATTAATTAATGCTACCAGAGCAAAAAAAGGGTTTTACGAAAATTGAACCTCAATGTCATGAATTTGTACGGTATATAATTAAGATTATTGCTTTAGGGGTTGTATAAGGGGGCGCGATAAAAATTGTGATTGATAAGGGGGCGCCGAGGGGTAAGGCTAAATGTGTTTTGAAGTCTGTTCAAAATATACGAAATTTTGGAATGTCTCTAAATTTCAAGAATACTGTGAAGGAAAATGGATGTAAAGTTTAAATGGGTCTTTTGAGGAGTAAAGGCGGCCTTAAAGGAAATCGAAGGGATATGATGTGGAAGCGAACTATTAGTTTATGTGTTATAGCTAAAAGAGAACTCCGTTTTTTCGAACTATTAAACTTAGACTTGAAATTTAGCTCTAGTTTGACATGTTTCCCCAAAGGGTTTGCCGTAATAGATGAATATTTACGTCTTTAAACTATTAAAGATTTGACTGGTCTAGGAATAAAGACCGAGGGGATTTTGCGAAAAATGACAGCTAGAACTCCGAGTTGCGAGGGTGTTTTATTTTTAAAAAATTCCCTTTTATGAATAACTTAACTTGTAAATTTGAAATTTAGAGAACATATAATTTTTGCTGAGCAGGGATCTGATAAGAAGGAATTTTCAAAAGTCAAACCACATGGGCATTATAGATAAAAAAAATTATCTCTTTTTTTTTTCAACTATTACACCGACAAATTTTAAATTTGGTTAAACTGATTTTTTGATGAACAGAGATATTCTGAAGGACTTCGTTTTTGTTTAATTTGGAATTCATCCTTCCGAAGAACGGGTATACTAGCTAGTCAAATATAAATTATATTACATTAATATCAGATAACAATTTTATTTTAAAAAAATGAATTGATACAATTATATATATTGGATAAATGAGTATATTTGGGTATAGCTGGAAATAAATGGATAAGAAAATGAGTCGATATTTAATCGATATACGGTCTGATTTTCCCACGAGGAATAATATCGATGTTTGACTTGCTAAAATTCTTAAAACTTTTACTAAACTCAAATTAAAAAATTGATTGTTTGCGATGAATATTTTTAGAGTTTCTTTTTTGGAACTATTATTTCTATTACGTGTTTATAAAATTAGATAGCTGCTAAACATAAATACTTCAAAATTGTCATTGAAGCTTTTAATTGCTTCCAGAACTTTTTTAAAAAGAGTCAAGATTTTGAGAGCATTTTTTTTTTTACTCTTTCTTTCATTTCCTACTATTAGCTCACACTCTCCTTATATAATCTTGTTCAAATTTTCAATTGTTACTAAAATACTCTCTATTCATCCAATCAAGTTCAAATAAATTTTGTTAAACTTGCACTGGATGACACTTGATGTTAATACAGTTTTTTTTTTCAAATATTAATTCATTAATTAAATTTAATTAAGTTAATTACCGGTTTTTGACGCCAACTTTGATTCATCTGCATTGTTATAACAATGTAACTGCTAAAACAATGACAAAAGTAGGCTTCGAAAATTGGTTTTTCAGCCAAATATATATATATATCGTTCAAATTTTCAATCTAATAAAGTACTTTCTATTCATCTATTCAAAGTGGGAATTGACTTAAAATATTTTTATACATTATTTGTTTATTATTATTAATGTTCATTTTTAAAATTAATCATCGATAAAGGAAAGAAATAAGGTATATAGCAGAAAATGTCTATTTTCAAAATTTCAGTTGCATCAACAAAAATTGTGTCTATTTGGTAGTTTAGAACAGGTAACGTACCCACACTTCATAAGCCTAAGGTCGTGGGTTCGATCCCGGCTGGAATCGATAGATTTTCTGGATGCGAAAATCGTAGGCATACATGTCATATGATTATATGGCATGTAAAAGACCCATTGAGTATCAATTTATCTCTGGTACTCTTGGCAAAATTAAATCACGACAATATTTAGCACCGACGAAAGCTTGAATTAATATTAATTCAAGCATTTGGTTTAGAGAGCCGCCACTAGATGGTGCCACCATAAAATGGTTCTCATATTTGGGGTCTTGCCATGTCTGCAAAGGCTTTGCGGTCGATTTGTATTCCATTAGAAAAAAAATGTAACTGATTACAAGAAAGATTGATTTCATTGAAAAAATATAATCTATGCACACAGTAATGAAAATTTTCATCACTATTTCTAAATTATAATTGAATTCTATAAATTAAACGAGAATAAATTTACATTTTAATCCAATCTGCATCTATTTACGCAGAAGAGAATAAAACTTAAAAAAAGGCTGACTCAATAGTATAATAAATTTAACCAGTAACTGAAATGTATCATTATAATGTAAAGAATTTAAAACTTAAATTCAATTTTAAGTCAACATGAAAGTGCTCATATTAAACATGTTTTCAGATAAGCCATTGTTTAACAAGATAAAGTGGTGAGTAAATGTTTGAACACTTGATTTTTGCCCCAAATATCTCGATGTGATTCAGATAGCTTTTTTTTATTGATATTACTTACCCAGTCCACCCCCCTTTGTAACGTTCATTTTGAAAAGTAAACTCATTGTAAAAAAAGAAAGGAACATACTCTTCCTCATCCTTACTGTGTACTGTGACACATATTATTTTGACTTAAGTCATGCTACATAAGTGTAAAATTTATTTAGTAAACCACTTCAAGATTTAAAAAAAAAAAAAAACTTCGATTTTCAAGCCAAAAAACTTATGCGTCATAAAAATATTTTGTGAAAACGTATTTAATTCAGTTAATTTAATTCAGTTGTTGTACAAAAAACAAATGCACCCAACTCTTTTTTTTTCAATTCCTACTATTAGTTCACACTCTCCCTATATATAGTTGTTTTTATATATATATTTTGTTCAAATTTCAATTGTTAATAAAACTTTTTATTCATCCATTCAAGTTCAAATACATTTTTTAAACTGTTAGTGGATGACACTTGATGTTAAGACAGATTTTTCAAATATGAATTCATTAATTAAATTTTATTTTTTAATTTTAAATTCATTTTGCGTTATTTCTGACGAAGTTCGAACTATCTGCAGCAGATGGTGCCAGTAGGGCTTTTTAACGAATTTTTCTCTCATCCACTAAGTTCAAATACGTTTTTTAAACTTGTAGTGAATGACATTTTATGTAAAAACATTTTTTTCAAATATTTATTCATTAATTAAATTTAATTAACTAAAAGAGTTTTTTTTTTCTTTTTTTACTCAAATAGGAACTGACTCTTAATTTTTTTTTTATATTGCTTGTTTTTATATAAAAATAGTTATTATTAACCAAATTATATATGAGTGGAGTAAGATGGATCTCTTTTCAAAGCAAAATAAACTAAAAATATATTAAAAATCAAAATTCCTCGGATTATATAATACTCTAAATTTACATACCCAATCATAAAGATAAATTAATTTTTTCAACAAGCATTTTGCAATATTTTATATTTACAATACAACTTTTATCAAACGTTTAATTTCAAAATAATTCTGGATGTTTTAGTTTAGGGGTATTCAGCCTTTCCCTCAAGAGGGCCGAATTGATAAATTTGCAATGATCCGTGGGCCACATCTATAAATTTACAGTAATAAGGGGGCCAAATGGAGGCCCACATGGGGTCAAAAGAAATATTGTAGTCCTGAAATTTATTTTAAAAAAATAGAAATTTGTTTTATACAAGACTACAACTGAGAGAGAGAGAGATTTTACGGGAAGAGGTGCCGCCCGTGCAATATAGTGGTTAGTGATGCTGACTGCGATGCAGTAGGGTCTGGGTTCGAATCCCGGAAAAAGCTCGGATGTTTACAAATGTATAGTGCCATCACGGCATGGGGGTACTCTAAGTAGTCATCGAGCCGTAAGTCTTCTCGCGAGGTTGGTAGAGGAGGAAGAGAAGAGGGATGCCTATGAACGCCCTCAGGGTGTGTTTCCTCAAAATTGGGGTGGAACTTTATAAAATCGTACTGTCACCTGCATGGTGCTCAAAGCTAAGTCTGGCGACAGGCGTAAGAATCTAGCCCTTTGTCGCGATGAATTTCGTGGACCCTGATCTGATGTTAGTGTCAATTAGGTGGCATAAGTAACAACACGGGAAGAAGTGGTGTCTACAGATTTGTATATATATATACATAACACCTCTAAGTAGCGAAGTACATTTTCTATATAACGAACTTTTTCTTGGGATACAATTTTTTCCACCCTATGTTTTAAGTATTTCTGGAGATTTCACATTATTCTCTCTCTCTCTCTCTCTCTCTCTCTCTCTCTCTCTCTCTCTCTCTATCTTTTAACAAATTTTATGGGGGTCATTAAGGAAGTTTTGGTGCATTGCAAAGATGTGAGGCCTACATATATATTATAAAACAAAGCATTTTTTTAGTAAAAAAAACTTAAAATTAAAAGATTTTATGAGTATTTAAATTTAAAGACGCAAGTGGTAATGTATGTTTAGAATCTTTAGTTGTAAGATAATGTATGTTTAAAATTACTTGTGTATGCTTTAAATTAGAAAATGTCCTTAAAATTCATTAATTTTAATTTAGAGTTATTTTCTTCGTGTTGAAAATGCAGTATATTCCTCGATCTCCTTTTTCTTGTTTTCTTTGCAGTTTTTCTTTCTTTCTTTTTTGATGGGTAAGATATATAAAATACATAAATATTAATTTACAAAAAGGTGTAAATAATTACTTTTTTTTAATATACAGTGTTTATGAATTTAAAATTTGTCTTATGTGGTTTAGAAAGTATATTAAAAGATCAACCTCTATATAACAAATTTTCCACACAACGAACTTTTTTTCGGGTTTTAGTGACTTCATTAAGGAGAGGTCCGACTGTACTTCATAAACCTGTTAAAAAAATAAAAGTCCATCTTTTCTCCGAAGATTTCTGAGATTTTATGCACAGTCAGATTTTTTATATTTAAAATTATTTATGATACAAGTGAAAGTTTTTGAAAAATTCGTCATTTTCTGAAAATTTTATCTCTAATGGACATCAATCATACCAATGTAATGTTTTAAAAATCAAGAATAGCAAAAGAAAGGGCGGGTTTTTTTACAATAAAAAGCACAAACACACAAGGTTTTTTTTAAAAAAAATTCCCTTAAATTCAAATGAGGGGTCACTAAAATGCCTTCAGTGGGCCATTCGTGGACCCTTGGACACGGGATGAACACCCCTATTTTATTTTAGACGATAAACTATTAACTGTTTGCGCAGAAGTATGAGCATGCTTAATACCTGCATCTTGCAATGGAACTCCCCTGCAATAAAAAGTCTGCGTCTACTCAAACAACTCTCCTTTTATATTAAAAGACGGGATATTTAACTGCACGGCTTACAATGAAGTTGAAATATATGAAAAGGAGCACGAGAAAAGAGATACGCTAAAATTAAATCTCGGTGAATCATTGCAACAAAAGAGGGAACAAAACCCCCTCCAGTTCCCTTTATTAACCACATACCTCGCTCCAGAAATGAATAGCCGGGATTTTGATGAAGTGTTGCCACTCCACAGATCATAACTTTCCTTATCATGAGCGGAATGGCCGAGCATACAGAATGGTTTCCTCTATGGTTTCCGATTAGGTTTCACGGTAATTGAATGTTTGTTGGAATTCCTGTCTGGGGCACAAGTGAGTAAATCATACAGTAACCGATCGGAGGGGCACTTGATGAGAAATTCTTTGGACTTGGATACGGTGGAGCAAGATGTTATCGAGTCCATTCTTTGTGTTGCCCGTTCGAAGACAAAAATAAGTAATTTCGACTAAATGTTTTTGTATAATATGATTGTTCGTGGAAAAATATCAAACTCTGAAGATTTTTTTTTTCACGATGCAGCAAAGAGTGATGCTTCATTTTACAAGTACACCCAACTCTTTTTTTTTTTTCGTGGTAGAAACACTCCATGGAAAACAATTAAAAAAAATCGGGCAGAAAAATACATGCCACATATGGCAAATTTTGGGATATGTTTCACAACTTTAAAAAGTCGTGAAAGAGGAAATTTCTGTGTGTAAGTAATTTCGCATAAAACCATGCAAAAAAAAAATAATAAAATCCATTTTACGCGCTTATAAAACCCTTCTATTACAACAAATAAATAAAAAAAAATTAGTGTACATTGAAATTTCAGTCTATAATACATACAATACATAAAAATTTTAACTGAAATTAGGAATAAATATATATATATACTAACAACTTCTCATATCTACTTGAAAACAAACGTGCAAGTTTATTACGAGAACTGGATCAAAACTGCTATCATCAGTAGATACGTCTAGCCCAATCATTTGTTTTGATTCAAATGAAGAATCTCCTTCGTTATTAGCGACCTCAGTTTTGTTGTTCTATTAACATCACACTGTTCAGCTACGCGAGGACTTTTGGGAACGGATCTCGTAGCTTTGAACCATGGTCAAACGACGAGGACAACACCTGTGTGAGCTGGCATCCTCTCTTCTAACTACCCCACCTCTCCAACGGGAGGACATTTTAGCGCTCGACAGATTTAAGGTGCATCGCTCCCCTACAAGGTGGGTCTTCAGTGGTACTGGGCTCGAACTCATGACACGCCAGCCACGAGTCCGTTACTTTGACCACTAGGCTACCGCGGCCTATTAAAGTTGAGGAACATAATATAAAATTTACCGTATGTCGTATGTATTTTTTACACAATTTTTTTGCACGGTTTTCGAAGGAACGTATCTGCCGTGTAAAAAATGAGTTGAGTGTAATTGTCTAATGAATAATTTAGGTTTGAACGGGGTATTTATTATTTTCATAACACAGGCTTATTTGAACATTAGAGATCATAAACTTGAAAAAGAATTTGACGGAACAAGAGAGATGAAAATTAAGATATTCCTTTTCTTCTTTTCATTTTCTTTAACAATTTATATGTCTGGAGATTTACTACGAGTAAGTAATTTTATCTAAATTTATGGATTTTAAACTATTATTATACTTACTGCCGAAAAACTCGTTTAAATTTAGACAACTTATACCATTCGCTTACGTGCCATTCAAAAGATTGCCACAGTGGACTCGGTCCGAGAAAATAATAAAGGACAGTTTGAGCTTATGTCTACAATAAATTGAAAAGCTCTGAAAAGACATTTCGAGATTGACAATAAAAGAAAAGCGGCGGGGAATAAAAATGGGAATATAAACAGAGCGGCAGTTTGCGCAACACAAAACATCAGCATTTCTGTCTTTTCCTCTACATTTGAAGTATAAAACTTGGTATCTGCGAGGGTCCATCCTTCAAAGGTCATCCTTTGGCCAATGGCCAGCGACAAGAAAATAAGCAAATTCACAGACAGGACGTCGAACAAAAGTTATTTCTTCGCATAAATTTACAACAAGGTTCGAATGTTTATTTCCTCCGTACCTATTGACTTGCCAGTTATTCTTAGGTCTGTATCTTTCCATTTTGTTTGTATTTTGACGAGGAAGGAGGATGCAGTAGGGGGGATTGGACAAAAAAGTTCCCGCACAATAGCCGAACAAGAAAGATTCTTTTTTCTCATCCCCCTCTCTCCCTCATTCTCTTCTCTCTACTGAAGGGTCTTTTGTGAAGTGTTGGCACCGACAAAAGTGTGGTCAATACATTTTTTTATACCGTGTGGGTGGACTGAGCGACTGTTATTATTCTGCATATATATATCTTGTATATTTTTGTATGCAAGAGGATTTTTGCGTTTTTGTATTATTCCACTATCAGGCTGTCAACAAAGGAATGGGAATGTATATTCAATTCCTTCTACTTTCAGACAGTGTGAAAGCATGCCTCGTGAAAAAATATTGAATGTATTACGTATTGGTATGTTTTTTCGAATTGTTTTGTCATGTTATCGATTAAAATGAGAATATTTGCTATGCGTCTTGCAAGTCGCCTTGGAAATGCACACAAAAAATGAAAAGTAAATTGTGGATATTTCTAGAAGGGAAAGAGGAGAATTGAAAAGCGAAGCGAGTACTTTGAAGAACTTAAATCAGATACTGAATTCATTGCATAAGTATTCCACTAAAAAATGAAATTGTTAACTTTTATATGAAAGTCATGTCAGACAGTGTATACAAGTTTTGATCTTAATAATGTGAGTTTTTTTTTTCAGAAATGCAATTTAAATTAAATTTAGTCACAAAATTACTTTAATTCACAATGGAAAAAGTTATGGATGATTGTATTGATAAAACATATTTATTTTTAAGTTTTATTCATATCCGTACTTTTCGTTCATTATTAAGAGGTCTCAGAGGTGTTGACTTCAACTCGGATGCTGAAAATATAAAAAAATTTCAAATAGATATTATGCTTTGAAATTAAAATTAAATAATTCAAATCTTTTACACATTTTTTATAAAAGAATCAGGCTTTAAAAAGTGCAAAATGTTTAAAATATAATTATAATTTAAAAAATAATAAGCATATGATAAAATAGGAAACCTTTCTGTAAGAAATATTAAATAAGTTTCACATTGCGCATCATATTTTCTAAAATAGTAGTTCTAACTATTATCAATAAATTAATTTATAAAGTTAAATGTATTCTTATTACGCTGTAGCTATTTTTATATAAATAGAATAATAAATTGTATTTTTTTAAAAATACAAAAATATCTTTTTAAATTTCAATATTTTTTAAATATTTTGAAATACAAAAGATATATAATACTAAAATTAGGTAGAGTTTAAGGAGTGTGGTGCATTTTATAATTCTATAAAATTTTATGCGTCAAAGTTACTATTTTGTAAAATAGAATGCGCAACGGAAAATTTACTTAATATTTATTACAAAAATGTTTCTTAATTTCATATGCTTATAATTTTTTAAATTATGATTATATTTTGAACATTTTGTACTTTTTTGAAACCTTATTCCTTTATAAATAATGTGTAAAATATTCAATTATTTAATTTTAATTTCAAAGAATTATGTCTACTTGAAAATTGTTTTTATTTCCACAGCTCGAGACAAACTTAGCACCCCCGAGACACCCAAAACAAAAAATTATTTGTTCAGAATTATTATTAGAATTCACATTATTTACTGTGTATATATGCTAATGTCACACAAAGCTTACAATTATTTCATAGATTACATAAGTATTTAATGAAATAACTCATCAATTAAATTAAAGAGTATAAACAATTAATCCCTTTCTTTACCTAGTTATTATGTGAAATAACTAGGCCCTCTATAAATTAACAAATGATAGATGATCAAAGTGAAAAATAAACAATTTGACAAAAAGACTTGTCAGATGTTTTACAGACTAGCCAATGATAAGTAATTACATTTTCTCTAATAATGCATTTCATACTATAGAGATATTAACTGATAAATAATAATAAAACAACAGAAAATATAAAATTATTAAACAGTAACTAACAAAAATTACTGAATGTAAAGCAGAAATACTTGTATTTAAATATCCGTCATTTATAATTACATAAATTAATAAGTTACGTAGATTGATTGGAAAAAACGCGCTATCTAAAAATATTACAAAAATTCTATCCAGAATGCAATCTTTATTCTATAAAACGATTGTTTAACTCTTAGAACTCTATATATCTATTATTTCATGAAATTCCTAGGTATTCTATCCTATAAAGTTACTGGTTAGCACTTAGAATTCTATAACTCTATGTACTTTAAAGGACTTAGTTATTTCATGAGATTCCTAAGTATTCTATTCTATGAAATAACTGAATTGTATGATTTATAGCAAAAACATGTATGTGTGTGCCTGTGTTTGTATATTCGATAATGATTTAGGATCAATAGCAAATTTTTCCATCATTTTATTGCTAGAGTAATTTTTTAGGGCTTTTCACTTAGCGCAAGTATGGAAAATCATTTTTTAACACTAATCCCACTTTAAAATATCAACATGATTTGCAGATTTCTCTAGTTGCGTACTAAGAATCTATAAAGAACTTACGAAACTTCAAGAATCGAAAAGAGAGAGAGAAAAAATTAAATCCACAAAATATTCTGCAAAGCAATTTACGAATGTCTACACAAAATGTCATTACCGGAAATTTTTCTTTGAGTCAAGTAAGGCGGATATGATAGATCCTGCTAGTTAGAAAAGAGAGATATCTGTTCACGTTATTATTTAAAAAGTAAGTTTATTATTGAGACAATTAGCGACAAATAATTAATTAATATTATTTCTAATATGAAATTTTTCTATTTAAAGTTCTTGTCCTTTGTAACGTTCTCCCGCCACGCAGCTGCAAAATCCGCTTCCTTATGTAGATAGCTCCACACAGTTCACACACATACACACACACATCCCTAAAATATTGCGGGGTTTTTCATCTTACATCACGCTGACAACCGCTGGCCGTGAGAAACTCATTTGCTGGATTCCACACCTGTGAGCCGGAACTCCGAGTGTAGTTTGAGGTGTAAAAAGCTACTGCCCTCAACCCAAGAGAATCGAGAGACAGTCCATTTTGAAACACTGGAAAGAAAGGTTGTGTTGTCTCTTCCTTCACAAATAGCATATTCTGCAGAATGGAAACAGTCAATAGTATAAATAACTTGTAAGCAAATGCACATATTGTAATTAATAAATGTGGTCGTAATAAATCAATTATTTAATTTCTTAACTCTTATGCTACCCTTTAAATTTCCCAAACGTCACACCTTTCTTTTGAGGTAATACGTACGCATTTCCTAATTTTCTTTTCTTTTTTCTTATTTGAAACTTATATGAATTTAATATTAATGTTAAAAGTATAAATATTATAATGTATTAAGGTATCCGACTACGTTCGGAGCCGTGATTTTAAAAAATCGCATAAATAGATAATTTTCATAATATTTAGTGTCACTTAGATTAGAATACATGTATAAAATTGTTTTAAGGACATTTTGACAAAAAATTATTTAAATACAATATTTTGGCAAAAAATTAACTTAGAATAATCTTTGTTCACACAAAATGTTCTCCTTTTATAAAAAATGCTTCTAAAATAATAATATTTCGCTTATATAAAGTAAAGACTTCTCCAGAGAGCCTGAACAAGGATTTTTGAAAAATTCACATAATTTTCCGAGTTACCACCGATTGAAATAACTATCGCCGTTTTTTTCTTAAAATTGCTCCCCTCTGTTGTAAAATATGGATAAACCAGGTATATATTTCAAAAATTTAGTTGAGCCTCTGTAAAAGCTATCAGGCAAAATATTATTATAATAGAAGAATAATATTTATTCACAAAAGGAAAATATTTTGAAAATGGGTACCTACATTTTTGTAAAAATATTGTACGATTAAATAATTTTTAGTGTGATAATATTCTTAAAACAATTTTACATACATTTTATAATCTGACACTAAATATCATAAATATTATCCATTTATACGCTTTTGCTCCGAACCGGATACTGTTACGTTGGAAGCATTTTGAAATCAAACTTCTTCGATTTCTAAATACTAAATTTTTTAATAACATAATTAATTTATAAGAATTTAATTTTGTTCTGCAGGAATCTGGAAGGAGTATAAGAAAGACAACGCAAAAAAGCTACTTTTTTTTAAATACTAAGAAATAAATTTTATCGTCACAACATGTTTGCCCAAGCCGGCTGGATTGCGTAGTTGGTTTTTGTCGCTGTCCTTGAACTCCCAGGTTTACGAGACCAGACCCAAGTCGGTGGATTTTCATGATGCAGAAAATCCACAGCATCCATGTCGTATGATTATCCGTATGTTAAAGAACCCTAGAGTGCTGGTTTGGTTTAGAGCACCATTAACCATAAACCAGCAAAATTAAAATTCCTAGCACCATTTCGCATGTGATGTTAGTTTAAAAACCGCTTTCCGTAGAGATGACTTAATTTTATCAAATGTAACTTCCATGTAAGTGCCAGTCATCGAGTATGCAAAAAAATAGTTTAGAGTTGACCATTAAGCGGAAATCCAAGTGCTAGAAAGAAGCAAAATTAGTGTTCACGCACCTTAAGATTAGTATTTGACGGAGAATTCTTCAGTAAGTGTTTAAATAACCAGACTTGTAGCTGAACGAGCTATTAGGCTGCGAGCAGGATCACATACTAGGAGCTTTAATCAAGATAAATACTTCCATAATTTAGTATTTGATTAAGGGTTAGGATTTCTTATTGCTTCCAGAGATAAGTTAGAATGTTACAGATTTCATTAAGTGTTAAAGATTTAAAAAAATTAGTTATTTATCATCATGCCTGCTTCTTCTTCAAAACCTCTTACACGCGTGACATATTCTTACATGTATTAAAAACAGCGACGCACACGCAGAATAAACTTACATGCGAAATTTTTTTGACATATATATATATATATATATATATATATATATATATATATATTATCTATAAGTTTCTGTTTATTTATTTTTATTATTATTTATTTCTAATGGGCTGAGAATTGATCATTAACCATTGCAGACCTGGTACATTCCTCGGAAGCTGTTATCACTTTTTACTGCGGTGCCCTATAGGCGGATACAAATCGCTGCAGGTAATTTTGGCTCCCAGTTTCCTCCCTAGAGGGAGGCACCTGAGCTCTGACGATGCAAACCTGTGCCAGGATTTAATTTTGCCGAGAGCATCCAAGCCAAACAGACACTCTAAGAATCTTTTACATGCCGTATAATCATACAACATGGTGGCCGCTGTCGATTTTTTGCATCAAGCAAATCCATCGACTTGGGGCGGGGTCGAACCCGCAACCTTGAGTGCAGAAGGCCAGCGACAAACCAACCAAGCTACCCAGTCGACTGTTTATTAAAACATTATATGTAAACGATACACTTTATCA
>BMAU01015892.1:0-53826 GCA_019973935.1 Trichonephila clavipes
ATAAAAAAGAAACTCCACCCTCAGGTTTGTCGGGAATTTTCACTGTAAGTGTGCGGATACTTTTAATTAAAGAATCCACAGAAAAGGAATAATTACAATTAACTTCAGTATTATTGTCTTTATCATTTGCTCGTATTCCTCGCTATCTCTAAATCAAGCTTAGACTTTTCTCTTATTTTTCTAACTCTAATTGCTGACTTTCGTCATACTTCCTTTCTTCGATAATTAAATTTGCTAACTCATGCACTGAATCAGGATCGTTTTTGTATCTATCACAGTTTTTTATAAGATCCATGAAGTCTAAAACAGTTAATTTATCACTCACACACAACTCTAATTCAGAAGCGATTCGCCTCAAGTCTTCTTTTTTGCTCCTTTAAACATCGTTAAAGTTTAAAGTTCGATTTTTTAACGAAAGTCAAAAACTACAGCACATACCTCGTATTTTCAATGCATAGGTCGCTCCGGTCGAGACAGGATCCAAACGTTAAGGGCACACAATAAACAAATCTACAAATAAAACTTAAGACACGAATAATTTTAAAATAGTCATTACTAAGGTTAAGTAAATTATTTACAAAAGAGTTAATAGCAGAATCAAGAAAAAAGTTAGAAAAGTCACTACAGTTTTTAAGTTCACCTGGATCCTTGATCACTGCAACAGGAATTTGTCGTTGTGGGTACTGGTTGCTCATCAGAAAATTTAGGACCTTTCCACCACAACTCACAGGTTTTAAGTTTTAGAGAATCCATTCCTCTGGAAACGAAGTCGACAGGATTGTCCTCTGTTGCCACATAACGCCATTGTTCACTGGAAGTCATCTCCTGGATTGTAGCAATCCTGTTAGCCACAAAGGTTTTTAGTTGATATGACTCCTTCGTTATCCATGACAAAACTATCATGGAGTCACTCCAAAGAAAAGTATTAGTCACATTTAATTTTAAAGCTTGCTTGACACGATGCACTAATTTTGCTAACAGCACAGCGGCACATAGCTCAAGTCTGGGAATCGTTGTTTGCTTGGTAGGCGCAACCCGGGATTTACTGGCAATAAGATGTACAAGCATCTTTCTATCTGATGTTATGGATTTGCAGTAGACGACAGCTACATATGCTGACTGGGACGCGTTGGAGAATCCATGCAGCTCGATCAGTTCCGGTTGCTCTACCACAATGCATCGATTGATGTTGATGTCATTTACTACCTGAAGTGATTCGACAAATTGTCGCCATTCTCTATTGAATGTATCTGGAAGCAAATCTGTCCAATCAATCTTTAGCATCCATAATTTTTGAAGGAAGATTTTCGCCTTCGCCACCACAGGACCTAAAAGACCTAGAGGATCATATATCCTGGCGATGGTTGACAAAACATCCCGCTTGGTATTTAATTCGTACAAGTCTATTTTTACTCTGAAGGAGAAGCAATCATGCTTGGGGTTCCAATAAACACCCAACACTTTTATCTCTGATGAATCTGAAAAATCATATAATTTTCGGAAACCTCAATCAATTCCGTATTATTTCCGCACCACTTATGCAAAACCATACCTCCTTTAGCGAAGATATTGATCAGTTGATTTTTCAGTTCTTTTTTTTGCTTCTAATAAGGTCTCTGCACTGGTAAGTACATCATCAATGTACATGTCACTCATCACAACTGAAGACCCTAATGGAAAATTCTCTGCTTCATCTAGGGCTAATTGTTTTAAAGTACGTGTCGCTAAAAATGGTTCACTCGTTGTTCCATAGGTCACAGTTGACAACTCAAACGTTTTTATTGGCTCGTCCATGTTCTCTCTCCATGTGCTGAAGTTTACGCTGATCTGGATTAATCCAAATCATTCGATACATTTTTTGCACATCCGCAATGAATGCAAATATGTGCTTTCTAAAGCGAACCATTATTGAAAAAAGGTCATTTTGAGCACCTCCCCCATTGTATTGCAGAGAGTTTAAAGAATAACTATTTGTAGTTGCACTCGACGCATTAAAAACTACTCTCAATTTACTTGTTTTTTTATCAAAGCGATAAACACCAAGATGTGGTATGAAATACATTCCACACTCCTCTTTCTCATCTACCTCTTGCATATGGCCTAGCTCTTTATACTCTTTTAAAAAATCTCTATATAATTTTAAATAGTTAGACTCCCGTTTTAATCTATTCTATAAAGAATTTAAATTTTTAAGGGCAATATCTTTTGACTGGCCTAAACAATTTGGATCCTTTTTAAACGGCATAGATACTATATATCTTCCCGTACTATCTCTAGTATGATTTTTTTTGAAAATGCTCCTCACAAATTATCGTTTTCTTATTTTTTATTGTCTCAGGTTCAACATTTTCGATTTCCGAAAATCTCCTCATTGTCTTTTCTAAATCGACATTATCTTTGATTAACCCACAGTGAGGTTTATTTTCACTAGAAACTGGAATACTCCCACTCGCCGAAGACGGTATTCTGAAAAATTAATTTTGTATTTAAAAGATTTGTTTGTCCTGGTAAAAGAATTTCATAAAAGATTTCTGCTTCTAACAATAAATCAATATTTCCCGGAATGTTGAAGTTTTCATCCGCTAATTTCTCTCTACTGAAATTACCCAAACTAACGTTAAATGGTTGAGAAGGAATCATATCCGTAATTCGCGGGACTACAAAAAAGTCTGCATTAGTTTCATAACTATTTCCTCTATTTGCAATTGTTGCATTAACGCGCGATTTAATCGTTAACTCTGAATTATTTAATCCTGAAACTAAAATGTTTATTTTCTCTCTTTTTAAATTGAGTCTATTCATACACTGTTGCGCAATAAAATTGCTTGTTGAACCACCGTCCAACAGCGCTCTGACTTCCTGCATTTTCCCAAAGGAATCTCTAATGAAACAAATCGCGGTTGAAAGTAAAACGGATTTCGATCTTACGTAACTCGTTGCAGTAAACAGATCTCCTACACCTTGAGAAGAAGACTCCTCTTTCGAAATCTCCCCTATGTAATTTATGGGTTTGAACACAGACGCCTTCGCTGAAAGTTGACTCATGGAGGATTCCTCTGTTTCCGGCTCTTTCTTCACCCCTCCCCCAATGAAGAAGGTTGAATGACCCTTTCACTCGTAAAATTTGGGTCTCCAGAGAAACACAAAGAAGAATGATGCTTTTTTTGGCAGCATTTATAAAGAACTTTAGATTTACAAAACTTGACTCTATGCAAATTTAAACAATTTAAACACAAGGAATTATTTTTAACAAGTTCTACCCGTTTATTTACTGATAATTGCTTATATTGAGGACATTTATTTAAAAAATGACTATCAGATTGACACAAAACACATTTTTTGCATTTGACATCTGAGAAAAATACTCGTAGACATATTTTTAGAATTTTGATTTTTGCGACGATAATTAATACTCTCACTCAGTGGTTTTCCTCGCGATGAATAAAATAAATCAATTTCTTTTCCCAACGTTAAAGGATCAAACCATTTATCTGCTTGTCTGACACTAATATGCGATGCAGTTTCTTTATCTAAAGTACTAAATATTTTGTCTGAAACTATTAATTGTTTTAATACCTCGAAATTTGAAACATCTCTCAATTTTAAATAGTATTCCCAATTTGTTGTTAATCTACTCGCAAACTGGACATGGGTTTCACAGTTTTGCCCCGCGTGTTGCTTTCTTAAAATTCTCTAAACACGATTGAGGAGTTGGCTCAAATTCTTGGAGTATTATGGACTTTATTTTATCATAATTTTTAAGATCCTTATTTTTCAGATATATAATGATATTTGCAGCTTTTTCTCCTAATAAATTTAACAAAATCTCAGGCTTAAATTTATCAGTAACACTTTTGGCTGCAAATGCACGTTCTAATGATAAAAAAAAAGAAACTCCATCCCTCAGGTTTGTCAGGAATTTTCACTGTAAGTGTGCGGATACTTTTAATTAAAGAATCTAAAGAAGAGGAATCATTACAATTAACTTCAGTATTATTGTCTTTATCATTTGCTCTTATTCTCGTTATCTCTAAATCAGGCTTAGACTTTTCTCTTATTTTTTCTAACTCTAGTTGCTGACTTTCGTCATACTTCCTTTCTTCGATAATTAAATTTGCTAACTCATGCACGGAATCATGATCTTTTTTGTATCGATCACAGTTTTTTATAAGATCCATGAAGTCTAAAACAGTTAGTTTATCACTCACACACAACTCTAATTCAGAAACGATTCGCCTCAAGTCTTTTTTTTTCTCCTTTAAACATCGTTAAAGTTTAAAGTTCGATTTTTCAATGAAAAGTCAAAAAACAACAGCACATACCTCGTATTTTCAATGCATAGGTCTCTCCGGTTGAGACTGGACCAGAATGTTGGGTGACAAGTAAAAACTCAAGAAAAAGTCTCTATCAGTGGACTGTAGTTTTTATTACTTGTTGCTCAGCTCGCTCGATTCGACTCCTTTCTCGATGGAGTCAGAGGTTACACAGATTCGTTAGACACTCTGAGCGCTAGAGGGCACTCTACATTTACATATGTACACTGAACAACTTTTTTAGCATTAAATGACAAAATACTCTCAACGTCTAGTTTGATGGGTTTAACTTTCTGGCTCTAGCACATATTGTGTCGAACACAAGGTTCCTTATTGGAAAAAAGGTATTTCTATATTTTTACCCTATTAAGATAAAGTATTCACCTTCATAAAGAAGTATTCTATAAAAATAGTATATTTAGTATAAAAAAATCTTTCACGAGATCTTTCCTTTAGTACTTTTTTTATTAGATTATATTTTCTGAGCATAAATACTGTTGTTTTGCTTTTCTAATTATAAAATGTCTTTTTTAGAAGTTAACTTCTTTTGGCGCGGTAGAGAAAAATTTTCGTTACGCGTTACCAATTACGGTTACGTGATGAACATAAGTTAGAAATGAAAAAAGTTCCGAATTTTTTCTCCACGTTTTTAAAAACGCCATCTAATTCATTTTATCTATCTCAGACAAAAAATAATTACGGGATTGGAAAGATCTTTTCTTTCGTCACGATATGGTGTATTTTTTTTTACAAAGTAATGATATTTCTATTTCTCACGATTTTTTAAAAAATGAGTCAAAATTGATTCGCTTTTATAAAAATGGTTTATAAATCATCCCCTTTCAGTTTCCTTTCGCGTTAATGAATTGATATTTTATTCCACACAAGTTTATGATTTTCTCTTTTAGAATCAGTCATTAAAAAATGTTGAAACCTTTTTTTAAGATTTTCCAAGAAATAGTCAAAATTTTAATTAAATATTTAATAACTTCATTATTTATAAGAATAATCTAACGAAACTTTTTTTCTATATGTAAAATATTATTATCCGTAGTCTGTTCAAAGATTGAAAACATGGATAATAAATTATGGTTTTTGAAATTTTTTTGGGGTTCGTCTTTTAGCCCCATTTTAAGAGAATTTTTTACTAAAGTATTATTCTTACATTTTTTTGTTTAAAAATTCCCGTTGTTTGCAATCGATGTGTGAAATATTAAACTATTAACAAACCAAAGAAGTTAACTTATATCACGTGTTCACACTGATACACGCAAATGTTTTTTATTTCAAAGGTAATATGTTAGCTTGTTTATTATTTTGTTAAAGTATTTTGTCGCGTTCAGGTACCATTCGGTGACTAAAAAATGAAGTTTTGCACTTCAAATTTTATTTGCATTTTTACTAATGTTTTACTTTTCGCTCTTATACAGGCAGACGAGTTTATAACCTCAATATATAAGTACTAGCTGATATACCCGTTCTTTGCACGGGTGAACTGAAAAATTAAACAACACAGATTGAAGGATTAAGAAGTTTTTAATGAGTTAATTTTAAGTGAATTACAAATTAAACAAAAAAAGTTTTTCGCATATCTCAGCTGAAGAAAAAAAGAAAGAAAGAAAAATACCTTTGTTAAATTTTAAGTCTGTAGATCTAATAGCTGATAAAAAGGATTTTTTTTTATATTTATAACTCCCCGTAACACTGTTGAGGGTCGATTTTTGAAAATACCTCCCTAAGCTGATCTCTGCTCAGCAAAAGTAACACATTGTTAAAAGTTTTGTGACGCTTAAAATATTGTAAATAATTTGTAGCTGAAAGTGTCATACATTAATATTACTTTCTGTTGAACTTATTTTATGTTAAAATTGTAATACTCGCAAGCAACGCCGTTTCCTAAATAACAATGGCGATTTAATGAAAAACATACCGGAATGTTGACGATAGTCAAGTTGGCCACTGTCTAGCTACATTCATAGCTCAAACTTTATTAGAGATTTGTAAGACCCGCCGTGTAGGGGAGCGATGCACGTTAATGCTTTATCTACCGCATTATGATTTACTGTAATTTTTTTCATGCAATATTTTTTAGGTCACTACATTGAAAATTAAGGGACATACATAAACAAAATACTCCACTTAGGGAAATTTAAGGGGTCACAGGGGTGTTGAAAATGTTTCGAGAGCACAAAATACAAACAATTTTCGACTAGCAATAATTCTTTTAGATTAAAATGAAATAATTTGATTCTTTTACACATTTCTTATAAAGGAATAAAGTTTCAAAAAAGTATAAAATATCTAAAATATAATCATAATTTTAAAAATAATAAGCACATAAAAATAAGAAAAATTTTTGTAAGAGACAAATAGTGAGTTTTACGACGCGCATGATATTTTCTGCAATAATAATTCTAATTACTAGCAATAAGTTGATTTATAAAGTCAAATATACCCTTTTTTACATGCTAGCTTATCTTATAAAAATAAAATAAAAAATAATATTTTTAAAAATAAAAAAATACATTTTTTTAATTTTTTTTAAAAATTCAATTTTTGTTGAAATATTTCAAAAAATTAAAAATTTATAATACTATAAATAGCTAGGATTTGAAGATTATGATAGAATTTATAATTCTGTAAAGTTTATACATCAAAGTATGATAGTTTTTGAAACGCAATGCGCGTAATTGAAAAAAACACAAACTGAGAAAAAGGGCTTTAAAGTTTTAAAATTGAATTTGAGAAAATAAATCTTAAAACTTACACGCTAAAATTCTCCAGGATAATAATATATACCTTCCTGTTCCTGAAACAGCTCAATTTCTTTACTCTTTTTAATTTTCTTGGCTCTGCGAGCTTCAAAAGATGATTCTTAAAGCCTCTGTCTTGACGTAAAGATTCGACGATTGTCACGTTCAGCCAGGGGCACACAAACATTTCTGTTAATTTTCAAGCCAAATTTCTCTAAAATAGTAATAAGTATTTGATTTCCATCATTAAAAACACTGGTTTCTAGATTTGCAGCAATCTCTGCAATCTGAAGCCTAGAACCAATCGTCTTAGGACAAAACTTCCAAATTAATGAATTTAAACTTTCATTAGATTCTGTGTCTTACCTCCCTAAACATTTCTTCAGGAGTGCCGGATGAGATAAGTCTGCAAATACAGGCTTAATTACATCTCGAACAGCTTTAGCAACTGAGGGTTTGTGTTTATAATTTTGTAAATTATTATTAATTGCGGCATTATACTTACACCATGTATTTGGATTTGTAGGACAAAACCAGTGCATCGGTTCATCATCAGTGCTGCAAGAATGACCCCAAACAGCCCAAATGGCTTTCCGCATTTCCTTTACACTAGTAGAATTGCATCGAATAGCATTACCATAGTAATGCGCAAGTTTATCAATTAAACTATCAGTTAACCTACCTTTACCGCCAATAGTTTTACCATCAGATAATTTCTTTTTACTATATACTAATATAAGCTTCCTAAGTCTTGTACCCATTCTCTTTTGCACATGGCCTACACATTCTATTTTCTGAATAAAATAGTCATCGCCGTATGGCTTGTTTTCAGAAAGGGCATTGAATGTTTTTGTGTCGCCATCTCCTATGTAGTTCGAATATTTCAGGTTGTGAAGCTTTTCTGATCGATTAAAATCCTCAACATCCCGTCAACCTCCATCTTACCAGCAGAGCCAGAATAATTTTTTCTACGTGAAACCTTATGCGCTCTTTGCCATTTTTATTGTACTTGATACCAAATTTTACCCCTTTATAACTGTCGCATCCTTTGCAAAATGAGGACAACACTTCCTATCCAAAACCTTACCTGTTTCGGCCCCTATTACAGTACATACTCCAATCAACGATGAATGTCCTCTCGTCTTCCAGGTACCATCACCACTTACCGTTAAAAGGTTATCAGGTGACGAAGAATATTCTTCGACAGCTGCCATTTTCATGCTTTCTTCAGCAACTTCCTTCATAACACGTGAAAGTTTATTATTAATAACATCATGTGATTTTTGTTCAACAGGATTAGGAAGACTCATTACAGCACAAAAGGTTTTTAATGACTCTAAACCTTGGCCTATGCATCTCATTGCTAAAATAGATCTTCTGTTAATTTCTGGAGCATTATTTTTATTCCCAGTGTTTTCACAGCTTGAAAAAGTACAAACACTCCCAGTTTTTACAACGTATTTCAAAATTCGAACATAAACCACGAGTGGACTTTTCATTAATTGTTAATGGTTTATGACATTTTAAACAACATGATACTGATAAAATAGAGCTAAAAGTTGAAATAAAATCAAAAATACGATATCCTTTGAAGTTTTTTTTTTCACTTACCTTAACAAGATTTGACTTTAATGAAGTCTGATATCCTGAGATTTTATTACTGGAAGCACACATTTTTATCTCTCCTTTCTGCAACATATGTATGAGAACATACCTTCATGATTTGGTTCCCTCTAAATCTTCTTTTATTAGGACGTTTAATTGAAGGTCTACGATGAGTATTTTCCATTTCAATCGAGAATTTTCAATTTTTATAAACGGTTTTAAACAACGCTGTTTTTAATTTTGATAAGTTATTGCAAACAACGTGCTAGCATTACCAAAACAGAATCAAAACACATTAAAAAAGCGTGTGTTGAGTTGCAAGCTTCCTTCTCAATTAAGCAAGTGTTTAAAATATTTCATGAGGCTTTTAAAAACAGAAAAATAAAACGTATGCGGAAATCAAGAAAAGTGGGTGTGGCATGTAGCCATTTAAACATTGTTAAATTGCTGTTTGAATTTTTCGAATAACTTTCGAAGTTTTTGTAGTACTATCACGTGGTTGGTATCAAAATGTTCAAAAGAAAATGAGGAACAACATATATTTTTTTCGAAAATTCGAAAAAATAGAAGATTAACACCCCTGTGACCTCTTAATCGGTTAGAGCTAATAAATTAATTAAAGATATTCCACTGTAAAATTAATTATATACACCGTTCACTTAAAATAAATAGTCAAATCGGTTTCTAAGGTCTCCATAAACATACAAAAACATAAGACACTTAAATTTTGACATAAACTATTTTTTGGGACAAAAACAATAATCTTTGCAATCCGCTGAAAACGCCGTCAGCTGAAAATGCAATATCTGCTACAAAACTATTCGCCTTCCCCGCTAAAATACTCCTCATAGAACCCGTGCTGTCGTATACCTTGGAAGAGTGAATTTCAAAGAATAGTCCTGTGAAGTATTGATAGAATATTCCTTCTAATTTGGTGTGGACTGGTAGTTAGGAGAAGGGGTGCCAGCTCAGGTGTCGTCCACGTCACTTCACCATGGTTCAAAATTACGTGGTCTGTTGCCAAAACCACTTGTGTAGCTGAACATTGTGACGTTAATATTCACTCACTCCAAAAAATACAGTACAGTAGTTTTAATTATTTTTATACTTAAAAATGCAATATTTGACTATTCAATTAAAATTATAGCGTTATAATTAACTACTAACCACACAAATTTTGAACATTTGTCCAAATGATGTAGTGTGAAAGAGAAAGTTTATTCAGACAGACAACAAATGCGTATTATATGTATAGATTTGTTGGAATTCTTGTGTATTATATTACTTTTGTATGCCTGATGACATACTTTATGGTAAACCAGTCTTTTAAAGCTGACTGAGCCATAGTAGCCAGTTATAACATAAAATTAAATCTGAAATAGATATAAAAAATAAAAGACGGCTCAATTTTTGAATAAATCAGTATAAAAATTTTCGTACAAACACAATATATATATTGTAAAATATTTATTTTGCTATTTGCATTTCAGACAGACATCAAACAAAATTTTAAAAATTGTCAAAAACAGATAAAAAAACATATTTAAGAAAAATACCACTGATTAATTTTGCCAAAGACATCGCAATGTGCAAAAAAATATTTTCAGTACATAATAACCAAAAAAAATGCAAGTACTAAAATATAAAAAATAAAAGAAAAATTATATATTGAATTAATTAAAGATTACTGGAGGAAAATATAAAACAGACTAAGATAATACTCGTAATATTAATTGCATATTGGTTGGATATTCATTTTTGCCATGATTTTGAAATCACGCCAAATTGGTATATGTAGCGGCCAGTCTGTTATAGTAATGTACAGAATTAGAGGTACTTATGTATTATCGCAAACTATTGGTGACATTATACAAAATGAAACACAGGATTGCTAATTCAACGCATACAAAGTTGGGATTGTCAAAGTGGCGAGTTGTCTGGAACGTTGGCGATTGTGCAATAATACGCAAGTACTAAAAAAATTATCCAAAGTATATATATCCCGAACATAAAAATATATTGAAAAATGAAGTACAATACTAACATTAACTGAGACAAAAAGAACTGAACTAACTTTATCAATGCAAAAGCATAATTTGAAAAAATAAGGTACTTACATATAACCGCAACCTATTGGCGATATATGAAACAAAGCACGATTCACAATTCAGCATATATATGACATGCGAAATCGGGGTTGCCAACTTGGCAAGTTATTTTAAACGTTGGCGATTGTTAGGATAGTACATAAGCTCCAAAAATTATTTATCTTACGACTACCTGCTTCCTCAACAGGTATTTAAGCCATTTGTCTGTTTTACTCATTCTCTGATGCCTATTCCAGTTTGATATGTAATGACTACTAACACTGCTTTTGCTTGGGCAGTATGATTACCCAAGTTTGATTTTCTGCAAGGCAATTTTATGCACTGAATCCAATAGTATACCCTTAAAGGTTAAAATAAAGACACATAAAATTGCAAAGAACCATATTATTGGATCAAGTGTAGTATAGAGGGCACAGTCCTTTATTTTGGTGAATAAAAGTGGTCGTCAAGGTACTTTTTTCGGTATTATTTATTTTAGAATGAATTCGATATCTCACGATGACATTTAATTAAAAATCGAAAAATCTGAAGAAAAATCGCCAAATCTAGAGTGGTCCCCCTATACTACACTTGAACCGAACTAAAATACACTGGTGTGCAAAAATTAAGGACGAAGTCGAAAAATTAGCATATCAGCTGAACGAAGAGGCTGAGCGGACAGAAAGACCAATCGGGAGATTAAACAAGGTGAGGTACGGTAGCACATGTGCAGATATGCAGGTAGACGTAATGGGGCAGTGTCTGAGTAGTATAAAGCATGTTGTCGATGTAAGATCAGTATTTCTGGCAAAGAGATTGCACGCCGTATAGCAGTTAAAATCACACAGAGTTGCTGCCTCAGCGAGAAATGGCGAATAATCAATCTGTTAGACGACATCTGGATGCTTTTACCCGAGGTCGAAACATTGGGAAGTTGGAGGAAGGCCGCAGTGTGACAAGTGTGACTGCAGAGTTCGGAATTGCTCACAGCATCGTTTCACGACTTTGGAGACAATTTCAAACTACAGGAACAGCTATTCGGGGGTTCAGTAGTGGTCGTCCACGAGGAACCACATCCGCAGATGACCGGTACATTGTTTTACAGGCCAGAAGAAACAGGCGGCAGACAGCGGGAGAAATCGCTAGACACACGACACAGGCGACTGGACGACCGATATGGCGTTTTACCGTGGCCAGAAGACTGCACGGTGGTGGTCTGTTTGCACGACGCCCTGTACGGTGTGTAACTTTAACGCCTGCCCATCGAGAAGGCGTTCTTTGTGGTGCCGGGAACACCAGAATTGAGAGACAATGAATGGGGACGAGTACTTTACAGATGAGAGCAGATTCAGTTTGAGTAGCGATTCTCATCGCATACTCATCTGGAGAGAGCGGGGAAGCCGCAATCATCCCCTCGAACATCATTGAAAGGGACAGGTATGGAGGTCGCGATGTTCTGGTTTGGGGAGGCATCATGCTTGGTAGTCGTACAGACCTTCACATCTTCGACGCAGGTTCAGTCAACGGGACCCGTTATTGTAACGAGATTCTTCTTCCATATGTGCGTCTTTTAGAGGCGCTATGGGTCTGCAGTTCCTTTTCATGGACGACAATGCACCATGTCATCGCACAGTAGCTGTCGAACAGCTCTTAGAGAGGAGGATATTGAACGAATGGATTGGCCGGCACGATCTCCGGATCTCAATCCCATCGAGCATGTATGGGATTTTCTAGGCAGACGCTTGGCAGCTCGTACCTTACCACCAGTAACGATTCGGGAGTTTCGATTGGCGCTGCAAGACGAATGGGCAGCAATGCCTCAACAACTCATTGACACCCCTCATTCTCAGCATGGACAGACGCTGTGAAACCTGCCTAGCAGTCAGGGAGATCATATCCCCTACTAAAGACCGGATGTTTCTTGCTGACACCCATCACAGGGATGTTTCTGGCCTTCAGTCGCTTTGCGCTCCATGCTACTTTTAATCAAGCTTTTTATCCCTCTGATTTTTTTAGTAAGTGTTGCTTACATTACACATGTCCTTACGTATTGGGAATCTTACGGTATTAAATGTGTTGATTTGGAAAGCTTTTGTACAAAGTTATATTGAAAAACCGTCTCGTCCCTTTTGCAAAAAACCGTCTCGTCCTATTTAATTTTTGAATTTAATTATTCCTATAAAATAGTAAGTGTATCAACAGAAATTAGCCAATGAGAAGTTTTAGTTTGTCAAAATTATAATCTTCGCATTCTAAAGAAATAAATAAATAAGTTGTAATTTGTAAGCAAAATCATACACATAAACATCCCGCGATAATACCTAAATGTTGCCAAAACAAAACAAAATTTTAGTTGTTGAAAGAATAATCCATGAAAAAATGATTTATTCGAAAAATAATCCTAATTAAATATCATAGAATAGAAAAATTGAATAAGTATTCCAACTGTAAAATATAGCTATAGTAAAAATATGTAATAATCTTCAAAAAATGCATGTAAAGTATAAATTTTCCACTTAGTGAGAAACGTGACATCATATGGCGTCATAACACTGGAAAATCCCTTAAAAATTAAATTTTAAAAATTTTAGAAAGAATTATGAACGCGAAACCTGTTTAATAACCTTCCCCATGTAATTTTGTATACTTGTACCAAATTTCTAGTTATTTGGTTATCTGGATCTTGAGTTATGAGGGAACAGACAAACAGACAACAAATGCGTCTTATATATATATAGATTGTAATAAGTAATTACATATATAAGCATGCAATATAAGTAATTAAACATATAATTATTATTATAACAAGTAAGTAAATGTGCATTATAATACGTAATTAAATATACAGGTAATATAATAAGTAAGTAAATGTGCATTATAATACGTAATTAAATATACAAGTAATATAATAAGTAAGTAAATAAGTGAGTATTATAATATGTAATTAAATATATAAGTACTATAATAAGTAAGTATATGTATGTAAGTATTATATTAATTAAATAGAAGTATTACTCAAAATATGAAAAATTCTCCAGAGGGGCGGCACATTCGTTCTTCGCAAGAGGGCGGCCGACACCCTAGGATCGGTCCTGAAATCCATGTAAATTCTCAAAAAACGAGGCCGTCTAGGTATAATGGCGACTACCATCTTGTCATGAAATTCCCATCACCTTTTCATTCACAATAGGTGTAGTAACGTCCCATTTTTAATTGATATTCGATCTGATATATCTATAATTCCAGGCAAAATAAAAAGGCAAAATAATTCCCAAATGGAGCTTTCTGCTACCAATACATCACCCATACACGTAGATACAGTTCAAACATTTTCTTTAGATTTTGACTTAAGGATAATTTTCAAGTGTACATTTCTAATCGGCATTATTTCAACCCCAATTACAGGTGCTCATTTTTTTTATATAATATCTGTTTAGTACCAGAAATAAGTAAGAAAGTATTGCTAGACAAGGAGACAAATATTAAATGTCGTTGTAGTTAAGGAAATAATAAAATTCATTCCATTAAAACCATGTCAGGTTAGAGTGTTTATTATGAGATTTTAGGAAAATTTCTTGATATCACAAGACTTTCACGTCCTGATCGACAAATTAAACATTCAGTAGTCCATTATATTGAAACAGCTGGTCGATCTGTAACAGCTAAGGGTCGTAGCCTAGCTCCTGATAATCTCCGCATTGCAAAAGTGGAATTTTAGAAAATCATTGATCAAGGTCACACATACATACACAAACATATGCTGTTTTCCAAAATTAATTACGACTCACCTTTACATATGATCCCAAAAAAGACAGCATAGTGTAGCGAAAAGTCGGCGATGACCGAGAACTCAATGCTCAAACTATTAAGGATATAATTGTAGCGTTCCTAATATTTAAAAATTCATTTCCAATCTTTTCGGAACAAAAATTTATTCTCTCATTGATCTCGCATTAAATTTTATCCCCAAATTCCAATTAACCCAGATGATGTACACAACAGTGCAATCACCACACCTTTTGGGTTATTTTAAAGCACTTGGATGCAGTTTGGCCTTTGGAATGCCGCTACTACATCTCAAAGATTCATAGATGAAATCTTCAATTTGTGTTCCCTTTTGTTGATGACAATCTGGGCGCATCTTCTTCAATCGAAGAACATGTACAACACCTACAAATTCTATTCACACGCTTACAACAATATGGACTGTCTTTAAAACCCTCAAAATACATTTTTGGATTAACTTCAAAAGATATCCTATGCGTTAAAGTGTTCGAATCAGGAATCGAACCTTTATCGGATGATGTAAATTGTATTTTAAACTTTTCCCAACCCACTACTCTCACACAATTAAGATGTTTCCTTGGGGTATTTAATTTTTATCGCCGTTTTGCTACAAAAGCTGCTCATTTATTAGCTAAACAAAATACATTTTTGGAACGAATTAAAAATTTGAGAAAGTGTTAAAAAAAAAGTGTAAAAATTTTCATGTCTCAATTCAATGACTGAGGAGGCTAGTCAGGTATTTATTGATGCCAAGAAAAGCTGTACCTGATGCGACTCTTCTACGACATCCTATTCCCGGAGCAAAATTAAGCCTTTGGATTGATACGAGCGACAAAGCCGTAGGTGGTTCTCTTAGGCGGCTTCGACAAAATGGCTGGGAACCTGCTTTTTTGTAGGAGATATTCCGTGAAAATCAGCAGAAAAGGTATGCAGATGACAGGAAACGCCAAGCAATGTATGCTTTGGCAAAACATTTCCGTCACATGCTCGAAAAAAGAGATTTTATAAATTACACAGATCTGAATCCTCTCGTGTATGCCTGTAAAATCCTGAGTGCATCCCACACCAATGGTGACATCCAAATTTCATATCTCAATTCAGTGAATATGTTCGTCATATAAGTGGTGACACAACACAGTAGCTGATGCATTTTCTAGAATTGAAGTGAGCCAAATATCCAGTTCATTTTTGGATTTTGAGGCATTTTTAAAAGCTCCACAAGAGGACAAAGAACTACAAAGATTTCAAAATATATATGACGAGAAATCATCCCTTGTATTAATAAAATGTGTACAATCTTCAGTGTCTGCCAATGAACTCCTTTGTGATACTTCCACTGGCTCTCCCAGGCCATTTGTACCTTTTAATTTTTGCACGATTACCCGTGAGAATTTTCATAACTTACCTCTTCAATGTTCAAAAGCGCATAAGTACACAAAGACACCTCTAGACGCCTTACCTGATGCAAGATTTTAGCACATTCATGTTGATTTGATAGATTGTTTACCACCGTCAGAAGGAAAATATTGTTGATTAACTATTGTCAATCGGCACACCAGGTGGCCAGAAGCAGTATTTATAGAGAGCATTACAACAGAAACAGTTCACCGAGCCAATTTTAAAAATTGGATACCTCGATTTGGTTGTTCCTCTTATCTAACAACTGTCGAAGAGTGACAATTTGAGGCTGCCCTTTTCAGAAGATAACAAAATTCCTTAGCACAAACCGTATCAGAACCACATCATACCATCCGAAAGCAAACGGATTAGTGGAATGTTTGTACAGAGTGCATTAATTGCTCACAATAAAGTCAAGTGGACAGAGACATTATCTGCAGTTCTTAGCTTGTGAGCTACTGTAAAACCCGTAAAACCCGAAATCTACGCTTCAGGAATAGAATTAGTGTATGGAGTTTCCCTCACACTCTATCATCTGAGATATGAACTTATGTCCCATCTTCAATGTCATTAGAGTATGATTTTGTTTATCAGTTAAGAAAAAAATGAATAATTTAAAACCCGTGTCGACATCTTTTAATAGGTTTTTAAAAATATTTGTAGTTTTTTGAATGACTGTACTCGTGTATTCTGCCATGTTGACAACATTTCCCCATCATTGTCTCAGCCTTACACTGGATCACACAAAATCATATCAAGAAATGACAAACATATAACCATTATTGATAGTTAAACCAGCATTTGTGTTCAAGGATTTTCCCGATACCATTCGAGATCCTATCTTTATAATGCAGTCATCATCCAGTAACAGAAAACAGGAAAAAAACCAAAATCGGTAGATGGGTAAGATTTCTTACAAGACTATTAATTGAAATTAAATAGACTGCATTAAGGAATAAGATGAACCTTATCTCACTTAATGTTTTCTTAAAGAAAAATGTGTCTTGTGTATTTGACTTTTCCTATCATAATATTTTCATATATGTATTTTTATTTACAAATATTCACCTGGAAATTTTGAATATTTTAAGCAATTACTTTTTCATATTATGTATATATATTAAATGACCACCCATGAGCATGTAATATATTGTTCTTTCGATTCTTTCCATCACACTGGGGGTGAAGGGAGGATACTAATGTAGCACAACCTTTATTTACTCTCAATAGATCAGGGGTGTCAAAATCAAAGGCTAACTTGCGGCCAAATAAATAAGGTTTTGACTTTGGGTAGGCCACAAAAAAAAATCAATATTCATAGAAATGTAGGATATTTTTAATAATGCATTATAATAAACATATAAAAGAACAAGATTTAAGGTTTACGTTCTGACACTTAACATCTCTTCTCTTCCACTATATTTAATATTTGGGGAGAAATTTTGATATTTTATTGCATATCATAGTGTGCTGACACACTGGTGGGCCCACATGCGGCTCGCGAAATTGACAGCCGTGCACTACATGGTAGCACCTTACAATGCAGTGTACATCTAGAACAGTACCAATTTCTTCCTCTTAAGTTCGAAGTATATATTATGTCAATGGTCATGCGTATTCAATCTAGTACGGGATGATTTTTACGCTGATGATTTTCAATATGGGTCTACAATAAAGCTGGTAAGTTTTATTTGAATTCATTTTTATTAAATCTCAACCAAAACCATCCTTCAAATTAAAAATACGAAATAAATAATGAAGCAAATTTTTCTCGCACATTTTTCTTTCTTTGACAAATTTCGTGAATTTTCTTTGTTGTATAGATCAGGAGATATGGGGAAAAAGAGAGTAATCTTTTCCCAGTTTAAAAACTCCCTATTTCTTTTTTATACTAAATTCCAAAATAAAAGTTCATTATCATTACAGTAAGAACAATAATTCAAGATCAATCATTAAGTGTCAAAAGTTGGTTGTATTATATATATAAAGCTTTTACTTGACTAAAATTTTCAAATTATTCAAATTCAACGATTAGAATTTTACCGTAAATGTAATAGCGTCTGGTAATGATGTGATTTCTTTTGAGATTATAACGTGTGATCATAACGTAAACTCATTTCCGTAAGAATTCTTTTACAAATACCGTGAGGTTTAAAGAACTTGCGTAGCTAGACCTGAGTGGGCCCCGTATTAAAATTCCTTCGGGGGGCTTTTTTAAAAATAAAAATTATGACAAACAAGATTTATTTGAAAGTGTTTAAATACTTACACATAGATATACGTAAAAAAACCTTTATTAATTAAGATAATTAGGTACTTTTATGTTTAATAGTTACTTTTCTCGATTTTTTTTCTGCAAATGCATTTATGATAATATCCATATTAGAAGAGGGTTTTAGTTTTTCCAGTTCTTCAGTTTCTATCGACAATATTGCTAAGTCTGATAACTGGTCTTGCCCTATAGAAGTTCTAAGATAGTTTTTAATAATTTTTAGTTTAGGCAAGCTTCTTTCAGCTTTTGCACTTGTAACTGGAACAGTTAAAAATAGCACGCATGCTGTTAAAATATCCGGAATGCTGGAAGCGAGGTAATTGAAATTAATTAATTGTAATTCTGCTAGCTTTTTTTTTTTTTTTTTTTTTGATTGAATGATTTTCTGAATTTCGTATTTCAAACAACCTTTTAAAAGAAATTAATAGTTCATAGATACCGGGGTGTTAAGTCCTTATTGTATTCATTGGCTAGTTTCGTGGCCTGGTTTTTTATTTCTTTATTTGAAAAGGATAAGAGTTTATTTGGTTGTAAAATTTTGAAAATATTACTGAAATCATGTTGACTCCAAAATCTTTCTCGTGTTTGGGATTTCAACACATCTAGAAAAGCGCTTTGTTCGCTTTCGTCTTTCATTTTTAAAAGAAGTGTTACACCACATCCCTTAACTAGATCTTCAGACTCGTTTAATAAAGCACTGAATGAATTTTGGTTTTATAATTGCTACCAGTTCGTTCAGAAGATTATTCAGCAGAATACTGCCTTTTTGTAAGTCATTTTTTCATGCTGTAAAGCTTTATAAATGGGGTACATGATTTTAAAAAAACAAGAAAAAAATGTTACAAACACTATAAAGTCATAGCTTTCTAATATAGTAATTATATTCTTACAATTGTCACACGTCCGTCTTCTTTAGTCGAAATTAAACTTAGTTTACTTTAAGTTTTCATTATTAGAGAGTAATTTTTTCAAATACAGAACAAGGTGTCATTTCTTGATGACTATCTAGAAGGGCATACTTTTTAAAGGGTTATTTTATATTTTTCGGAAAAATCATTAATTGACATTGCCCAGCGTTTTGTGCTGTTGCCAAAAAAAGTATATATTTTTTTCTAAGTAATAAAAAAATTGTGACACTTTGGGAATGGATTTTGTAGCATCATTTAAAATTAAATTTAATGTTAGAATCGCGAAATTCACAAGCAATTCCGTTCCTTACATCATAATGGTGATTCAATGGAAACATAGCCAAGTTGGTATCATTTTTGGCGGCAATATTGATGCTTCTAAAAATTATTGGAGAAAACTACTAACATCACAATCTCTGATGTAAGCAAATTTTTGAGAAAAATTCCAGCAGACTTTAAATAGGGCATGGTACTCGCCGAAACAAAGTATTGTTTTGACTACTTAAAAGTTAGCCAGTGATTATTTACTACTTCAGCTTTTGAATAGGATGAGTGACTGCAAATGGAAAACATTAGTTATTTGTATTTCTAGAGCTGGGAAGATACTGTATCTGGCACCTCTAAGGATTTTAAACAATCAATTTTCATCGCTCCTGAAGAACTGTCTTGCTCTTTTAGACTGATAGCATTAAATATTGGAACCCCGATCTACGATTATTTTTACATTCTAAAATATATCTTGTTTCAGAGAAGATCGGCTTAAATACATTTATTCGTTCTAGTAAGCAAAGCTTTTCCTTAGCAAATTTTATTATATTTATTTTACATAGAAATATCTTGTAATTATAAAAAATAGGCTGATTTAACTGTTATTTTTTAATCTATATTAATAAAAGAGAAGATAAGCGTCTGTGTTTCACCTCTACCATCCAAACTAAGCAACCCAGAAGTATAAAACTTGGCACATAATTATTCCAGGTCCTGATGATGTGCACTACGAAGAGTGTTTTTCGAAATTCCTTTTAGATTTTTTAAAATTAAGTTTTTAAGCGATTTTTCCTTCTTTTTTCAACAACTGAGTTTTTAGTTAGTGGTTTTGGAACAGTTTTATTTGTTTTGATTATCCATTTGATTATTCCGAACCACTTTTACATTCAATGCATTTTATCCTTTCAAAAAAGGATGTAATTTAATTAATGTTATAATTTCTACTTTATTCAGGGTTACTTCATATTTATTTGTTTATATAATCCATGTGTAAATTTTTTATATTTAAAATTTTCCTTCAAAATTAGGGCTTAATTTTTCTTTTTTAAATAACCCTTTGATTTAAATTAAGGCAATAATTTCTATTTTAGTGTCACACAGTTTTATGTTTGTTTATTTTCTGAATTGTAAATTTTCTTGCTTATAATTATGTAATACCGTGACCAGTAGCGCACACAGGAATTTTTCAAGGGGGTCCGAGGTAGAAAGTTCACCATTCTTGTATCATGCTCCTTTTGATTTTGTCGATTTTCTGGAACAAAACAAAGTGAAAAACTAATTTTTGAATAAATAATTAGTATTAATTAATAAAATTAATCATTAATAACAAGTAATTAATTAAATTTTACATACTATATACTTAGAATTATAATCAATCGGAAAAAATCAAGGGCTTTGGGGGGTTCGGACTCCCAGGACCCCCCCTTGTGTGCGCCACTGACCGTGACTCAAAAGTCAGTTTTTTTGTCAAAAATTATTTGTGAAGCTTTTTGTAAACAGAAGCTTGGATAATGAGATACTTATGTTTTAGCATCACCACAGCAAAATTTGTCACACGCTGATCACACCTTGATACCAAAACAACAAAGATTCTAACATATTTTATATAAAATTGGTCAGATTTTGTCGAAAATGACGCGATTCGTGATGTGCCAATAAGCTAAAAAAAGATTTGTGAAGTTTTTTGTAAACAGAAACTTAGATTATGTGGTGCTTATGTATTAGCATACTTAGGCTACAATCCATCTGTACCCAGCTCCTTAATTAGTAAAGCGTAAAACTAAGTTATCACCTGAATATTGATACATTTCAGCAGTACTTCTTGCCTACTTTCAACTGCATAGCAGGCCCATTTGGTCAAAAAACAAGTTCTTATGTATTATTGCAGCCTATTGGCGGTATTCTCTGAAACGAAGCACACTGTTGCCAATTCAGCATGGATGACACATAGGATATGGCAGTTGCCGACTTGGCGAGTTATTAATAGAGTTGGCAACTATACGTAAGTACCAAATCTTCCTATGACATTTCGGTTTTTACATATTATCTCAACCTATTGTCGACATTAGATGAAACGAAGCACATGTTTGCCACAATTTAGCTTGTACAACACATGCAAAATTTTGAACGTTGGTATTGGGGTGATAAAATGTAAGTAATACCATTTTTACCCATTGAAAAAGAAAGAGGATAGTGCTTTCCCTGATACTATTAACAGCAGCCAAAGAGGCACTTTTTTCACCAAATTTTGACTGTTTTTTTCTCATATAAAACACATAAGAATCTGTTTTGATATTGTGGTGCCAATTTTGCTGCAGTGATGCCAATACGTAAGTACCTTTTTCCTTCATTGGCAAATTCAATGTTCTTCAATTGTAACAGAAAAGTAGAAAAATAAAGCTAAAAGAAAATGACATTCTATTCAAACTAATTGGAATTAACTCATTGTCGATGGTGTGTGTGATTTAAGTTAGAATTTCTATTTACATATAAAATTTCGTAATTTTTTTCTTCTAAGCTGCTTATGGTAGCTTCATCAAAATCAGACCTTAATTTATTTATTTAAAGTGGCTGTTTGGTTTGAATTAATATTATAATTTCTACTATGTGTAAGGTTACTTTTATATTTATTTTTTATGTTATACCATCCATATATGATATATATATATATATATTTAACTTATCATTATAGCTATTTATCATTGTATGTACTCATTTGTTTAATCTTTGCTTTAGTCTCGTTCGACCTGTTGCCTGGTGCAGGCAGTAGATCCTTACGCGCCCCACCTAAGAGTAAAATTTGCCCCTTGTGGCTGATTTTACCATTTCAGACACCAGGAACAGAAAATTCACAAACCGTGAAACAGAAAATTCACAAACAGAACACACAATATTTGTAACAGTCAACTGTTGATGATTGTTCTAGTCAAAGTTCCTTAAAACAAACACATGAAATAATATTAATAGTTTACCCAATTGAAATAAGTGACTATGTTCCCAGAAAGATCTAAACTGTAATGGGATTGCAAACAGATACATAGAAAACACACATCATACAAAAAAAATAACACTAAATATATACAATACAGTCCTTATCTTAATCTAGACAATGCATCTGCACTCCTATGTTGTATACCTGGGCTGTGAGTAATGGAGTGATTCCATCTCTGTAACGCCAGTGTCCAACGGGTTAACTTGGGACTTTTTGGAGTGGTTTGATTTAGGTACTTAAGGGGATTATGATCAGAAATGATCTCCACCTTGGCACCATAAATCCCTTTGTCGAATTTATTCAACCCCTTTAACACTGCCCAGGCCTCTTTCTCGATGCTTGCCCAGTTCTTTTGCGTAGCATTGAATTTTTGAGTAGCAAAAGCTATTGGCCTGTAAATTCCTTCGGTATCTTGCTGTGTCAGACAGCATCCAACCCCATAATCTGATGCATTACAATGCACCTGGAAAGGTAAATTGGCATCAGGGATAGCAAGAATAGTTACTTCACAAAGTAATTCTTTTAACTTAACAAAAGAATTTTGCTCAGCCTCCCCCCATGAAACGTCGTTGGGTTTATTCTTCTTGGTTAACTACGTAAGCGGAGTGGATATTTCTGCATAATTTGGGATATATGAGCGATAGAAGCCCATTAGTCCTAACACTGACCTAACCTCTTTCTTAGTGGTAGGTCTAATTAGCCTTTTTGTTGCTAATATTTTATCTTCATCAGGACCATGTTTACCTCCCCCTATTGCGTGCTGATCAACCAGACATAAAATATATTTATGTCCCTTTGAGCTTGGCGGATCAATTGGACCTATCA
Source organism: Trichonephila clavipes (assembly GCA_019973935.1). Lineage (NCBI taxonomy): Eukaryota > Metazoa > Arthropoda > Arachnida > Araneae > Nephilidae > Trichonephila > Trichonephila clavipes. The sequence continues at coordinate 23,207 of BMAU01015892.1, forward strand.
GATCCATATTCACCACCTGAAATGGCAATTCAGGCCTTGCCACAGGTGTAATGGGTGATCGGTCTTCAATCCTAACCGATTGAGTGAGCTGACATTCTTTACATGACTCACAAAATTTTTTCACATCGGCCCTCAGACCCTCCCAAAAAAATAATGTTTGATTCGTTCAAGCGTCTTCTTGGGACCCATGTGACTACTGAACATGGAAGTATGCGCTAGTCTCAACACCTCAGTTCTTCTTCATTTCAGAATTACCAGTTGCCCAATACTCTCCCCGAGTATTTTATTTCTATGAAATAGATACCCATCTACTTCTCATAGTAGTTTCCTTTGCCTTCCTTAGCATGCTTCCAAGTCAATGCTGACTCGGCACAACACTCCTGCTTGAAACGAAAACTATCAGCCACCATGCTTCCTTTATCCATCTCAGCGGTCACCTCCTCATCCTTAGAACCCAATGTTCCCACTTCATTCCGACATGAAGTAATATTCCTTTTGAGAATCTTCAATGTGCTCCTATGCTTTCTCTGGCAGAATACCCGATGAAACCTCGGTTTCATCTATATTTCCTGAGTCAACCTTCAGGTCCTGAGAGCTTTGAGCCAGTGAATTCTCTTCACTCTGGGCTCCTCCCAACATATCCAAAACCTCTGGTGGAAGCAACACGTCTTCTACCAAAACTTCTGCCAAAGCACATAACACTTGCTGGTTCACCACATTAACCTGGCCACCGGTAGCAAGACCAATTGGAACATATACTAAAAGACATTTAACCGCTAGAACTAACCGAAAATACCTTTCAAATAAATCGTGATTATTTTTAAAACGCAGTAAAATGCATTTTAAATATTTTGACAACTAAAATGCCAACGCATTTTTTTACACTATTTTAGAAGCTCCTTCAACCGATATTCCAGGAAGTAAGTCTTTCTTGATAACAGTAATTTCCAGTTTAAATACCAGAATCCACTAACGCATGGACATTAATTTTCCCATCTACACTGATAGATGTTTTCAATCATAATTTCATTTTAATTTGTCTCTCAATAGCCCGCCTAGGAATGACGATTTACCTGAGAAAATCAACTCTAGCCAGCTACCGTCTCATCTAACCAATTCCCAAAGTCCCTTCTGTTGGGATTTTCATACAATTTAAAACACCTTATTCACATTAAGTCTTTTATTATCTACATATTGGGAAAGGTTATTCAGCTTTGTTTTTCGGACAATCCCTCTTAAAATGTTTATCTGATCCGCAGGTGAAACAAGCGAATTTTTTAATTTCAGTTACTTGACCTTGTATCAAAGATATAAATTTTTCCTAGAAGAAAATTTTTCTGACTTTTTCTCCCCAAATGGCTGTTTACCCCAACTACCATTAAAACTTCTCTTTTCACTATCATTCCATTTAGCTGTCCGGAAAGGTAAAACAAAAGACGTTAAGCTCTCCAGGTTCATCGTAATATTTCCCTTTGGAAGCATAAAATATGTCACATTGTTTGCCCTATCGTCCCTAAGCTGGTTTGTACCATTCTTCCCCTTGGAGCATAACACCAATATGGGTCGCCGTCTCAGAATCCAACATTTCAAACATTTTATCTGCTACGATCAGTTGATTAACTGACTCAAAATCATTCACACCTCTTAACTTACAGTAGTATAACCACATCAATGTTAAACGGGACGCGAACTGAGAGAAAGTTTCGTCAGTAAAAGAAGTTACGTTTGGCCTTTCAAAAAAAATTTTCTAAACATATTTTTTTGGGGTGAGGGTTCATACTCCTTGAGCACAACCTGTTTTAAAGACTCGTAATTTTTTAATTCTTCTTCGCCTAGGTTAACTAATAAGTTTGACACCTTGTCTCCTAACATGCATAACAAAACCTTCGGTCAGAGTTACGGCCTTTCTAAAATTTTCTAAACATATTTTTGGGTGAGGGTTCATACTCCTTTTAACTGGGTTTGTTTCACAATACTCATCAGTAGTATAACCACATCAATGTTAAACGGGACGCGAACTGAGAGAAAAAGTTTCGTCAGAGTTACGTTTGGCCTTTCATTTCAAAAACATATTTTTGGGGTGACATTTTCACTAGCGAAAGCTTTTTCAAGACTAGACATTTTCAAAAGAAATAGTCTCACCCGTCTGATTTATTGGGTACCTTTCCAGTTAAGAGCCTAACCATTTTAACTATTTCATCTAAAGATTTCACACGTGAGATTTGACCATTATTTTGAGTAGCACACTGATTAGCATTCCTAGATAAGTCTATTTCCAAGCGTAATTTTTCAATTGATAATTGTTCTTGTTGTTCTAGTTTTTCCTTCTGTTCTGTCTCTAACCTTTCGGCTGTAATAACTTCCAATAACTCTTTTGCCTCTTCCTCCTTGTAATATTTACTAGAGATTATTAAATCCCTTAAAACAATTTTAGACATAGACGGATCAGGTGACTCATCTAAGTCCCGCACTAATTGAATTAAATCAATTTCATTACTTCTAATGAGAAATGCCATTTTTAATAAAGCTAAACCTAATGCCAAATTTCCTTGACAAACTTAAATACAAACACTTAAATGACCTAGTACTATATATTTAACAAGCAAAAAAAAATAATAATACACTCGTGTTTTTTTAAGAGTACTCAAATTCCAGAAACACAATTCGAAATATGTTTACAATAAAACTTATATGCGACACAGTTATTTGTTACTAATCAGAACGCAGAACCTTTTTCAAAAAAAAAACGCAATTAACTTTACTTTAATTACTTTAGCTACATTACCATAGAATTATTTCTCAAATCATAAATCTACTCTTAGTTTCTTTTTTTTTAATTAAAAGAAGAATCTTATGCAGGAAACAAAAAACCAATATATATATACATCATAAATTACGAGCAAAGGAAATAAACTCAGATTGCATTAAACCATCAACTAACTGACAAATTACAACACTTTTGCTTAAAATGAAAAACTATCATATAATATTAAAAAAAAACATTCCATATTCTCTCACTCTCTGAGTCATAAATAACCAACAAAATCTCTTATTTACAACATTTTAACAGGAAGTCTACTTGAAATACATATACATTTTTTAATGGATACTTTTCACCGATTCAAACATACATTTTTCGCAACCATTATTTCATGATAAATTAATCTAATTCTTTTTTTTTTAAATTTTGCAAACTGAATTCTTATGCAAAACACTTTCTATACACAGATTTTAGTTTTTGAGACAACTTCAATATACACAAATTTTAATTTTTGAGACAACTTCAAAACTTTAAAGAATGATGATAAAAAAAAAGAAATTATAGTTTAACACTTTGTAGAACTCTAAATAACATATTTTTCAACATTTAAAATGATACCCTATTATTTCCAGGTAAAATAAGTACACAATAATCTTCTTATTTCATCTACACAGTAATCCAACAACATAGAATATTGCAAAAAACCAATGAAATTTTCTTTTCCAGATATGTATATATATCTGCTTTTTCTATTTTTTTAAACAAAATAAATATGACTGCATCCCATTATTCGTTTAAATATTTACACAATATTTTAACTTAGGGGAACAATAGCCACTTACCTCGACATGAACGATGTTTCTGTACTTCAACACTACTGGGATTTTTTTCGTTGTTTACAGATCACAGCTCCCTTCATCAGAAACTGAAGAAAAATACGGCATCTGTTTATTCCATAGCCCAACTCGGCAGGTGATAGCAAATTTTCGAATGAAGATCATGATTTTTCACTAGAAACTGCTGCAAGAGAATTCCCGGGATCCACGTGGTCATCAACTTGAAAATACACCGCAGGATTCTATTTCCTTCTTAAAAAATTTCTTTCAAACTGAATGTCCACTAGAACCTTGTTCACAATTATGTAGTACAAACACCGATCAATTTGAAATATTTTGTTCATTTAACTTCTGATTAACATTGCTCCATCGCAACCGCATTTCTGACACCAGTGTACATTTGTGGGTTCTTTTCGGATCGTGTTCGAATTGTGAAAAGAAAATAATTGTAGTCAGGATTTTGTCCCTCTTTTTTTTATTCCACACCTTCTATGGGACATTTCTTAAAATGAAAAATATATTAAGATGCTACAAGATTACAATCCATCGTCCAGCCGTATCTTCTTTTTCCGACCACGTTTTTTTCGCCCCGCTTTCCTTTTCTCCCTCGTTCCGACCCTTACTCCCCTCTCGTTGCCAGGTCCTTCTCTTTATATCGTGTCTCGTTCGACCTGTTGCCAGATGCAGGCAGTAGATCCTTACAATTGCAAAAAAGGATTGTCTCAATTAGTTTTTGAGCAACATGGTTTATAATTTGTTTCATTCAGTACTGTTGTTAGTTCTGGACTATTTCAACGGGGACCTGTTTTATCCTTTTTAGGTGAATTTTAGTTTTAGTTCCAAATTATTAATTTTTTTAGTATTGAATTACATCTATTATTATCATTTATCTATGAATATACAAAAATGCATTAATCCTCTGAGTGGTTAGCTTCCTCCTGAAAAGGTATTCCGAAAGCGTTTACTGTTATTTTGCCGTTCGCTTTAAAAATGCAACAGTCTTCTTTCCTTTCCCCCTTTTAAAACTTGGCAGGTCGAACGGGGACAATTTTATGACTCAGTTCGTTCCCTTTGTCAAGTAAGAATCAAGAGATCAATCGTATACAGCTAGCTCATAAGTTGCCTTGGTGTTAGAAGTTGAAAAGTAATTATATTTTCTTCAAACAAAATTTATTTTTCTGTCATTTTTAAAAATTAATATTTATATATATATTGGTATTGCGATTTGAACCAGAAAAAAGCATCCTGTATTCATTTTTGAATATGAGAGTAAGAAAACGCGCTCACTTTCCTGTTTTTTTAAAAAGGTAATGAAGTAAAGACAGCAAAGGCCCCATCTCTTTTTTTAAACAATTAGACATATGCTGCATACGGTGATATACATACGATGATTATATTTATGAAATGAAACCCATCTTTCTCTATTCAGTTATATTTTAAATTTAAAATAACATAAAAAAGGATTTCACGATACTTTTAAATTATTTTAATTAAAATCATGTAAAAGATATTTTTATGTTAACTGAATATTTTTCGGAAAAAATTTAAATTTTCCTTCCTAGTGTTCTCCTTTTCGAACTTCTTGTATTAAATAAAAATTTCTTTTCTACATCGGCATTTGTGATGGACATAACACACATTCAGTCAATAATTTTAAATTCTAATGGGGGCTATACTTCTTCAAATGCGCATGACAGTACCACTAACCGTTTTCTGCTCAAGTTTAATTTCTTATCTATCTGTTTCTTTTATTACAAGGAAAAATGTCACACATCGATAACTACATTTTCACACAATTCAGTCATTACAATTTCTATTGTGAGAAAAGTTCTCCCTAATAAGTTTTGTCTTTCAAAACAGTACACTTAAAACAATTTTGTTCAGTGAAGTTAACCGATAGATCCACAATGTATCCATACCAAATTTTAAAAACAGTTTTAACATTTTGAACTATATCCTGTATTAAAATTTTTGGGTATACACAAATATCTCCTGCTGTATGGAAGACATAGTATGAGAGAGAGATGCAGTGTGTGGTTTTGACAGAATGTTATCGTAAGAGTAGACTATTTTTGAAAATTTAAATATCTCAGAAGCTGATCATATAACTGCAAATGAGCCTTATTTTAATGTGTGCCGGTATCAAAATAAAACACTTTAAAATATTAAACAGCCTATGGGTTTATATTGAATATCAAACTATTCGTAAAATGGCTTACAACTTCTATTCAAATTGTAAAGAAACGGAAATGTAAATATATCTTACATCAGTCAAAAATATTCATAATATGTAAATATCCTATTCCTCCACTCACTTATTTCAGTACATTTTAAAAACTGTAGCTGAATGCAATTTTTTATAATTATAAACGAGGCATAAAAGCTCACACAGTCGTAAAAATGTCTTTATCATTTTTAAATATACCACTATAAAACGTATATGGATTGTAAGATCAGTTGTAAAATCCTAAAAGCTTTTAGAGGAGCTAAAAACATGTAATTTTGCATTGATCAAATTTTTAATATGATACACAAATATACATGTTATTAAGCAAATACATTTGAAAAATCAAACTTCCTTCTGAAATAAACGTAATTGAAAGAAAAATGTTTAATTGCAAATGAGTGGAAATACATGTTTATCTAAGGGGTATCCCCAAAATGAGGTAATCCTCAAACTTAAGACTCAAACTCAGAAGCACAACAATCCATGAGGGCCAGGAACTACTGTGCCCATCATAATACACGTGACCATTGGACGCTGAGGTGCATGAACAGATGTCCCGATTTGGTGGTCGACCCAATGTATCGGACCCATTTATCGACCCAATGTAGCGGAGAGGAAAGGCAGAGTCAACCTTCCTAAACTGTTAATAGAACCCCTGACCTGTGGTGTGGAAGCACGAACACTACCACTCGACCCTATTCGGTGAAAAATAAAACTTAATGATAGAATCTTATATAATTCCCTAATGAATGTGGGAGTCCAACCTTTTTTTTCTTGTAAACTGTTTAGACGGAAATGGTTAATTATGAACATTTCGCAAGTTGCATAAATTAAAATTAACCGTTATAGTTAACATAAATTTTTAAGAGTGAAAAAGGTCCAACACGAATTAATTTTAAAGGAAATACTTGTACAAAATATCTAAAGTAGGGTTGCTTACCTTAGATATTGTCAAACACAACAATGTATTAGACGTTGTTATAAAAAATGGTTAATTATTTTTGAACATTTATATATATATATATATATATATACACTGCTCAAAACAATTTAAAATTAATTGGCCGTTTTCAACGCGCAATAAATTAAAACATAAAGCTTTAATTCTTTGAAAATATGGAAAAACATGAAAAGATGATTTGGGGCAACAATTTAATTTTAAACGATAAAAAAGGTACTGTTTAGACATGATGCATGAATTTTAATTTTCGAACAGCTAAACTGCTGCACACCTGTTTGCCATATGCGATGAGGTTATCGATCAGACTTTGAGGAATACTGTTCCACTCCTAGAAGTGCAATCTCCAAAATAGCAGGCGGCCTTGGTCGCGCAGCAATGCGTCGTCATGTCCCAAAATGCTAGGATTTGGCCATTCCATACGCTGCATTGTTTCAGCTTGAGCATGTTCTCCACCAGACGAGCTCTATGCGTTCGGGCATTATCATCCTGGAAAACAACAATGTATTGAGGTAGAAGCCAACCTTCGGCCCGTTGCCATTCCGAATGATATGCAGGTCCGTACGTCCGCCTATTATTCCACCCCATACCATCTAAAAATGACCTTTCACGAACGAATGCGGGGTTTTCGAGTGCCCCTGTCCCTCCATACAAGAACACGTCGGGTGTCACACTCTAGACTGAATCGGGACTCGTCTTAAACAGCACTTGGCTCCAATCATGTTGCTCCCAATCTCGATGTTCAGCAGTCCATCTTCTTCGGGCCGCACGGTGGTGTGGGGTATGCAGACCATTGGCCTACGTGCATAGAGCCTTCTCTCATGAAGCCGATTACGTACTGTTTGGCTGGACACCCTTCGTCATGTTGCCAAGAGCAACTGACTTTTGCGTAGCATTATCTGTTCTGTTTCGACGGGCTGTTTGTATATACCAGTCATCAGTTGATGTAGTGGCGAGTGGCCGACCTGCCCCTGGTCAAACACCTGTTTCGGCCTTTTCTGGCGACTCCAACAGCGTCTACGTTGTTTTCGGATTACAGATCACCATGCCATGGATTCCGGTAAATCACGTTGTTGAGACATTCTCAAGTGAAAACCTTGTCTCAAAAAAATACTGCGCAATCGAATTTCACAGTTACGGCAATAAAACAGACGTTTCTGCAACATCGATTTTTATCTCCTTTTTCTGGTTTTTGACGTCATGAACTTTGATTTGCATATAAAGTTTTCTTTTCATGTAGGCTTTACATTATTTAGATTGGTATACATCTTTGCTTACTTTTGTTAAAATCATGTGCTCCCCTAATTGTTTTGAGCAGTGTATATATATTTTCTTACTTTAAAATCAATATCTATTTTTCCAGATCAAGTAAGCAGGCTCTGCCATAATAAGTAAAAATTCCGTATTTTGTTTGTCAAGTTCATTTTATAGCAGACTGCATTTTTCATGTATTTTAGATGGTCGTTTTACATTTTCTACATCAATATCTTAATGTCTGAATGTAAAGTTACATAAAATTTTTGACATTCCCAACAATGACCATTATAATTTTTATTAGTATATGAATGTGTCATCAAACGATTACATGACTATTATTAACATATTATTTTAACCATTTAATATTAAGTATAACATAACGCACACAAATTTTCTGAACTGTAAAATAAATATTTCGAAAACTACTTCAGATATACTCAAAATTTTTTATTCCTACGCTTTAGCTTCTCAGTTTTGCTTCTATGGAAGAATTTATTGTAATTGTATATTCATTAATTTTTTTAGTATATTTTTTGCTGTTAGCATGCAGTTTTCAACTGAATTGTACGAAATCTTCGAAATATATTTAAAAATACCAAAGAAGCTATATAATAAAATTTGAAATTTATATTTTACTCAAAGAATTGCTAGAACTTATGGTAAATAGTTTTTAACTGCGCAATACATTTTTTTTTCGAAATTTCAAATGGAATTTCTAACATAAAATTTCTATCTTTATACGGTCGAGATTTCAAAAAATATCCAGATTTTAATTAGTTATTCAGTTAGCCCAGTGTTTCTCAAACTGTGGGGCACGCCCACCTGGGGGCGCGATAAACCTACAAGGGGGGAGCGAGCATATCGAAAATAAAAAATTTAAAAATATTTATTTAGTAGAATGAAGTAAAACAAAATATTTTGTGACAAAATAAAAAATATACTCATTTACACGGAAATAAATAATATATATTATCTGCAATTTTACATCATCAAAAATGAAAGTTCTGCTTCAATTTGATACTATAACCAAATAAAAAACGTTTTATTCGATTTGCTGTAATCCCATGATGAGAGATTTTTTTATTACGTTTTCTTTTCAAAGCGAAAATGCTACTCTTTCAGAGAAAAGACAAAACCCAGACCCATAATCAAAAAAATTTTTAGGAAGATAAAGAGTTTATCACTGTTATATATTATTGCCATCAGCTGTAGGCAGCAGAATGTATTTGCTGCGGTTTGACCTTCGAGCTTACTTGTACGGTTAGTTACGTCCCTGCTCTTAAGTATTTTTTTTTTTTCATTTAGGAAAGTTTGAAGGATTACTAAGCCAAGCATAATGAAAAACGTTTTACATAATTTTTTTAGAACTTCCATATTGTAATAAATACACTTTTAATCCAGGAGCGGTCACGCCGAGCACAGAGTGCACGAAATCGGTAATTCTGGCAAAACTGTTTAATTGTTACCAATTGTCCTGACACTATCCTCCTGTTTGGCAATCTTAACGTGAACTTAAATATATTTGTCACATATTTCCCTCTTTTTTGGGAGTGACAGACGTTTTTTTACGATTTTAAGGTACTTGTTTTGTCTGAGTTCCCGGTGTGATAACTTTTTTTCCGAAATATTTTCTGTGTCCTTGAAAGTAGGTGAGTGTATTTTCTCTTAATTAAATTATTCACTGGAATTACAATTTTTATTGTGTCCTATAAAAATAATCATAAAAAAAAGGACGCTCGACCATTAGTATAGAGTAAGCTCCTGCTTAAGGGTTAAAACAAGTTGGAAGTCTTTTTGCTTTAAATATTAAAAATAATACAATTATTCTTCATCAGAACTTTTTTTTGTTCATTATTCAACATCGATTCTAAATGCTAATTCTTTGAGGCTTGAAATTACAGTTCGCTTAAAACTAATTATAATTTGAGCAATCATTTAAAAAAAATCCTTTTACATTTTTGTAAACATTGTCGCACACTTGGCTTTACTCTCCTTACAATTAAGCGATTATATCAATAATGTTTTATTTTCTTATAAATGAACTTGTGCAAAGAGCGGGTACTTCAGCCGGTATGCATTTAATGTATCAGTGTTCCACAGAGTATTTTATAATTAATTAATTAATACTAAATTAAGAACAAGTTTAATAAGTATTAGCGACTTCCATGAGCTTATCTTACACAGCAAAGTTTTTAAAAGAAATACTTATGATTAGAAATTGACCCTCTGAGTTCTTTTTCTACATTATTTAGCTGATATATATATTTTGTCTTCTAAGCAACCACCGCATTTTGTAATATTTTCTAATTTAAAAATTACAGAAAGGAAAAATAACATAATAATTATCCTATTACTTAATTTTTTTTTGGCTTAAAAGTAACATATACAAAATTTAATACTTATGTCAAGAATTTGTACGGTTTATAATATAGATTGTTGCTTTAGCATCAGATTGCATTATTATTGCATTCAGTACATTATTAATGTATAAGGGGGATGCGATAAAAATTGTGATTGAAAAGGGGGTCACCAGTATTGAAAGTTTAAGAAGTACTGAGTTAGCCTTTAAAAAAAGAAAAATATTGAGGTATTTTGCATAAATAGATATTTTTGAATAATAATTCGAATGATTTTGAATAGCTCGAATTTAAAATTGATTTTTATGTTTATTTATATGCATAAATGTCTACTGTAAATGTGTTTCCGTATATTTTTGATTACCACTTATTCAAACATTCAAGTTATAAAAAAAATGTGTGAAAATCTTCATTCATGTTGTCTTTGATGTAAACTGAAGTTCAAGCACTTAAAATTCAAATATAATTCGGTGCATTTTAACAATATATAACTAGGCACTGTACTTAAACTTCCCTGAACACTTGGACTTTGAAATCAAAAAAAAAAAACTAATAAATCTTAATTAGTTTTTTTTCGTTATTATTTTTATCAAAGTGTAAGAAAATGTTTCAAATTATTTGATGAAGTTTAAATTTATTCATTTTAGTGGTTGGAAAGTTGAAAAAGTTTCAAATTTTAAAGTGTTTGGTGTTTTATTAATATTTTTTGGCATCTTATAATGAAATAATCATGTTTCAAAAACTGAAAGCATTGATTAAGATAAGAAAAATAAAGCTAAAGAATATACTTTGAAAAAAGATAATTTGTCTAACTATATAAAATAGCAAATTGCCCTTACACGCCCCAACTTGTTAGTTTCAAATTAATATGAAACCAAAAGGGAATTGTAACATATTTTACTTATGCGTTGGGACTTTTCAAAACTTTTAAAATACTAACTAAAAAATAAACTCTTCCTGGGGTCTAAAGAAATTTCCCCCCGATTTTTTACGATTGCTATAGGGTCAAAACGCAGGGTTCCCTGCGAGCCATAAAACATCCTATCAGTGTCCTGCTGTGTTGCTTCCGCCGTCCCTAATTATCTTTATAATGTTAAACCTTTAAAAGGGGGAAAGGATTTCAGAAAAGTACGGTTCAATCGCATTTGAAAATGTTACTTGAAGGCAAAAAACCCGTGCAGTGCATTTTCGAAGCATCTCTGCAATGACGGAATTTTCCGTGCTAACCGTTTGGAGGTTTAACATAAATTATGTGACAAAAAAAATTACTCATCCTTCTTGAAACTTCAGATTCCTGAAATAAGATGCTGGTGGAGAATACAGATAGGTAGAAAACAGAAGCAATATAAGATAGTTAATTCCTGTAATAGCTTCTTCACCTACAGTAAATGCAATTATAAAGATGTAGTTGTAAAATACATCAGGTTGAACAATACAGCTGTAACAAAAAGTAGTCATTTTACATTACACCTTCACCCATAAAGATAATATACATATGTAAGGATAACTAAACTATAGATTTAAAATTAAATTCCCTATATAACACTTAACTTTTATTTTCCATTAAATCGAGAAGAAGCATTTGACAAGATATATCGCATTCAACCAACTATTCATATCTTTTGAAATAAAATGCACATATTTATTTATAAACTCTGTCAAAGAATTATCACTTGAGCTGAATTTTAAGAAATGTTATCAGGAGACAGCATTTCATATTATATAAGAAGCAGTAAATTCACAGTATAAGTGAACTGGCATCAGTAGTTTTTTGTTTACTGCAAGTTTAGTGAAACTTATTTACATTTGTAATTTCAATTTCAGGACATGTTAGTAGCAGTATTAAAACAAAAGGGTGGATCCTAGTTAAGCACACTGCTTGGCGACAAAATTTTTGTTGCCAAAAATTTTGGCGATGAAGTTTCCAATCTGGCAGTCCAGTTTCTAAAATATGGTAACCCTAACACCAATCAAGCAAAAAAATATCGGGTGATAAGTGAACATCGTCCATTCCCGCCTTTGACCCTACTGCAACACGTCGAGTTCACCCTTGCTCATACTTTCTTCCCCACGTATTCCGATTTTTGGCTTGATTTTGCATCCGTTGTTAGAATGGCTTCCGAAAGAAAATTGCTTGAATGTGAGGCAACCACAAGATTTTTTTTTGTTTTGCTTGGAGAATAAGGGAATAAGGCTGTTTTAGATTGGGTTATGAAAGAAGGATTAATTCCTTCCAGATATGAGTCTCCGAAGTGTAAAAAGGGTATGCGTTTGGTTGAACAAAAGGGTACGATTGATGGTTTAGGAATCAGATGACTAAAAAGAGTGAGGCAAGTCATTTTTTACAATTTTTAAAATGCTGTTTTTCCTTTATTTTACTGCCTTTATCTCGTAGAAATGCTCTTTTTGCCCTTTTCTTTATTTTATGCTTTTGTGTAAATACATGTCTTTTCAGCGTCCATGACGCCATAATGAAAACCCCGTTACCTTAGGGTTTTGGATCACCAGCTAAGACCTTCACCCCCCGATTTTTCTTCGTTTTCATCCATGACGTCAATTTTGAAACATGGATTTTTGGCGCCATTTGGCGAAAAATTATGACGCCAAAAACAGCAGTGTGCCCTGCTAGGATTTTACCAAACAAAACTTCAGAAACTGCGTTCATAAAATTTTTGAGCTGTGTACCTCTTATCTCTTAAAAGAGTAGAATATACCTACAATTGCAGTGAGTTCCCTGAAAGTAAGTTTCTATCCACCAGATTTTTAATTCATAATTCAAATTCAATGGTTTAAAAATAAACAGTTAAGATGGTTAGAAAGTTACATGTTATTAATGTAAAATATCCCAACTGAAGGATTACATTTTTTGAAAATGTAATGAGTAAGAAATAAAATTTCAGGTTTTTATTTATTAGATAATAAAAGCAGAGAGTTAAAACATACCTTTTATGCTTTTTTCATATGCAAAGCGTGGTTAACTTTCTTTTAAGCTTAATTATCCAAAATAATAATAGTTAACCACATAAAAGAGTGATAAAAATACAATAACTGAAATTAAAAGAAACATAAAAGATTTGTACCATTTACTTCATTTAAAATAAGGGTCATTTGTCACAAATATCATTAGAAAAAATAATTTTTCAATTTAAATCCTGCTTCTAATGCAGTGTTTACATTAGTTTATTCCAAACTAAATCAGAAGTATTTAATACAAACTCTGTGGTGCTGGTTATGCATTACTTTAATGCTATATTAGCTTTATGTTAAATAAGATCCTAATTAGGAATGTTTTCTCAAATATAAAAGAACTGAAAAATATTATGGCTTTGCTATCCTATAGAAAGCGGCATATTTTATCAATCCATTTTTCTGTTATTAAATGTGCTTCACATTCCTCCTCTCCAAGAACATAATCCTAAATGAGTTATCTTATTACATGTTAAAAGCAGGAAATAAGCATTGTTACGTAGATCCGGGTTCCTGGATTTTATGCAAAACAATCACTAAGAAAATAAACAGTTCTTCAAAAACGATGTGAATTTATCAACGAAAATACAATCTTTTATATACAGGATTCAGCAGCAGTATTCACAGGATAAAAATTCGAAGGTCTTCACATCTTCAACTGCAATCAAACACAATCACCGGTGTTTAAAACCCTCTAAGTGGATAGCACGGAAAATTCCGTCAGTGTAAAGATGCTTCGAAAACGCACTGCACGGTTTTTCTGCCTTCAAGTAACGTTTTAAAAGCGGATTAGCCACACTTTTCTGAAATCCTTTCCCCCTTTTAAAGGTTTAACATCTTGAAAGATAATTAGGAACGGTGGAAGCAACACAGCAGGACACTGATAGGAAGTTTTATGGCTCGCAGGAAACCCCGTGTTTTGACCCTGGGGCAATCGTAAAAAATCGGTGGGAAATTTGTTTTGACCCCAGGAAGTGTTTATTTGTTACCTCGTATTTAAAAAGTTTTGAGAAGTCCCAACGCATAAGTAAAATATGTTACAATTCCCTTTTGGTTTCATATTAATTTGAAACTGTAACAAGTTGTGGCGTGTCAGTGCAATCTGCTATTTTATATAGTTAGACAAATTATCTTTTTTAAGTATATTCTTTCGTTTCATTTTTCTTATTTTAATCAAAGATTTCAGTTTTTGAAACATGATTATTTTTATAAGATACCCAAAAAATTAATAAAACAACAAACTCTTTAAAATTTGAAACCTTTTCAATTTTCCAACCATAAAAAACGAATTAATTTAAACATCATCAAATCATTTGAAACATTTTCTTACATTTTGATAAAAATAATAACGAAAAAAAACTAATTAAGATTTATGAATTTTTTTTTAGATTTCAAAGCCCAAGTGTTCAGGGAAGTTTAAGTACAGTGCCTAGTTATATATTGTTAAAATGCACCGAATTATATTTGAATTTTAAGTGCTTGAACTTCAGTTTACATCAAAGACAACATGAATGAAGATTTTCACACATTTTTTTTTTATAACTTGAATGTTTGAATAAATGGTAATCAAAAATATGCGGAAACATTTACAGTAGACATTTATGCATATAAATAAACATAAAAATCAATTTTAAATTCAAGCTTTTGAAAAACATTCCAATTAATGTTCAAAAATATCTATTTATACAAAATACCTCAACATTTATTTTTTTTTAAAGGCTAACTGAATAAGTAATTAAAATCTGGATGTTTTTTGAAATCTCGACCGTATAAAGCTAGAAATTTTATGTTAGAAATTCCATTTGAAATTTCGAAAAAAAAATGCATCGCGCAGTTAAAAGTTATTTACCATAAGTTTTAGCAATTGTTTGAGTATAATAAAAATTTCTGATTTTATTATATAGCTTCTTTGGTATTTTTTAATATATTTCGAAGATTTCATACAATTCAGTTGAAAACTGCATGCTAACAGCAAAAAATATACTAAAAAAAAATTAATGAATATACAATTACAATAAATTCTTACATAGAAGCAAAACTGAGAAGCTAAAGCGTAGGAATGAAAAATTTTGAGTATATCTGAAGTACTTTTCGAAATATTTATTTTAAATTTCAGAAACTTTGTGTGCGTTATGTTATACTTATAAATTAATTAAATGGTTAAAATAATATGTTAATATTATTCATATAATCGTTTTTGATGACAAATTCATATACTAAAAAAATTATCATGGTCATTGATGCGAATGTCAAGAATTTTATGTAATTTTAAATTCAGACATTAAGATATTGATGTAGAAAATGCAAAACGACCATCTAAAATACATAAAAAATGCAGTCTTCTATAAAATGATCTTGACAAACAAAATCCGGCATTATCACTTACTATGGCACAGCAGGCTTAGTCAGGGGCGATCTGGAAAATCAGGGAGAGAACCGCGGTTTTGATGGATGGCGCTCTAGCTTTTAAAGCTCCCAAGAAAAATTATATATGTATAAATTACAAATGCAAAGATAAATCTTGTAATTTTCCATACATTTTTATAACAACGAATTGTGAAATTGGCTTCCAATACATTGTTGTGTTTGACAATATGTAAGGTAACCAATCCACTTTAGATAGATTTGTACTACTTTTTCGTAACCGCATTCCTTTTAAAATTAATTCGTGCAGCCCAAATACACCTTTTGCACCCTTAAAAATTTATGTAAATTATAACGGTTAATTTTAATTTATGCAACTTGTGAAATGTTCATAACTAACTATTTCCGTCTAAATAGTTTACATGAAAAAAAAAGTTTGGACTCCCTCATTCATTAGGAATTTATATAAGATTCTAACATTAAATTTTATTTTTCACCGAATAAGATCGAGTGGTAGTGTATCGTGCTTCCACACCACAGGTCTGGTGTTCTCTTAAAGGGCTGCGCAAGGTCGACTCTGCCTTTCATCCCCGCTACATTGGGTCGATAAATGAGTACCAAGCTTGCTTCGGGTCTTAATCACTGAAGGTCTCTGTTCAGACAGACCACCAAATTGGGACATCTGCTCATGCACCTCAGCGTCCAATGGTCACGTGTATTATGATGGGCACAGTAGTTCCTGGCCCTCATGGATTGTTGTGCCACTGAGTTTGAGTCTTAAGTTTAAAGATTACCTCACTTTGGGGATACCCCTTAGATAAACATGTATTTCCACTCATTTGCAATTAAACATTTTTCTTTCAATTACATTTATTTCAGAAGGAAATTTGATTTTTCAAATGTATTTGCTTAATAACATGTATATTTGTGTATTATATTAAAAATTTGATGAATCCAAAATTACATGTTTTTAGCTCCTCTAAAAGCTTTTAGGATTTTACAACCGATCTTACAATCCATTTACGTTTTATAGTAGTATATTTAAAAATGATAAATACATTTTTACGACTGTGTGAGCTGTTATGCCTCGTCTATAAATATAAAAAATTGCATTCAGCTACAGAGTTTTTAAAATGTACTGAAATAAGTGGAGGAATAGGATACTTACATATTATGAATATTTTTGACTGCAGTAAGATATATTTATATTTCAGTTTCTTTACAATTTGAATAGAAGTTGTAAGCCATTTTGTGAATAGTTTGATATTGAGTATAAACCCATAGGCTATTTTAATATTGTAAAGTGTTTTACTTTGATACCAGCACAGATTAAAATAAGGCTCATTTGCAGTTATATGATCAGCTTCAGTGATATTTAACTCTTCAAAAATAGTCTACTCGTACGAAAACATTCTTTCACAACCGCACACCACATCTCTCTCTCTCATACTATATCTTCCCTACAGCAGGAAATATTTGCGTATACTGAAAAATTTAATACAGGATACATTTCAAAGTGTTAAATTTGTTTTTAAAATTTGGTATGAATACATTGTGGAACTGTCGGTTAACTTCACTGAACAAAATTGTTTTAAGTGTACTGTTTTGAAAGACAAAACTAATTAGGGAGAACTTTTCTCACAATAGAATTTGTAATGACTGAAATGTGTGAGAATGTAGTTATCGATGTGTGACATTTTTCCTTGTAATAAAAGAAACAGATAGATAAGAAATTTAACTTGAGTAGAAAATGGTTAGAAGTACTGCCATGCGCATTTGAAGAAGTATATCCCCCATTAAAATTAAAAATTATTGACTGAATGTGTGTTTTGTCCATCACAAATGCCGATGTAGAGAAGGAAATTTTATTTAATATAAGAAGTTCGAAAAGGAGAACACTAGGAAGGAAAATTTAAATTTTTTCCGAAAATATTCAGTTAACATAAAAATATCTTTTATATGATTTTAATTAAAATAATCTAAAAGTATTGAAATCCTTTTTTATGCTATTTTAAATTAAAAATATAACTGAATAGGGAAAGATCGGTTTTATTTCATAAATACAATCATCGTATGTATATCACCGTATGCACCATTTATTGTGTTATTGTTTAAAAAATGAGTTAGGGCCTTTGCTTTTTTTACCTCATTACTTTTTTAAAAAACAGGAAAGTGAGCGCGTTTTCTTACTCTCATATTCAAAAATGAATACAGGATGCTTTTTTCTGGTTCAAATCGCAATGCCAAAAAAATATTTTTTTTTATTTTTAAAAAATGACAGAAAAATAAATTTTGTTTAAAGAAAATATAATTCATTTTCAACTTCTAACATACTATTTATTTCATTTGTTCCTTTTTCTTTACCCTTCATTTTGTTTTAATTTTACTGTGACTGAACATATAAGAGAAAGAAACACCGAATTCCACTACAGCTTTCATACAAGATTGCCCAAGTCAACTTAACAGCTAGCTGTAAACGATTGATCTCTTGGTTCTTACTTGACAAAGGAACCCAACTAGGTCATAAAATTGTCCCTGTTCGACCTCCCAAGTTCTAAAAGGGGGAAAGGAAAGAAGTCTATTGCATTTTTAAAGCGAACTTCAGAATAAGAGTTAACGCTTTCGGAATAACTTTTCAGGAAGAAGGTATCCACTTAGAGGGTTAAAAATACACGTAAGTAAAGATTATTCACAAGCACAGCCGAGCTAAACGCTAGTCAAAACAATCTTTATTATTCGCTGACTCTTTCAAGACTGCTCGCCGTACTGGCGAGCATCTTCTTTTATAGGCGCGAGAGAAACTTCCAGAAATATAACCGCTCGTGTCATTGAACGGGACACTAGTGGAGAGATCTACTACTTTCTAGATGATTCCAGAAAATTTCAAACTCGCCAACATGGTCTTTAATGACACCAAAATAGTCACAAAGTGGGTCACAAAGTTGGTCTCCAAAAATAATGCCAACTTAGCTCTACCGCCAAGATTTTGCCAAGTTCTCATTGAATCGCCATTATAACGTAAGGTATGGCATTGCTTGTGAATAGCACAATTTTAAAATGAAATAAATATAACATAGAGCAATATAAATGCATTAAACACTCAAATACAAATTATTTACACAAAATTTGTTACACTGCCACCTCCTCAAAGACTGCACGTTCCGGGAAGTACAATCCTTGAGTAAGAGGCATCTATTTACAGGCAAACTACTCACATAATAATCACATATAAAGTAACAAATGTATTCCCCAGCATATACAATACAAATAAATTAAAAGCACATGAAGAGATGTAAACAAAAATTCCAATATTAAAATAAAACTAAGGAATTAGAAAAGAGAGAAATAATTTAGATTATCTACAAAAAAAAATAATTGATGACCATGGTCTGAACTTAAGAATCTTATTCATCTTCGCCAAGAGAAGGGGCTAGCCTATTGTAATGTATTACCTGCGGTTTTGAGTGTGGTGATTTCTGTATTCGCACCACAGCGTCATTCAGTCATTTTAGGACCGTGTACTGACCTTCCCAGTTGATCTGCAGCTTCGAAGAGAGTTCTTTTCGTCGTTTTTGATTCCATAACCACACTTTGTCGCCTTCGTGGAAGTCGTGTCCGGTTGCTCTTGCGTCGTATGGGGTCTTCATCTTCTCGGAAACCATGCCGATTCTTTCCCTAGCCAGATGATGCATTTCCTCCATCCGTGCCTGGAGTTTCTCGACGTACTCCTTAGGCGCCAAGGGTGCATCTGGTGGCCGACTGAACAAAAGATCTGCAGGCAGACGAAGATCACGTCCAAAGAGCATCTTGGATGGAGATTAGCAGGTGGTCTCTTGATCGCCACTCCTGTAGGCCAGCAGGAAAAGGGCAATTTCTTGTCCCAGTCCTGCTAATTAATGGATAACAAGAGAGAGAGGCTATTGAGGATGGTCCGATTGAACCTCTCTACCATGCCGTCAGACTGAGGATGCAAAGCGGTTGACCTGGTTTTGTTGATGGCGAATTTTTCAGACAGTTTCTTGCAAACTGCAGAATCAAAGTTTCTCCCTTTGATAGGAGTGCAGTTGTAGAGGGACCCCGAATCGTGAGATCCAGTGTTGAACTAAATCCTCTGCAACAGTTGAGGCCTCTTGGTCGGGAATAAGATAGTCTTCTGGCCACTTAGTGAAGTAATCCATGACAACCAGGATATTGTTGTTGCCATCTGACGATCTCAAAAGGGGGCCTAGGATGTCAAAAGATATTCGTTCGAATGGCGCCCCCCATTATACAGCTGCAGTCTTCCTCTAGTGCGTTTCCTGGGACCTTTGTGTGCATCACAGGGATCACATGTGCGACAACATTTTTCCTCGTCACTACGCACATTGTTCCAGAAGAAGCGCTCACGAACTTTTTGTAAGATCTTCACAACACCAAAATGACCTCCACTTGGACTGCCATGCAGTTCCTTAAGATTTGCTGAAATTCTTGTCTTCGGGGGTATTAATTGCCACGTGAATGTTTTTCCGTCGTCAGATTCCCATTTTCGATATAAAACACTATTTCTCGGATGGAGAGAGTCCCAAAGTGCTCAATAACGCTTCGTTGTAGGATGAAAAGGGGCGATGTTTTGCCCGCTGGGCTTTTCGTCAGACAACTCTTTGAATTCTATGATTGGTTTTATTTCAGGATCAGCCAGTTGATCTTTTCGGATGCTCTCATCACTCCACAGGTCCAATGCCGATGTTGATGGCTTTGTAACTTGGCAGACTATTGGATCCATCACACCAAATTTCTTTTCGACTCTCAAGTGGTTTGAGAGATTCTTGCTGCTCTCCGAACAAGGTCTATTCAAACGGACGTATCCATTTTTATCTTCTGATGATTTTCGGTTGCTACACACTTTCTTTGATTCTGTTACACTTGTACGACAATGATCTTCTTGATTTACTCGAGGGCAGTTACTTCTTACATGCCGGGTTCTACCGCACCCCCAGCACTTGATGTTGTGATCTTTATTTATTCGAGGGCAGTTACTTCTCAGATGCTCTGCTCCACTACACTCCTAACACGTGATTCTACGTCTCCTCATGTTCTGATGTTGAGCCATTAAAACCTGAATTTCCTCTCTCAGTTTCTCAATGTCCTTCCACCATGGAGATTCACAGGGCTTATCTATAGTCACTCTAGCTCCTCGGACGTAATGGTTCTCTGTAACTGGCTTCATTGGAAGCCTACCATTTCAGGGCATATAACAGGGCAGATTTAAGATCTTGCACATCTGCCATTTTCACAGCCTTCTGGATTTCCCCATCTTTTAGGCCGTCCACGAAATACTGTAAGGAGATTGCTTCTCACACAGTTGCTGGGTGGTCGGAGAAAGCCAAGTTTGCGAGCCTTTCTACTTCAGAGGCGTACTCCTGCAGGCTTTCTCCGGTTTTCTGGAGTCTTGTTTTCATCTGCAGACGTGCTTAGTCCTTGGAGTATTTCCGGCTGAATTGAAGTTCCAGAGCATTATATGAGCTCAAATTCAATCGTTCTGTGTCGGAAAGAGTCTGCAGTATTAGCAGCGTCTCCTCTAAGGGATGCAGCTAGCTGACATGCTTTCACCCCTTCAGTCCATCCATTGGCTTCAGAAATTATGGAGAATTGAGTCTTAAATACCTCCCAGTTGGTTTTTCCGTCATAGGTGAAGAGTTTCACTGACACTGGTGAGTCAGTGAGAGGCACTGGAGAGGCAGGCATAGGTACCGAAGAAACAGGTACAAACTTGCTTTCATTCTTTGTATTCCCGCAAGCTAGAAGCTTCTTTTCCAAATCTTCAACTCACTGGGTAAAATTTCCAGCGACTTCTTCAATTCTTTCTTCAACTTGATTTTTAATTCTTCCTATTTCTTTCCCTACTTTCTGCTCTATCTTCTCTTCAACTATTGCAATCTTTTCTTCAGCTTTCAATGCTATTTTTTCTTCTACGCTATCGATTTTGTTTTCTACGGTATTTCTCAGCTCTTCTTGACCTTTCTGCATTTCTTGTTGGCCTTTCTACCCGCTTCTGACACCAAACTGTTACGCAAATCTGGGTTCGTGGATTTTATGTAAAACAATCACAAAGAAAATAAACAGCTCTTTAAGAGCGATGGGAAATTATTATCAAAAATCCAATCCATTAAATACAGAATTCGGCAGCAGTATTCACAGGGTAAATATCCGAAGGTGTTCACACCTTCAACAGCAATCAAACACCCACCAGTGTTTAAAAATACACGTAAGTAAAGGTTATTTTCAAGCACAGCCGAGCTAATAGCTAGTCAAAACAATCTTTATTACTCGCTGACTTAATCAAGACTGCTCGCCGTACCGGCGAGCATCTTCTTTTACAGGCGCGACAGAAACTTCCAGAAATATAACCCCTCGTGTCATTGAACGGGACACTAGTGGAGAGATCTACTACTTTCTAGAACATTCCAGAGGGTTCCAAATTCACCAACATGGTCGCCAGTGACGCCAAAATAGTTGCCAAAGTCGCCAAGTTGGTCTCCAAAAATGATGCCAACTTGGCTCTACCGCCAAGATTTCGCCAAGTTCTCATTGAATCGCCATTATAAAGTAAGGGGCGGCATTGCTCGTGAATAGTACAATTTTAACATGAAATAAATATAACATAGAGTAATATAAATGCATTAAAAACAAATACAAATTATTTACACTATTTACACAAAATTCATAACAGTATTTATGGAATATTTTGAAATTTTAAGAATGCTTTATTGTAAACAAATATATGAATTATAATGTTCCAAGTTGCGATATTTTCTTGGCTGAATATGTGCTCTGCATTTATTTTAGGCTTTTGTATAACTGATAAGGACAATATTAAGTAAAAATTGCACAAATAAAAGAATTAAACATTGACTTGGTGTATCTCTTTAGAAATAATCCTCGAACATAAATCATGGTTTAACATTATGGAAATGCTTTGTGAAGTAGCACATTTAATAGAACATTAAGTTACAGAATACATTTAAAAAGTGAGGGACAAAACTACAATTACCTGTAAATGAAAGGAACAGAGCTATTCATTTCAAAAATGGTCTTAACTTGGCAGATAAACATAACCACACAGTACAATTTTAGGAAAATTTCCTTTTTCAGTATAGAAAGTAGCTAGCAATTCACTTTTTAACTATGAATATATGCGGCATAATCAACAGTTTCTTGTAAATTTCACTATTCTGCAAAAAAGTAATTTGTAATTTGTTCTTCTTCCCTCTTTTCTCGCAGTTGTAATCTTCTTGACGAGCTCTGCAAGAAAGGCATTTCATCATTTAGCGATGCATCTCAAGAATTGCAATGGTAGATGTATCGAGGGAGTAAGCTCGCATACTCATATGGTACGGTGGCATCTCTCTGTAAGGACTTCTTCTATTCTCGTAGTTTTAATCTTCTTTGCGAGGTTTGCAAGAAAGACTTTTCATCATTATGCTAAGCATCTCAAGAATTGCAATGACATGAAATGATGCAAGAATAAATGCTTATAAAGTCCACTTACATATCATTGGCTAGCTTTTGCTTTTTAAAATGTCTGGATTTTTGCTGTTGCCGCTGTTGAACAATTTTCTTATTTGCTGTAAAATTTTGAATACTTGGTAGAGATGAGAAAAATGGTGAAACTCCCATATACTGCAGTATGTTTTTCGCATCTTCATCAATTCGTTTAATTTGTTCTGAATTTGCCATATTGATTACATTGTTTAGCAATTGCATATTTCTTAAAAAAAACTAAAAAACTAAAACTGTATAAAAAAACTAACTCTGTAAGTTAACTAACTCTGTAGGTTCCTCATGTACAACAGACTTTTCCTTTTTCTTTTAAGATTGCTTCCTTTTCTCTCCTCAAACGATTTGAATCCTCACCATGTAAAATACTTTCATCCACTTCAAAAATCCCGACTTACATTATGAAGATCCTTTTTGGTTAAAAGTCCTAATCTTTCAGTAGGGGGACATTTGTTTTGGATATTTTCTATAATGTTAGTATATGGAACCTCTATTTTTAGGAGAGCTGCTAAATTTCTTCTATCTTCCTGGTGAAGTCTCAGTTTACCAACCTGCATTTCATGACCAGCATGCACAGATTGGTACTGAACAGTTAGTTTAATTGCCTCTTCTTTTTGTTCTCGGATAGCCGTCATAAAGGCAGGGCAAGTCTTTCTACATTTAACAGATCCTGCTATTTTTTCATGGCGTTTTCTTTCCGATTTTAACTTTGCAATACCGCTCCTGTTACAAATATAATAAGAAAGTTGCCTGTTCTTAGCGCTTTTCCTGACACCACCTTTTTTCACAAATAAGGACTTCGGTCTTACTTCTTCTTCCTTTTTCTATTTTTGAAAACTTTCATCAGTATTAAACACATGCTCTTCGTGTTTCAGTTCTATTTCAACATGAGATACTTTGTAATGTTTCATCAATTCTTTCAACGTTCTAAACTTTTCATCACAAAACGCGCAGACATGTTTCCCAGCATTAACTGCAATCTCTTTCTCCCATAGCCCTGAAAAGGGCTGTTGTTCTAGACCAGGGGTGGCGAACCTTTATGGATCAACGTGCAATTTTTTGTAAAGAAATGTTCAATGAGGTATCGACGTGCCATCAAATAATTTTGACTTGTGATTATTGGGAAAATAATAAAACTAAATACAACACAAAACTCTATTTATTACGAAAAATACCTTTTGCACTGTTTATACGTGTAATTAAAACTAAAGTAACATTAGTGTGACTTCTGTTGCTGCAGATTGGATGACAAATAACTTGTATTAGGATTGTAAGATGTTATTTTTCGTAGAATACATGCTGCATTTAAGTCATCAGCCAAACGATTTCTAAGCAATTAATTATTTTTGTTGTGGTTCACTTTTTTTTGACAAGAGAGCGTGTGTGATTTGTTTCAAAATACAGTTTTACAGACGATGCGCTGCACACCACTATTTCAGAATATAAAACACCACCGTTTTGTCGCCTTTACTAATAATGCCATGTTTCTTTCGGTCCACCGAATTTGAAATTATATCTGTTACACTTACTATCTTGTACTTTTTGTTCTTTTGCTGAACCAGCCGTGTTAAATAACAGTTAAAAATCGTAAATATAACACAGATAAACTAAAATACAGTTGTGTCAATGAAATTGACTATGCCATGCGTCGAAAAACTTTACATGATAAGCAATTGTAGTCTACGACGTAACTAAGGCAAGATAATAACAAAGGAGTGTGCTCCTCGCCGCCCCGTGAGCTATTACTCGCATTTGTTAGTAATACTTCATAGTGAACTTTGAAATAAAATGCAAACCATTTTGATCACTGGCGTGCCATCAATGGCACGCGTGCCACTGGTTCGCCATCCCTGTTCTAGACAATGTTTGTCATTAATTTTTTAAGAAAAGTAATTGATAAAAATCCGACTCAATTAGATTAATTATTCTAAATCACCAGACCGTAAAATGGCGTTGAATGGACGTTTCTGTTTGGGCATCTGGACTGTAAAAACAGTCCTCAATCCCATATCAATACAAGTCTTTCATGCGGGACATAACGAGAGTGGGGTTTTTCTTTCTTCTGCGTGGTATGACGGTGATTGGTTGGACGATGGAATCCGGGAGGCGTGGCTACGGTGCTTCTGGGTGGAAAATTTTAAGAGTTTTTTTTGGCTTGACTGAGAGCTTAAAGGTTGCTCTCTGATTGGATGCTGGGTATAGTGAACATTGACTCCGATTGGCTGCCCTGGGGGCTGGGATTTAGGAAATGGGGAGCCGCAAGAACAGTGGGGGAAAGCAATAGAAAAATAATGACAAAAATATTAATAGAAAGTAAAATTTTAGAAAAATAAGGTGCAATAAAAATTATTGCACGAAAAATAAATTTAAGGAGGATTATATGAATCAAGAAGAATTCTTCTTGGTCTTTCAGAAATATCGTTAGGAATATAAGGAATTAAGCTCTGCATATTAGAATTATTGATTGCAGGTAGATCGTTGAAAAAGGTAATTGTTATTTTCTGAATATGAGATTTAAAACTAGTAATCCGGAAAATGGCGAGCAAAATTGGTTCTATATACGCGCTATGATTTTTCTAGAACATTCGACATTGGCGGGATAAAAAATTTTCCCTAATCCCTACTTCACCAAGCCCTCTTTCTTCTTCCACACGCTCTTCAGTTGACTAAGTCCATTTTAGGGAAGTCGTTAAATAAAGAGCACTTTTTTAGAAGAGGAGAGTGGAAGGAAACAGGGGGATGACAGTCTGCAGGGTTACAGAGCTTAGCAAATTTCTCGCCAAAATCGGCGCTTGCTTTGAATACAATGCCAATCATTCATTTTCGTATTAGACGTGGACCTGTTCACACGGTGAAAGCAGTATTCTTATCGAAAGCATAAAAAAATATGTAACCATCTTTCGAAATAGCAAGTTTAAATACATGGAACTAATTTATTTTAAATGAAATTAAATAATTTGTTTATTATTTTTTGAATAAAAAGTTTAATTATGTAATTGCAGTGGTAAGTAATACAAGTGCGAGCAGAAAGCGCTTATATTATTGTTTGATTGTTTTTTGAAGCTCCGCGTTTTTAACGAAACGATACTGGATTAATTTAGATAATACGATTACTCATGGCACGGAAATTCAAAAAAGAAGCAGCTCCTCTGTTGTACATGTTGTAGATGTTACGAATAAGTATTTTAAATATAACCAATAAGTGATTTTATCGGATCTTTTTCAAATGCTATTACTATAAATCGAAAGGGTAAGTTTTTTATACAGAATAAAAAGCGTTTACTAAAGTGATTTGAAAAGCTTTTTTTCGTATTTAATACTCTATTCTACAAAATATAATGTTTATTTATAATTTTAGATAGCTTGTGCACTGAATATTCATTGATAGATTTTTATTAAATCGGTTATTTGTTTCGCTCATTCTGTGGGTCATCAAGTTACATTTTGATCGCTACGTAATCCTAAATACTTGTTTTATTAACAACAATTCAATATGTATATATATTCATAATGATACAAGTCGAATGACGGATTGACCGAAAGCTATGGTTTTGCACTCTGACAATGAATCGAATTTATTATGTTTGTTTAATATAAACGGAAAATTTTTAAAAGTTTAATATTTTATCACTTTATATCAAACTCTCTCTCTGTAAAAATAAAAAAGCAGACTTCCAAAATTAACTAGAAACAATTTTTTTCTTATACTTTCAAGCTAGATCAGATTTTAAATTAAACTCATTTTTAAACGGAAATTAGTATATATCCTTCCATAGTATAATCATATATCTACACACATAATGCATAAACTCGACTCAATTTGTTACTAAATTTATGCCAAAATAGAATAATGAAAAGTGGATTTCAATTATATGTTACCGCTAAAGTAATTATTCATATATAAACACATATTTGTGAAAGCAATTCTTTTTTTGTACCTAATGAAATTCGAGTTCGAACAAGACAAAAATTGAATTACATACTGCCTGTGTTATAGTTTTTAATTAAATGGTATGAAAAGCCTAAATTCTCTCTACACGCTATGCTTAATGTACACGTAATAAGTTTTCTTATAAGAGAAAGTTAAAAATTCACAAATTTAAAATGCAAGAATTCTTGTTCCGTAAGAAACCATAGGATACTCTCTTATGGTTTCCTCTTCTAAAATAACTATACTAAACGCCGGATTAAAAATAAATTTCCTTATTTAAATACCTACAAAATGAACGAAAAGGTTTATTGAAATATTTTTTACCTTAGCTATAATAGAAACCACAATTGTTTCTTTACAATAAATTATTTTAAATACAAGGGATGCATTTTCTACTATTTTAAAAATCATACGGCCAATTATTGACAAATTACTAAAAAAGAGCACTTCTAAATTTATATTAATTTAAGTATACAAAGCATGTTTTAATTTTTTTTGATGAAAAAGTTATTAGAATTTTTTACGAGATTTTCCGGCCGTAATTTTATACCATTGCTAATTTTAAATAATTTAAATAGAGTTTTTCCATAGAAATGTATCTAATTATAAAAATAAAATTTTATTTCTAAGAATGTCCCTAAAATTTTAAGACACGTTTACCTATATAATGGACATCATACTTGAATTCCTATTTAATTTAATTATTGAGTTCCAACCCTCCTCCCAAACTTTTTAGACAGTCATAAAAGCGTGATTCTTGCTGATTAGTGTCTGGGGGGGTAAGGATGATAATCTTATTTTTTCTGCTTTTTAACTCTTCAAAACATGCATATACTCTGAAAATAGTTTATTTATTCAACCATATAATAGTATTACTTCTATTTGTTATTCTTCCGTGTTCTTTTTGATAAATACTGAAGTGGGGAAAAAATTACTTTTGAGTCAAAGATAATATTCACAGTCCTCTATTGTAAATCAATTGCTTTTCATGTAATGTTAAATACAGTAAATTATGCCAATCCTAGTTCATAATGACGTATAAAAATTTAATCACGCAAAGTGATAAAAAATATGGTGAAGCATTGAATATCGCAAAATGGGTGATGACAAAGATAATTTTTATCAAATTGCAACTGTAGCATTTTTTTCTGAAATAAAAGGCCATTTAATTTCATAAATAATTGCATTATATACATATATATATATACAGTGGCACACACAAGGGGGGGTCCGCCCCCCTAAAGCCCTTGATTTTTTTCCTATTGGTTATAATTCTAAGTATATTGTACGTAAAATTTAATTAAGTATTTGTTATTAATGATTAATTTTATTAATTAATGCTAATTATTTATTCAATAATTAGTTTTTTACTGTGTTTTGCTCGCAAAAATCGACAAAATCAAAATGAGCCTGATACAAGAATGGTGAACTTTCGACCCCGGATCCCCCTTGAAAAATTCCTGTGTGCGCTACTGTACATATATATATATATATATATATACACTGCTGGACAATTGCTAAGGACGGATCACAAATTGCTATGTAGCATAACATTAAGCGAGACATGAGGCCTAGTAGGATAAAATATAGTTGCCACACTGTTCAGACATTAGAATAAAGAATACATATTGTTCTCGAAAGTACAAAAGCTGTGAAGCATCTGAAAGAAAAAAAAATGTTCATTTGATCTGCGTACGGAGAAATGGAACAATGCATCTAAAAGTCAGCAGGCACCTTAAAGAAAGGTATCAGTATGGGATATGTCCACCGTGGAGTGTGATGCAACATTCCACACGTCGTACCATACTTTGCACAATATTATCCAGCAGCTGTTGAGGCAATTTATCCCATTCCCCTGTGAGTGCACGGATGAGGGTGTTCTTGTTCGTCGGAGGATAGTTTCGACCAGCAACTTGCCTCCCCAAAGCATACCACACATTTTAAATGGGGTTTAGATCTGGAGAACGCGCTGGCCATACGAGACGTTGAATACCCTCGCTGTCTAGACAATCCTGAACAGCGAGAGTTCGATGACATGTTGCGTTGCCGTCCATAAAAACAAATTTATCACCGACAGCACCATGGAAAAGACGAACATGAGGAAGTAGAACTTCATCAATGTATCGTTGGCCCGTCATAGTCCCATTCGCAACCACATGTAGGCGCGTGCGGCCATTGATCATGATGCCGGCCCACACCATGATACTGCATGTCGGATATCGGTCCTTTTCCTGGATATTTTCTGGACGATAAGCAGTACCACTCTCGCGCCAGATCAGTTGGCGTCTACAATCCGATGACAGGCTGAAACTACTCTCCTCTGAGAATAGTACGAATGCCCAGTCCTGTTCAGTCCAATTGTGATGCTTACGACACCATTGCAAACGGGCAGTACTGTGCTGTCTGGTCAATGGGACACAAACAACAGGTCTGCGTGCGTATAGTCCTCCTCCCCTCAAATGTCTGGCAACAGTTTTTCGGGAGATCTGCTTTCCTAAGGCAGCAAGAAACTGATTTGCCACCTGCTGAGCTGTGGTGCACCTGTTCCTTTTTGCTGATAGGACGATATATTTGTCTTCTGCAGGCGTCGTACTTCTAACACGACCTCCCCCGTGCCGTCTATTACACATTCCAGTAGTTTTAAATGACTTCCACAGACGTGAAACAACGTTGTGAGCGATGTCGAACTCCCTGGCAACATCTGTTATTTTTCGCTCTTCTTCGATCTTTCCAATAATTCGGCCACGCATAAAATCATCTATGTGATGTCGGGAAGACATGCCAAAAATTTTAAGTTCGTCTATTAAATCTTTCCTGTAAAACTTTGACTTGAAACAAAACTGTCCACACGCGTCAAAACCTTTAAAGCTCTTATGAACGCTATCACGTGATGAACAGAAGTGGAAAAAAAATTTGCATACTCATACTTCTTCCTACTAATATCCCGCAATTATTCTAATTTTCCACTTTTTTTGATTCCTTTCATTTTGTGGTTGCTATGGATGATAGTGTTATCCGTCCTTAGCAATTGTCCAGCAGTGTATATATATATATATATATATATATATATATATATATATATATATATATATATATATATATATATATATATATATATATATATATATATATATATAACTTTTAAAGAAGCGTGCAAATAACCAAATATCATACAAAAAGAGGATAAGCTACATGAAATTGGGACTTGTAAGACACACATGACTTTTAACAAATTTGGTAAATTCAATGCAAAAACTACATTATTTTTTTAAACACATTTAATACAACTGATCACATACGCGAGTACATTTGTTATTTTGATAAATAGTTTTGGAATATATATATATATGATACAATCTAAAAACATAGTTTAAAATTAGAATATAATACATTGTTAACTAATTGTGATATTGGTTGCTAAATAAC
>BMAU01015893.1:0-62832 GCA_019973935.1 Trichonephila clavipes
ATGGTATCATTTATTTTATAATTTATTTGATAATGCACACAAATTTTTACATTATGGTCAGTAAAATGTTTTTTGGGGGGGACCTAAAGTTGATTGTTGTTATTCTTTTCTTTAAACATTCTTTGTTTGTCGTTTTTTTTTAATACTTGCTTTTATTTGACCGTAGCATGAGCAACACATCTTTGTAATATCTCAAATTGTAGACCGGAAAAGAATCATGTGCTTAGTATTAGCACATACAATCAATGTTTAAACATTATTTTTTTATGTTAGTTGAAAAATTGTGGGTTTGAATGGGGATAAGTACATGGATCCTTCGATAGTTGTTCAAAAATAAATCATATATGAGTACCGATCATCTTGTAACGGTCTCCCTAAGACTCAAACTTTAAGTCCCGTACTCGAGAGTTTCTTATTCGAACCAGATTATATAAGAGGAGTAGTTGTAAGGATAGGAAATACGATGAAATTCCTTCAAAAACAAAGGATCAAGTTAGTGAATTTATCAGACTAACTGTTTAGCAGAGGAGAAATGAGGAAGATTAACTAATACTTTAATAATCAAAAATTTCTCCTTCTCTTGGATATATCTTATTCAAATATATCTTTTAGATTGTACATGCTGTTTTTTTAGAGATTTCTTTGTCGCAAATTAGTTCAGTCTCATGAATCCACTTTGAGTTATTTAAATTAAATCCAGTTGTTTTATAAAGTATCAATATTGACATACATAAAATAAAATACAATTTATTTTACCTGTATGGCTATCATCAATTAATCTTTCACTTTCAACACTTGACTGACATTTTCTTCTGAACTTCCAAACTATACATTTAAATTAATAAAAACTTAAAATTTACTAAGCATTTTTTAAAAAGTAGAATTTAATAGCAATTTTTAAAATATAACAGCAATACAAAACTGTTAAATATATCCTCAAAATAAATAAAAAAAAGTGTGTACTTATGTACGTACGAAAGAAGTTATACTTCTTTGGGGTAACACTACTAAAACATTTCTAAAAATCTTGAACAGGGCAAGCTGGACCAAGGACGAAAGGCGGTCACGGGCAGAGTTAAACGTTACTAACCTTAAATCACTCAGACAAACAAAACCCGAGATAATCACGATTTAAATAAATTTAAACACCCCACACAGGGAAAATAGGACCAATAACAGAGGGGGGTCGGCCGACTAATTCTGGAGATGAGGTGAACCGAATGTGACACCTGAGACCTCATATTGAATTTATCTGCGGGAAGAATCTTTCCTGAGGAAATTAAGACATACGCCGGAAGAGCCCCGAGTTATGGTCATTTTAAAATAATTAAAACAATTAAAACAATTAAATTAAATAGAAGCAGGGCACCCAGAAACTCAAAACTCGACATGTTTGTGAAAAAAACACAAGACGAATTCATTCGAACCGGTCCGGAGTCTGTAGTTGAAAATGGGGTGGCGCTAGCTCGGGAAAGGAAAACGAAACTAGCTCTCCCGGGGGGTGGAAATAACTGTGGCGTAAATGTTCAAGCATATCTCAATGATACATAGAGTAGTAGGTGATCTCAAAGTTTGATCCTCATATCTCAGTAATATCGTGGCATCATTAAAAGATCGAATCACATAGGAATAACATTGGGATACTAATTTTAGTGATACCGCCCCCTAGGCCCAATATCTACACACGAATTATAAAAGATGAAAGAACGCAACGAGGAGAACCTATGATCCGAGTTTCATTAACGAAGCTCTAAATTCCTCGGAGCTTTATGGGATTTAAAAAAATTTGAAACTTCAAAAATAAATTTAAAATGTTAAATATATGAGTGAAGAAATGGGGTTATGGTCCTAAAAATATCTTGGATGTTTATAGGGAGAACAATCGAATCCAGCTGGTGGGATCGACCAAGGTGGCAAGGGATTCGAGTTATTACTGGGGAAGCCCTGTAGAGGGGGGAGCACCGGAGGGGGCCAATTCTGCGTAAAGCTCACGCTGATACGAAAATATGGCGGACCTCCCAAAATCAAGTTTCTAGCTCAATTCCTTAGGGGGGGTTGAATTTTTTCCAGTCCCCATAGGATTACCATTGCAGCATGATATTTTAGTGCTTAAGCCCTCCCCATGACTAAACAGCGGGTACTAAATAGATGACTAGATCGTTCTCGACGAGTGGAACATTTGGTTCAAATCTCAAGTTCAAGACTTGAACAGGAGTCAAGATATTTTGAATTTAAACAAATTTAAAAAGTTTAAAACAATTACAAACTATGGAAGAAATAGCCCTATGAGCATGAAATTTTATTAACTGGAAGAACAGATAGAGATGGTTATAATGATTCCGGTTTGAATGGACTGTGATGCTCGGGTGCCGAGATATTGGCCAAAACGTTGTAGATGAGATGAATGCACCGGGGGGATGCGTCTTAACAGATATGTTATTACAATAGTTATTACGATCCCTTAGCACCAAAAAAGTAGCATGTACACAATTAAGGCACCCGACTAGGTTCGAAGACCAATTTTTTCAAAATTGATTATCAGAAGAATTTTATTATTTTAAAGAACATAAATAGGCCTAAAGAGTTATAATTATGAAATAAATACCATGCATCACCTCTGTTTCTGAAAAAAAAATTATTTTAATAAAATT
Source organism: Trichonephila clavipes (assembly GCA_019973935.1). NCBI lineage: Eukaryota > Metazoa > Arthropoda > Arachnida > Araneae > Nephilidae > Trichonephila > Trichonephila clavipes. The sequence goes on from BMAU01015893.1 coordinate 2,652, forward strand.
TTTAAAAAAATTTCAATTTCAGGAAAAACAGCGTAAAAAAATATATATTGGACATAATGTAATTTTAATTGCATTGATACATTTATTTATCCACCTGAAGTGTCGCAAACCGCAGGTTAAAAATATTTTCAAAAATAAATATTTAATAAGCATTCGAACTTCACGTTAATGATTTTTCGTCAAAATTACTCTTTATTCTATGCTAAAAAGGACTATAAAATGTTATCAAGTGTAAGTATCTTAAAAACTGCGGTTTGCTACACTCTCAAGGGCTTATAACATAAGTGTTGCAAATTTCATTAAATTTTATATAATTGTTCTGGAGATATCCCAGTTTTCGTGCAAAAATTATCGTGAAAATTTCATTTTTCAAAAACACATTTAAAAATATACTTATAAGTTACATAAAGTAAATATTAAAAAAACAACTTAAAATTCTCCAGTTTTATAGGTAATTCCTTCTTCTTCCTCAATTTTTATGTTTCTTTTTTTCGAATGGCCCTAAGTTTTCTTCTGCAGGTTTTTGCTGTTGGCAGTGAGTGACGTTTTGAGTCTGCAATACGCTCATTATCGAAGATTTTTTGTCCCCGTATAGTATAATACCCCGAAACAATACCCATTTCATTTAATATGGATATTAATCCCTGAAAGCCATTATTAAACTGCACAACAGCAATATATGCTCCTAAACGTAATGTTTGATGCTCAACGAAAACTTCTTTTGGTAATATCTGCCACAAAATTGCATTAAAACTTTCGTTCGGATTCTGAGTTTTTCCGTGTAAACATTTTTTTAAAAGATTTCTGTCACACAAATCCATATAAACAGGCTTTATCGTGTTAACAATATTTTGTGGCAGACCCAAAGATTTATCCTGGTACACAATATTTGAAGCTTTAGCCCGTTGAAATTTACACCAACTTTCATCTCCGACAGGGCACTGTCCATGTTTTGGCTGATGTTTTGATGAGCAACAATGAAAAAAGGCAGCAATAACAGCAGACTGCATTTTTCCAAATTCCCAATATTGCTTCGAATAGCAATCCCATAGTAATTTTGTAACTTATTAATTAAACCATCAGTTAATTTACCTTTCCCCCCGAGTCCTTTATTTCTGCTTTTCAATTTTCGAAGCCTTGTTCCAACTCTTTTTTGAATATGCCCTATGCATTCTAGCTTCGTAACAGAATCTTTCCCGTAAATGTCCTTCACGGCATCAAACGCTTTGGAATCCCCATCCCCATAATAGTCAGTGTATCGTAACATTCTATGATCTTCCGACCTCTCAAAAATACGATAAGCCCCAACCGGTTCCATGCTGGAGGAAGATCCTTTATGATGATTACACTGCCATTTCACATTTTGTTGTTTCGTCTTTGAATTACATTTTCTACAAAACTGAGATAAAGTTTCAAAGTCAATAATTTTCCCAGTATCAACAGATATTGCACTAACACAACCATTTAGCGAAGAAAAACCACGACGCTGCCAGGTACCATCCACCGAAACACCACAATTTACAATATCATGTATAGATTTTTTAAATTGCCTAATACCTTTTGCTGCGTCATTCATTATTTTTTCTCCAATGAAAATAGCAGCACTGAGGAGTTTTTTTTCTTGTTGGCGGAATGCAAGCTTTGAGAGAAAGGGAGGTAGATTCAAAACAGCACAAAGTTTTCTTCCTGCTGAAACACCTCTACCAATCAATCTTAATCCATAAACAAAACGAGAATTAAGTTCATTCATTTTGTCTAACTTTTTAGAAGTACAAAATGCCGATATGAAACTGCAATTTTTGCAGTGCAAAGAAAAGTTTGAAGATAATCCAAACCTTGAATCTTCTACAAGATAAAGGCTTCCTGCTGTACATTTTTGTTGGGCAACACAATAAGGAAAAAATACCAATTAAAATTTCCAGATCAATCAATCTGTTTCCAGTTAAACGTTCTGAAATGTTACTTACCTCATTACTTACCTCATTGCATTGCTGCAGCTTCAGTGAACTGGCGGTCATAATTTCTTCATTAGATGAAGCAGTTTCAGTGCTTGTATTTTGGTTTCCGTGAAACTTTCGTTTACGGGGACAATATGCGCGACATTTACCCATGATTTCAGGTAAAATAAATTAAAGATTAAATTAAAATAATTTAAATTCTAAAAATAAAGCAAAATAGAGTAAAAAAAGAATTAAAATAGGCGTGGTAAATCTAACGTCGAATGTAAACAAACACGAAATAGCGATAGTCTTAAAATGCCGTTGCCAATCGTTTGCAACAAAATTATTTGAAATAATTATTAGCAAACTGTGGCTTAGTAAGCAGATAATTAAAATTTGGTTTTTGAAACTTCATTTTAGGGAAATAATAATTAAACACTGCATATGTAGCTCACTTCCGGTCCAGATTACATTACTTCCGGTTTCGTTTTCAACTACTATGACTTATTTAAATTGCTATAATTAGAGTTCTAATTTACGTAAAATTAAAATAAAGACTGTTTTGGAATCTTAAAGGCTGGGGCTTGATTTTACAATCATAAAAAAAAATTCGACCTTTTTGTCAAAAAACACTTTTTCAACCTAGTCGGATACCTTAAAATTCGTAGGAAAACAGAAGTATGTACATCTATCTTCACACGAACCGCACGACGCAGAAACTCGCCAACGGTACCAAAATGTCGGGAATGATACGATGAATCCGTTTTTACCATTTATATTTCCATATTTTATTTAGTTAAAAAGATATAAATTAAAAACGTTAAAACGCATAATTAGTGCCATTTTTTCTTGCCAGGGGCAAAGTTCTAACTATACGATTTTTTTTCTTCCAGACGTTTTTTTAAAAAAAAAAAAACATGATCTAGTTTTTTTATGACACTCAGCCAAAAAATAATTACAGAATCGGAAAGGTCATTTACTTCACTACGATACGGTATAATTTATTTTACAAAACAATTAAAATTTCTATTTTTACGATATCTTCTAAAATGGTACGTTTTTATGAATATGATTTCTAAATCGTTCCGCTTTCATTTGATTTCTCTTTAATGAAGTAATATTTTACACTAAAAGGGTTTATGTATTTATTTTTTAGAATCAGTCATTTAAAAAATGAAATGTCAAAATGATTTCACAATTTTTGAAAAAATACTCAAAATTTTATTTAAATAATTAATAACTTCTTTGTTTAAAAAAATAATCACAAGAAATTTTTTTTCCGTGTGTAGAACAATATTATCCGAAATCTGTACGAAGATTGAAAAAATTGCTTAAAAATTACGTGTTTAAAATTACGTGTTAAAAATTACGTGTTACGTTACGTGAAAAAAAAAATGTGTTTTTTTCGGTTTTTTCCCTTTTTGCGAGAAATATTTAAGCATTATTATTGTTACATTTTTTGTTTAAAAATTACCGTTGTTTGCATTTCATATATGAAGTTTGACGGCATTAACCTAAAAATCAAGCCCGAAAAAAAATTAAAACTGACAAAAAACCCAATTTTAAAATAGCCCAGGTTTTCAAGGCGAAAACCTGTTTGGCGCCAGAAAACTCTTTTCCACTCAGCCCGTTACGTTTGATGAAAGGTTACATTAGAAAAGAGGTTGCACCTGTAAACATTGAAATTCACCGGATTTGGCGAAATGAATATCAAAAACATTTTTTGTACGATTTTTTAAAAAATGCTCAAAATTTTATTTCCATACTTAATAACTTCTTTATTTATAAAAAAATTCTCGAGACTTTTTTTCCCCATAAGTAGAATGATATTATCCGTAATCTGCACAAAGGTTGAAAAAAGATTCTTAAAAATTACGGTTTTTTTTAAATGGTTTTTTACGTTTTTTCCCCTTTTGCGAGAAATATTTCAGAATTATTTTTCTTACATATTTATTTAAAGCCAGTCAGTAGGGTAAACCCCTTTTAAAACTCGATTTTGAGGTTTTGATTTTTTCTGAAATCTACAATTGAAAACCTTTTCAATGATATAACATACAAGCCATTATATGAATTAGAAGTATTTTAAAATGATTTTTTAAAAATAATCAGTTGATTTACCACGCCCATTTTGACAAATAGAAATGTAAACATTGCCAGTTTCAAACTGGGGAAAAGTTGCAAAGCCTCGATTAATTTTTATTTTTAATACCCAAATTAACTTTAAATAATTGTATAACTGCAACTGTTAGATTTGCTAAAAATCTTTGGAGGTATTTTTAGATTTTCATGTCGATTTTATTAAATGTTATACTTAAAATGTAGGCATTTTTTACTGAAGTTTAGGTCTTTTCTTTAGTTTAAATTCATTTTTAATTAGTTAAATAATGATGAAAAAATCTTCGCGTGTTTAAGTAGTGTTAAAAGAAAAAAAATGACTTTATAATTGTGACCAGGTGAGAAATATTTACGTAATGAATCTTCATTTTATAACTGCATAATGGACAATAAAGATAATATACTTAATATAGGATATTTTTACAAGGTAAGATTTTTTTGTAAAAATTGTTTTCTAAATATTTTTTTTTTAAAATTGTATAAATGTACTCTGTTTCTTAAATGCAATTGTGCATACTGAAGGGACATTTTTGAAGTATTCTTAAGCTGATATCAAAAGAAAAACTGACACAATTTTCAATAAATACATAATCAACATATTTGCTCGCTCAACTAAAAGTTTGTCTTTGAAAAAACTAATTAATATATTTATATAAAAAATTTTACTTCAGTATAAATATAAATGTATAATTAATACATATAGTCAGAGTCTTGAGTTTATATGTTGTATGAAATAAAGGCATGAGATGATACATCAAATGTGATGTTTGTTGCTTTTGCGAGAAGTTTGTGCAATACATAAAAATACATAAATTTCATGTTTAAAAACATAAAAACAGTTTTATTTTGGCTGTTTTAGAACACATTTGTCCAGTTTAGAGTAATTTTTGAAATTTAAAACTTAGAAAATGTCTGCAACAACAAAACCTAATGATAACGTTACAAAAAATCCCAGCGAAAACTTTTAAAATGTCCTATAATCAGGTATTTTTAAATACCCTCTCAAATTCATACATTGATTTTTTTCCAGGTATAGAAGTTTAAGTTGGCATTACTTCCCAATATGGCGACGGATTTAACAGCTGTCAAGTGATTTATTCTCAGTTTGGTTTGGCAATCCATCATGAATAGACTCACGCCTTAACAACGCTTTCAAATTGTGGAATTTTATTTCGAAAATAATGGTCGATTTTCATAAGCGAATTTTCTTTAGTGATGAAGCGCACTTCTGGTTGAATGGCTACGTCAACAAACAAAACTGCCGCATTTGGAGTGAAGCTAATCCACAAGTGTATGTCGAAACACCGTTACATCCAGAAAAAACTGACTGTTGGTGCGCTTTATGGGCAGGTGGAATCCTTTTTCAAAAACGATGAAGGCCACAACGTTACAGTCAATAATGACCAGTATAGAGCCATGATTACTAACTTTTTCATTCCTGAATTGAACAGTCATGATGTCCAGGAGCTGTGGTTCCAACAAGACGGCGCAACATGTCACACAGCTCGTGCCACAATCGATTTATTGAAAGACACGTTTGGTGACCGCCTAATTTCACATTTTGGACCTGTGAATTGGCCTCAAGATCTTGTGATTTAACACCGCTAGACTATTTTTGGTGGGGCTATGTAAAGTCATTGGTCTATGCGGATAAGCCAGAAACGCTTGACCATTTGGAAGAAAACATTCGCCGTGTTATTGCCGATATACGGCCACAAATGTTGGAAAAAGTCATCGAAAATTGGACGTCCAGATTGGACTAGAACCGAGCCAGCCGTGGCAGTCATAGGCCAGAAACCATATTTAAAATGTAGTGCCACAAGATTATCTTTCGAATAAAAACAATTCATATCATTCGAATAATACATCTTTTTTTTGCAATTTAAAGTTCTATACCTCTTAAAAACCACCCTTTACAAAAACCATATTGATACATTTTCACATTATATTTATGTTACTTTATGTTCAAATTTGATATCTGTGAAGCATGAAAACTACTAATTCTTCAAAAATTGATACAGAATTGAGAAAATTAATGCAATACTAGAAATTATCTCGTTAAAAAAAACTGAAAAATGCTATTCTGGGCAATTTAAGACTTTTTTTGCTTACTATTTTATGCAAAATAAATTGCAAAGATAGTTCAATAAAATGAGACAAATACATGTTGTAATTCTTTATTTTTGTGATTAAGTGGCACATTATAGTGAAAATTCAATTTTCTCAAAAGTGAAGTTTTTAAAACTGTATTCATTTTTTTAAGTATATAATGTATGAATGTAATTAAATTTTTCCCCTCATGTTACTGTTATGTAACTATATATATTCATATGAGTTTAGGGGGAATTTCCCAAAATATTTGACTGGAGTCCATATATCGTGACAAAAAATGTCAATTTTTTTAAAAATTCAAAGAGATATTTTTATGTTACATGTTTTTGAGAAAGCTAAACAATATATTTTAAATATTTCACTCAATTGCAAATATTAATGTATATTTATTGTTCAGACAAGTTTTTAAGCTTTAATAATTAAAAAGTTTTTCAATAATAGGTAACTAACAACAACTCAGGTGTGTAATGCTTTTTGTCGTTGCGAGAAGTTTGTTACATGCAGAAAAATACACCCATTTCATATCTAAAAACATAAAAACAGTTTTATTTTTGACTTTTTTAGATATCCTTTGTACAGTTTAGAGAAAATTTTGAATTTTGAAACTTTTAGAAATTGTTTTTGCATGGAAACATACAAATCCATAGTTAAATTTTTCTAACGTCGCAAAATCACATATTCCCAAATCATGACTTTTACATATTGATACATGTTTACATTATACTTCTGATGTTATAAGGTCAAATTTGATATTTAAAATGAATTGAAGTTAAAAATTCTTCACAGATTGTTACATAGTTTATGAAAATTCATGCAAAATGCTAAAAAAAAATCTCGTTGAACAAAAACTGAAAATTACTATATTTGTATTTTCTGAACATTTTAAGGCATTTTTGTTTCATGATTTATGTTTAAAAAATTAAGAAGATACAAATGTTTAATAAAATAGGGCAAATACGTGTTGTAATTCATTATTTTTGTAATTAAGGGCCTTTTTACACTTAAAACGCAATTATCTTAAAATGATTGTTTTCAAATTGCGTCTACCTTTTCAATAGAAAATAATGAATGAAACTACTTGCAATTTTTACTGCACATAAATAATATGTACCTATATATAATGTATCTACTTTCTTGGAGATTTTCCTGAAATATTTTGTTCAGAAGCAGTTATCGTAAAAAAATGACAATTTTCACCAATTTCAAAGCGATAATTTTACGATGAATTTTTTTGAAAAAATAAACAATATATTTCAAATATGTTACCAATATTTAAATAAAAAAGCCTAATTTATATACAGCCAAAAAATTTGAAGTTTTTATATTTAACAATTTCTGAGAAACAGGTTCATAAAATGGCTCAATTTATCATTGTCGGTATATGGCCTACCGACTAGTCTTAAAAAAATACTGTTGTTTGCAATCGACGTATGAAGTTTGAAGGCATTAACTTACAAATGATGTCCGAAAAAAAATTAAAAATTTAACAAATAACGCATTTTTACAATAGGAATAACTCTTATTTTTATTTTGAAGGTATTTTCACTTTTTTCCCCGATGTTTTCACGACCTGATCGCTTAAGGTTCTTCATTAAAAACTGTTGGATCCGGGTTTAAAACGACATCATCGCTTAATTGTTATGAATTTTTAAAAAAATGCTCTAAGTTTTATTCGCGCATTTAAAAAATTCGCCTGTAAGTTTGTAATGGAAAGATAATTTATTCCGTCACGATGTAGTTTTTTACAAAACAGCGATATTTTACATAATTTAAGATAATGAATCAATATCGATGCGTTTATTTGAAAATGATTTTTGAAAAACTCATACTTTTATCTTTTAGAGTTACTAATTAAAAAAATAAAATGCCGAAATTTTTTTTTACATATTTTTATAAAAATACTCAATTTTTAAATATTTAATATCTATTTATCAAATTTACTGTTTTTATAACTTCTTCATTTATAAAAATAATTATATGAAACTTTTTTCCTTAGTATCAAACATTTCAAAAAATGCTCACAATTTTAATTCAACATTTAATACAATTGTGAAATTTTGTAATTATAAAGATTTCTACATTTTTCAACATATAACTATTTTTATAAAAATAAATTTTCGTTTCCGTGGCGTAAAATTTGTAAAGTGAGTGAGCGAATATTAAAGTCCCACTGTTCACATACTCGACAGCTCTGATAGCGAGATAGGGCTGCGGTAGTCCAGTGGTAAAGGTATCGGATTATGGCCGGCATGTCATGAGTTCGAGCCCAGTTCAACTAAAGACCAGCCGTGTAGGACAGGGGTGCACGTTGGTCATGCAATCATTTTGAAAAAAGATTATTAGAAGTGCTGATGATTTTGTGAAGGAAAGGGGAATTTATAAAAGTAGAGAAAGCCCGTGCAACTCCGGGTCATGCAGCTAGTTTTAAAATATTAGGCAACGGTGTGACGGTGTGCGTCACATCCGTGATTGTTTTGCGTTACATCCGCGACGGTGTGCGCGCATAACGTAAAAATTTACCCTCATCCTTTTTCCCAAACGCGCAATAAGAAGTATAATTTCCCAAATCCTTGTAAAACAAGAACAAATATTCATGCTAATCATCTTTTTTTTAACAATTTTCACGTTCCTTCAAATGCTAAAATTTATATATATAACTTTCGTCTTAATCATTCACTTCCTTCAACAAATATTACTCATACTTTTCACACTTCGTACAAAGTTTGATCTATGCTTTTTTATTGGAATATGCTGAACATAAAAATGTAACCCATTAGAGTCTTGCGGAAATATATGGTCGGTATAATTATTCTTAAAATAAATGAAAATGAGTTCTTTAAGTTACGTCAGCACAACATTTCTGCCTCAAGAGATTATTTGAAGGAACTTTTTCTGGTGAGAGTTTGTAAGTAGATTTACTCCATCTTTTTATTTTCCACTTCCTATATTCTGACTCTTAGTTCAAAAAGAAAATTGCTAAGGGTTAGAGGAATTATGTTCTCTTTTACGTACATTTTTTCTTTCACCTCTTCTACCATTTTTGTCATTTATTTACTCATTTCATTGGAGCAACAAGAACTTTAAAACCTGGGAATATTCATGAATTCTTTTGATCTTAGGATCTGGAAGCTCCAAAAAGCAGTAGAAGAAAAGATATGATATATTCTCCAACATTTATCTCATTTTTTTTCTTTTTTCTCTACATTCTCATTTAAAAGATATTTTTCTGATTCTCGTGATTTTGAATTCATTTGAATCACAGCAAGAATCGCATTGTATTTGTTTTGCCCAGATTAAATGAGTGTTTTGAATACCTTTTTTACAGCTTATAAGTTTTTAAATGTGAGTGATTATTTTTGTTTTCTTGTATAGGAAATTGTATAAGTGATGTGAGTGATTTCTAAAATTATTTCATTAAATTTTCCTTTTTTTAAAATTTGTTCCACATATTTTCGATTTAAGATATGTTTCTTTTCCCTCTTTCTAGCCCGGCACAACAAGGATTTTTTTAGTGTAAAATTATTGTTCCCTCTTCCCCTTCCCCTCAGACATAAGATATACCTTCAAATTTCGATGTATGACTTATAAAAAACAATATTGCGTTTGTTAAAAAATTATTAATGTGCAGCAATAAAAAGAAAACGATTCTGATGCTAAGAGTAAAATAGAAAAAAAACTTTATTTATTTTTTTAATAATAGTTAGTTTCTAAGAAACTAAAATAATAAAATACATTTCAGATTTTCATGAATCAATCAATCGTTGCATACAGTTAGCTTAAAAATGTCTCTCAAATGCATTTTTATCCAAAATAATAGACGATGTAATTTTTACTTAACAAATAATTAATTTAGTAATGAAATAACAGAAATAATCTTTTTAAAAAAACAAATATAATAATTAAAATCCATTTTCTATAAATAATAAATAAAAGAAAAAATTACAGATAGCTATTGAAACGATTGCTTTTTTATTACTTGAATAAACGTATATATATATATATATATATATATATATATATATATATATATATATATATATATGTATATAAGTTATAAAAAACAGTATGGGAGAAAGCCTAGTATATATTTACATGTACTGAAACAAAATTCAAAAAGAAAAAAAGAACAATCTGATAAAAACATTTTGATATTTTATTTTAATTTCGTAGTTTTTCATTCCACTGTCATTGTTTCAAACTTTGTATAATGAGTGCTTAAAATAGTGTAAATAATTTATATATATCGAAGTGTAATAAATTAACATTACTTTTGTTGTATTTATTTTATGTTAACATCTTGCCACCCTCTCTCCCTTCGAAATCTAGATTTATTATGAAATAAAAAATAGTGATTGCACTAAATACAGGAATAAATTAAAAGCGAGCGTGCAGTGAGGCATGGCGTAAACAAAATAAAAGGGAAAGCTTTGCATCACACAAAAAATATATATGTATGCTGTTACGGGCTTATTTGCAGATGGCAGAATTTTTTCCTACTTTCTTGACAATTATCGTTATATTTTGGGAAATTCACGCAATATCTTTATAAATTGCAACCTATGTGTTATTCTGATGTATAGTCCATATTTTTGTATAGTTTTATAAAAATCCATTGAGTTATTTTTCCGTAAAAGACTACAAAACATCCAAACATACTTTCACATTTATAATATATATCTTGATGCTATTTAATAAATATTTCTTTAGGTTTTGATCGCATAAATTTTTTAATAATAATTGAAATAGTGTATGCAGTTGTTACAAAGAATATAAATGTACATGTAATTAAGTTTTGGTTTTTATCAAAGAACCAGCACTTAAAAAAGAATTTATCTAATTTTTCGAAGGATAGCATTTATTTACAATAAATAATTTACATCCACTGCTTTATTAAAAGACATTGAAAGAAAAATAATGAAATATTATATTAATATATAGGGATATTTCCCGAATATCTTATTATTTAGTATTAAAATTGATTTTGTGAAAGTTAGTCACAAATTTTGGAATTTTGGATGCATTTCGTTATCAGTGTTAAATCTTTGTACGAGTTCGATATCACATTTTAAAATATAGATAAAATTGTTTTCAAAATTTAAAATAAAATACAAAATATTTTATTTCGAGTTTTTCTTCTCATCATTGAAATAAAACATCTTAAATATATTTTTATCGGATATTAACATAATTGACATATGTTTGCTCATAAAACAAGAACCAAATGTGCAGCTATTTCTGCATCACTTTATAATCAAGCTTATTTTTAAAAAAAGGAATTTCTTCATGAAAAGTTGTATTTCAAAATTTTTCTAACAAAAAATATAGAAATATATCTGTTGAGCATGGCTCTCTTTTCCAAAGTGTTTGTGTCAGTAAAATAAATATAAAAAATATATTTCTTACAATTCACGAACATTTCACGAAATTTTATCACGATATTTCGAATATATCCTAAATCCAATATTTTTCCTGGAATATTCTAAAATATTCAGTTTATTTTTGGAGTTTGAATCATTTCCTCTAAAGTCTGAAGTAAAGTTGCGGTGAATAACCGCTCTACTCTTCCCCGTTGAGGTTATGTACAAATAAAAAATAAACCTCCGAATATTTGATGAGGCAGGGAAAAGAATTTTTCAAAACGTGTATGGAATTGAGAGATATTGTTTGTAAAATATGTGGATACGCAATGAAATTGTATTATCCGTGTTTAAATATATCACTTATCTTTCAAGCTACTATTTTTTCCATGTTTTTTTTTTGTTTTTCTCTAACGTTAAAACAATGCCTGAAAACGTTTACGTTTTTGTATCACACTAGTTTTTTATTCCCTATCTTAACTTAAATAAGGTTTTAAGATGCATTTTATAAACATACATTTTACATTAAAAGTATGCGTTATTAATTTTATGCATTTTTTTTTATAAAAATGTTTGCTTATGTTCAGCTGGTGTTACTATTGGATCGACTTATATCAACGTAATTAGGTTTAAAATCAGAAAGAAATCAGATAATTTTAACAGTTAAATGTTTATTATGTGTTAAGCGGTAATAAATGTGTAATAATTTCGAAGTATTTATTATTATCTAAAATATGAAATTTTTAAGTTTACTTGTTTCTTACGATAAACTCAAATATTAAATAGAAAAGATTCAACGATATAATCCGGATTGCAAAATTTCAAAAATTGAAGGCATTACTTTAATCAACCAATCTTAAAAATATTACATAAATCGTTAAAATGTATAGATGCATTCAATAAAATTACTTTAAGAAACGCTACGTTCATGTTTCTTACTATTTCTAAAACATTTTATCTTACAAAGGCAACTTAAAATTTAGCAATAATGTATTTCAAATATTTATTATACTTAAAAGCTGAATCACATATTTCTAAATAAATTCCCGTAAGCTAAAAGTGCCTTTTTTTACTCTGCACATATAAAAACTGAATTATTTTCCATCTTATACAATAACTTTCTAAAATAATTTGTTTTCCCTACTAACTTCTAAGATAAATTTGGTGATTAATTCAAAGTTTAAAGCAGGTTGACATCGTCGATGGTTGTGAATCCCCATCTTTCGATTCACAATAGGTTTTATCGTTTCACCAGCTGGTCAAGGACAAGTTCGAAGTCATCGATTGTCCCTGCATTTTTACGATCCACCAGCTGTGGAATGACCAGTGCACGTGGCCATGGGGCCATTGTTTATTGTCTGAACTCAGGGAGTGAAAAGAGACAGACGGGTCGCCATAATAGTAAAGTAGAGCCAGCGCCCCATTGACAATAGGCAAAGCCTATCTTAAAATAATCATGTCGTTTTTTCTAGTGTTGTGTGAAGGGAATACTAGGAACAGGTGGCGTGATGGACAAGTGTGTCCAGATGCGGACAAGGAACTATGGCGCCTTGGGCCAGACGGGTCGGATGTGTTTTGGTGTGTTATGCGCAAATCAGACGAGGGAGGTCAAGAGAGACTTTTGTGACCTGCCAATGAGAAGGAACGAGGGGCGTGTTGTGAACACACCCCTGGTGCTTAAAAGGGTTCTTTTTCAGGAAAAAGGAAAAAAGGTCGGGAGAGGAGGACGAGGAGACCCGAGAGAGAGAACTGAGAAAAGGTCGGGAGAGGAGGACGAGTAGAGTCCGGGAGAGAGAACGGACGGAAGGAGTCCGGGATTGGAGTGAAAAAAGACGATGAACGCCGGTGGCGTTGAGAATGGGAATATGAACTGACTACACCGGCTTTGCAATATTACTTCATTAAGAATTGTTTATCAAATAAACAATATTTTTTTTATTTCTAAATGAAGCTGTAACCTTATTTATTGAAGGATAGCTACTCACGACGTTACAGCAGTATTTATTGGAAATCTAGTTTAATCCCATTTAAAAGCAATTTTCTGTCTGCTGCTATTCATTTGTTACTGTCAAGGTGTTAGTTTTACCTTTGTACCACTGATGGTTCGTGGTACACAGATGTATGTTCAACTGTAGAGACTCAACGTCCTGTCGTTGGTGCTGTATGGAATTTTAAATAGGCTAAGACATTTTCCTCACTTGTTAGAGGCTCAAAGTTGCGTAATTTTACTCGAAAAGTACTGGTTGAGTTTTGAAGTATAACATTAAAAAGCAATTAATTATTCACAAATTAGTTGCCCTTGAAAGATCTTATTCACTGATAAAAAATTTGAGATACGATTTATTTTTAAACAGCTTATAAAATAATCAACCATTTTTTTAAAGAAATATTTATCTCTCTCAAATAGTGTTTAATCAATATTGGCAATCTATTCACTACTATAGTCCTAATTAAATGTATATATTCAGTGACTTATAATATAAGTATACATTATTTTTTTAAATATATAGTTGTCTTGAACATTTGAAAATCATGATTTAATTTCTAGTTGACAAAAATCAGTACCATAAAAAAACAATAAAAGGAATAGTAATTCACATTCAATTTTTTGTAAAAAAAATAATTTATATTTTATTTGCAGTTTTTAGTTGATATTTAGCTGTGATCTGCTCCCCATCCCTTCATAATAAAACTAATAACTATCATTCATGTCTTAAAAGGTATCAGTACATTATACACATTCAAGAAATCGATTTTTCAATTTTAGCAGCATTAAAAAAATAGTAAGCATTTTTTTGTGAGTCTAAATATCTATTACATTTACATGTTCATTGAGATAAAATAACCTTAAAATATAAAAAAATGGATAAAATGTAAACAAATGAACAAGCCTCCCGTTGACCAATTTTAAAAGATAATTCCTTTCGTGTTTCTTATATGTAAATCACTAATTTGTTTTTTACTAAAAAGGAACAATGATATTTTTTTCTTTTTCATGTCTAATTTTTTATTTAAAAAAACTAGTTTTAAATGAGAAAAAAGGAAAACATTCGAGGTTTTCAAAACTTTAAAATTAATTTATTTACGAGAAATAATGCAATTATTTTATCAAAAAACAATTTGACTTATTTTTTATCGTTTTATATATATGTGTAAAATATTTTGCATGTTCAGAAAATATTTTTATAAAAAAATAGCACCTAAAGTAAAATATGCTTGATAAAAATAGTTCACACACACACACACATGTTCTGCTATATAATAAAAGAAAAAAATATCTTCAATTTAAAATTACTTTTTTAAATGCAAAGAATGTTTAAAGTATCATTTTGAGGTACATAAAAATACGCAGTAAATCATTAATCAATTGTGTAGTATGAAAAAAAAAAAAAAAATATGTATTTTTTTCATTTTTTCTCCAAAGCATAATTATTTTACATTTAGGTACACCAGCGTTTCTCAAACTGTGGGGCACGCCCCCTTGGGAGGAGTGACAACTCTACGAGAGGCGCGAGCATATTGAAAAGCTGTAAACAAAAGAATTTAAAAAATGTTAATTTTCTGTAAGAATACAAACAAAACACATTCTGACATTATAAAAATAAAATGCACATTTGCATTGATATATTACACGTATAAATGTACTAGTGCTACAAAATGTGTGTGAATTTGATAATTTATTTAACAATATTAAGATATGAACAAGTTTAATAATTACCAGTGGCCCCAAAAGTAAAACGAGGACTATTGACTCTATGTGTAGAGATAATAGGCAAACATACAGACATATAAATGTCTACACTAGTCTGCGCGATTTAAGTATTTCAGATTAAGGTGTAATTCCGAAAATAATCTACTGGTTGACATAACATTCGCATTACATAGCCACAATGTAACAGTTAAAAGTTAATAGTAAAGCAGTAAAAAACTAATTTACACAAATACATTGTGGAACAAAGCAGAAAAATGCTTTATTGACAGAATAGATTAAATATAAACACATCATCTAGCTATGAAAAGCAACCTCAAATCGAAGTCACTTAGTAAGAGATTTAGCCTCTCCCCCAAACTATAATGGTAGTGTGACACCATCTATTCACACTCGATATTCGATAATCCAGCAACTTTTGAGATAACATTTTCAGCTCTTGAAGTCTGTTTCAGTCTGTTTCAGTTGTCTGGTGTCATACAGAGAATACGACCATTGTACCAGGTGTCTACCCACTGGGGAAATGACACGTGTTTGATGGGATTTAAAATAAGGAAACATGTGATGTGTGGGGTGAATCTGTTCTGCAGTTATCCAGACTTTCTAGGAGATCCTCAACAGCAGATCTCCTGTTTGGACGAGGATTATTATCCCCAAAAAGAAAGTCTGATCAAATGACACCTCGGAATAAATACACTTGTGGAAGGATAATATCATCACGGTAACTATATCCGGTATGTGAGTCACTGTCTAAAATATAAAGCTTCGTTTATACATTCAACATAATGTCTTTCCATATGCATTCCAGGATCACCTCAACGGTCTCTTTTCCCTGATGTTTGTTGGAAAAATATGCGTCCAAACCTACATCCACATCCACTGTCACTAAAAACCACTGCTTAGACTGAAACAAATATCATCAATAAACAGAAAGTTACTACACATTGAAGAGGCGTCCGGTTTCCGTATTCTTGATACCACTAAGCATGCTACCACCACTGAGCGTCTGTTAATGGAATGCATCGTTCAGGATGTTGGACAAATAGGCCACCATTATGCAGACATCTGGGCACAGAAAAACCGCGATGCCTGTCGTCCTGTTGTTGAATAATGCTGCTCATTGACTGGTTTTGGTTTCTTTTCTCTTACAAAACGATGTACCGCCCATCACTTATCATTGTTGACAGGTGTACAGGTCATTTGAAATGCGTTCCAAGATCTTGCAACTACAATTTTGTCAATTCCAAATTCTTTGTCAATCTACATCCTACTTCAAGTTTGCTGATACTTCTACCATGCGAAAAGACATAGTTATGAATGTTTTTGTTTTCATTATGAACATATGATTTCCATTTCACTAACAGGGAATGTCTTGAAATGTGCCGATTCCCATTAATTCAAAAAGATGTAAATATATCGGTTTTTTAACGAAAATACTGTGTTTGCTTATTCAATTACGTAATATTATTTAAATTCCAAAATGAAATGTGTATCAATAAATTCTAACAGTTTTTCTTATGGATAAGCAATATTTTCCAACACATCTCAGTTTCATCTTAAATATGGTTGTAAGTAGGGAACAATTTTATTTAAAAAATAACTTATTAATGAAGATAAAAACTGCCTTCTCTTTCTAACTTAAGTACCCTAAGTAGAATCCTTGCCCACTTAGAAAGAAGCAAGTGAAGATATATAGTGGTGAAATATAACCAAAAAAATTTTTCCAAGAATATTTGGAGCGAGATAAAAGTTTTTAAACATGAATCATTTTTCTAAACTTAAAGGATGCTAGAGTTTCACTTTTGAAATCATAAATCTCGTTCTCTTTTTTTCTGTTTTAAATGCTTCGTTTTTTTTATTCATATCAATAAGGAAAAATATGTATTTTTTTTCAAATTGGCACAATCAAGCTCTTTATTGACGAACGTGAATATTTTTTTCAAATAATTGTGAATATGATTATGGCTGTACACTAAAAGTATCATTTCATTTACATTATATATTTACCTTTAAAAGAGAGTCAAATTTTTTCCAGTGTTTAACATGAAAGCTTCTGACATTAAAATCGTCTTTTAACATGGCTGGGTGGCATGGCTGGTTTGTCTCTGACCATCTGCACCTAAGTTATAGGGCTCGCCATAGACCCAAGTAGGTGGATTTTCATGATGCACAGTCGTATGATTAAGCGGCATGTGAAAAATCGTTGAGGGTCTTCTTGGCTTGGGTGCTCTCGTAAAGATAAATTCCTAGAACAATGATTTCGCATCTTCAGAGCTCAGGTGCCTCCTTCTGGTGAGGAAACTGGGCATCAAGCTTACATGCGGAAATTGATATCACCTCTTTGGTGCCGCACTAAAGAGTGACACCAGCTCTTGTGGAATGTGCTAGGCTAGAAGAAGTTCAATACAAATGCGCAGCGCTATAAAAAAAGAAATATTATCTTTTAGATAAAAGGCAAATCACTTTTTTATAATATATATGGAAAGAAATATTACAGTATATTATCAATATAAATATATATATATTTATATATATATATATAGCAATAAAATATATTTATAAAAATAGATAAATATTTTCTTTTTGTACAAGTTATAAAGCAATGATTCAATATGAATTGTTACTGAAGAATTTGTTTTAAGTAGTTTTTTTTTTCTTGTGGATAATAAGTATTGAAAAAATAATATCCCTAAATTCAGATTTTTGTTGCATTTAAAGTACTGAGACCTGTTAAAATATCACTCTTTGAATTACTACTCCATTACTTACGTTGACTTGATTCATTTTTTTATAAAATTTCTTATCACGCCTACACCTAAGCAAATTGATAAAGGGCATAACCTTGGTGAAATGAAACAAGAGCTGATCATCTCGTACTAAACACCTTGACAAGATGAAATGCACCAAGACACTTGTCTTTTAGTCAATACACACCTGATATGACAAATCAATGATAAATGTTTTCGTCATTGTGACAATATAAAATTTTTTAATAACAATATGTAGAAAATTGATTAGAATATTTTGGAAAATAATTTCAATATAGTCAAGGAGCGATAAGCAACAACTTAAAGGTGAACTATTTTGAAATTCTATCAATCATTTTGGTGCTCTTCAAACAGTTTTATTAAAGGTCAAAGAGATGTAGAATTGCATGAATTTGAAACTAAACTCGAGTTCTAGTTGATTGATGGCAGGACAATAGACTGAGAGAGAGGGATGTAGAGAAAAGACCTACCATAAGGTAATCCTTTTCCATGATCGAATGGAGTGTTTTGGACACAGTAATGAATGGTAAGACTTTGCGAACAGCGATAAACTAAAGTATAGGGATAGAATAAAATAAATTATACTTTAACTGAAATTTGTGTAAGGAAATTGGCGAATAAAGAATGAAGTTAAACAAAAGAGTATTATAAATGATATCTGTTTTTAATGTTCAATGCCTAAGCATTTCAATTTGTGTTTTGGTTTTCAAACTTCTTACTTTTTTCCCAAAAATTATTTTCTCAAGACACTGGAAAATATCAAGTGTAACTATATATTTTTCTTTTTATTTCTTTAACCTTGTTCCTATTTTGACAAACCTAAAATCAAAAAATTAAAACTTTATGAATATGATATAATCTGTCAGATCTGTAATGAGGATAAATGAACAAATTTTTTTGTAGTTTCAATATTTTATTATAGTTTTATTTGTGTCACTTACTACCATACGTAAATAAATTCCGTGAAGGGGTTTTAATCAGCAGCATAATACTTAAAATATGTTCATAGTATTTAAACTAATTACTTAGTAAAATACAACTTTTTTTAGAAACCGTATAGGGTGCTATTTAAAAATTATTGGTTACAGCTATTTTACAAGCTTTTATTTAACTTGCTAAGTAAAATGTTCGGGTGGAATCTTGCAACTCAATTTTGAAGGTGATAACTTCAACCGATTGAGCTGAAATCTTGTATGCACGTTTAATTGGATGACAATGCATGTTTTGACCATTTAGATTCCGATGTCCAACTAAAGGGTGTTTTTTGAGAGGTATAGAACTTTCAATTGCAATAAAACAACAATGTATTATTCGATTGACATGAATTTTTTTTATTCGAAAGATATTTCTGTGGCATTACATTTTAAATATGATTTCTGGTATATGACTGCCACGGCTGGCTGGGATGTAGTCCAATCTGGACGTCCACTTTTCGATGACTTTTTTCAACATTTGTGGTCGTATATCGGCAATAACACTGCGAATGTTGCCTTCCAAATGGTCAAGCATTTCTGGCTTATCCCATAGACCAATGACTTTACATAGCCCCACAAAAAATAGTCTAGCGGTGTTAAATCACAAGATGTAGGGAGGCCAATTCACAGGTCCAAAACGTGAAATTAGGCGGTCACCAAACGTGTCTTTCAATAAATCGATTGTGGCACGAGCTGTGTGACATGTTGCGCCGTCTTGTTGGAACCACAGCTCCTGGACATCATGATTGTTCAATCCAGGAATGAAAAAAGTTAGTAATCATGGCTCTATACTGGTCATTATTGACTGTAATGTTGTGGCCTTCATCGTTTTTTGAAAAAGGATTCCTCCCGCCCATAAAACGCACCAAACAGTCAGTTTTTCTGGATGTAATGGTGTTTCGACATACACTTGTGGATAAGTTTCACTCCAAATGCGGCAGTTTTGTTTGTTGACGTCGCCATTCTACCAGAAGTGCGCTTCATCGCTAAACAAAATTCGCTTATGAAAATGTACCATTATTTTCGAAATAAAATTGCACAATTTGAAAGCGTTGTTCAGGCGTGAATCTATTCATGATGGATTGCCAAACCAAACTGAGAATAAATCACTTGACAGCTGTTAAATCGGCCGCCATCTTGGAAAGTAATGCCAACTTAAATTTCTATACCTGGAAAAAAACACTCTGTAGTTACCGTAACGATCTTTTTCAGGTGCTAAGACGAGCATGTTTACAATAACATTGTATCGACCGAGAGCGCGTAGCTCAGATAGTAGAGCGCTCACTTATCATGTGAGAAGTATGAATATCGATACACAACGCCTCCAATTATTATTTTTTTTCGTTTAAAAAAGTTTTGAAATTCGTTTGATTTGTACAAATAGATATTTAACAATACTTCCCCTCTGTATACGTACGAAGTATGTTATATTTTTAATATTCTAGAGGGAACACTAAGAAGGCAGATCTATCAAGCTATTTCGATTTACTTTGAAATATTCTATGATATATTTACACACGATTCTAGTTTCTTCCGTAACACTTTTAATTGACCTAGCTACTGTAACAATCTTGTTCAGGTGCTACGGCGAGCATGTTTACAATAACGCAGGTATCGACCGGGAGTGTAGCTCAGATGGTAGAGCGCTCGCTTAGATACGAGAAGTACGGGGATCGATACCCCACCCCGGCAATTCTATTTTTTCGTGTAAAATAACTTTGAAATTCATTTGATTCATACAACGAGATATTTACAATACTTACACTCTGTATACTCATAAAGTATGTTACATTTTACAAGATTTATTTAATTTTCAAGGTAAAATATTCGGGTGGAATCTTGTAACACGATTTTGAAGTTGATGTTTGAAGCTGAAATTTTGTATACGCAATAAATTTGGAAGACAATGCAGATTTTGACCATTTATACTCCGATATCGCAATTCGTTAAAAAGTCTAGTTCCATGGCTTGGCGCTGCACAGGCTTTCTCTATTTTTATAAATTTTCCCTTTCCATCACAAAATCAGCACTTCTAATACTCTTTTTCAAAATGACTTCCACCCCTCTGCTTAGCCCAGCATTGCTCGGGCTTTTTACCGAGTGTATAACTTAAAATTCCCTGTTTGGAAATTTTTTCACTTCTTTTCTTTGTCAAACAGGTTTATTTACCCCCGGCGTTGCACGAACATTTTTAAATGCATTACATTTTTCATGAAAATTCCCCTTCATCTCTCTTTCTATCAGACCTCTCGAGTAAGTGAACATTCACTGATTCTTCAGCAGCTTGACACGTGCAGCCATCTAGTGGTACAAACAGTAATGAATTATGGTACAAAAAAATATCGTGAAAAAAAGTTTTGGGCATTTTATTTTTTTAAATCATTAACTGTAAAATATCAAAGTTTTTTAGAATGACTTTTTTATTCTTTTTCATATAAACGCAGAGATATTGATTCATTTTTTAAAAAATCGTAAAATATATAAAGTATTATTCTTTTGAAAAAAGAAAAAAAAACATACTGTATTGTGACGAAATAAATTTTCTTTCCAATCACAAAATTGCTAGAGAAGTAATTAAATGCGCGAATAAAATTTGATTATTTTTTTTTAAAAATCATAAGAACTAAGCGATGATACTTTTTCGAACACAGATACAAAAGTTATTAATCCAGCGCTCTAAGAGACCAATCCACGAAATATTTGGAAAAAAAATAAAAGACCGTTGAAATAAAAAAGGAAGAGTTATTCAAATTAACATTGCGTTATCTATTGTTTAAATTTTTTCGGGCTTCATTTTTATGTTAATGCCTTCAAACTTTATATATATTGCAAACAACGTTAGGTTTTAAACAAAAAATGTAACAAAAAAAATGCTTAAATAGTTCTATGAAAAAAAAGGAAAAATCGAAAAATACAATTATTTTTAACCCGTAATTTTTAACAATTGTTTCAATCTTTGTACAGATTACAGATAATATCATTCTATGCATGGAAAAAAGTTTCATGAGATTATTTTTATAAATAAAGAAATTATTAAGTATTTAAATAAAATTTTGAGTGTTTTTTGAAAAATCGTAAAAAAAAAGGTTTTTGAGATTTTATTTTTTAAATTACTGATTCTAAAAGAAAAAAGCATTAATTATATTAGTACAGAATATCATTTTATTACGTGAAAGAAAATGCAATCGGAACGATTTAGAAAACATTTTCATAAAAAGGTATCGGTTTTGATTCATTTTGGAAAAAACCGTAAAAAATAGAAAATAACATTATTCTGTAAAAATAAATGATTTTGCATCGTGGCAAAATAAAGGATTTTTCCGACTCTGTAATCATTTTTGCCTGAGTCTGAAAAAAAAATTCGATCGTGTTTTAAAAACATCTGGGATAACAAAAAAAAGGTCGGAAAATTGTTACTTCACCGTCTGAAGAGGGAAAATGGCAATAACTATGTGTTTTAAGTTTTTTAATTAATATCTTTTAACTAATTGAACGTTTGGAATATAAATATTCAAAATGAAATTTTTGGATCATTCCCAATTTTTTGGTACTTCGGCGAGTTCCTGCGTCGTGCTCTTCTTGAGAAGATACACCTAGTCGGATGGTTGCATACGTTTGTTTACCTACGAATTTTAATATTGTAAATAATAATTAAAGTAATTCTTTCTTGCAACTCAATTTTTTAGCTGATGTTTTCAACCGACTGAGCTCAAATTTTGTGTACACGTTTAGTTTGGATTACAATGCAAGTTTTGATGATTTATATTTCGATATCGCAGTTAGTTAAAAATATGTTATTGAACTCGGTTAGATTTTTATTCTGAGAGCAGCTTACCGGATTAATGTTAAAGAAGTTCCGATTTTTTTACCTTTTTTCAAAAACAATCTTATTCTTTCTATCAAACTGAGACAAAAAATAATTACATAATCAGAAAGATCATTTATTTTACCACGATACAAAATAATTCTATTTAAAAAATAGTGATATTTTCTATTTTTTACAATTTTTTTCTATAAGGAGTCAAAATCGATGCGTTTTCATGAAAATGATATCTAAATTTTTCCGTATGAATTTTGTTTCCGTGTTTTTGAATCGATATTATGCACTAAGAAAGTGCAGGCTTTTCTCTTTGAGAATCAGTCATTTAAAAAATAAAATGCCTATAACTATTTTTTTACCAGTTTTCAAAAAAATACTTAAATTTCTAATAAAAAGTTTAAAAATTTCGTCATTTATTAAATATAATTGCACGAAAGTATTTTTTCGTTTGTAGAATAATATCCAAATTTTGCACAAAAATTGAAAAAAAATTGCTTTCAGATTAAATATTTAAAAAAAATGTGTTTTTCGTTTTTAATATACTATTACAGTAAAAGCAAAAAAAAAATATTAAAAAAGTGAGTTTTAATATTTTAATTAATTTTGCCTTGTCCAATGTTGTTTTGGTCTTCCAGTATTTATTTCTCGACCCCTTTTCATTAAACTCTTGTTGCGGTCCGAGTGAAAGTTAGTTGGACTGTTCAAAATTTACCGGCAAACGACCTTTCAATAATGATGCGTTGAATGAGATTAGCAAATAGAGAAACCTCTGTCTAGCGATAACAAAAAAGTAAAACATAAATTTAAAGTAAAAAAAAAAAATTAAAAAACAAGCTTTTATTTAAATGCTCTAAAAAGAATAAAATAAACTTTTCTTTTAAAACTTTTTTTTGCTATCAACTTATAAAGTCTTTACACAATTTATGATATAAAACCTTGTCGTTAGATTTACCTGTGTAGATAAACAAGCAAATTAAATAACTTGATCTGATAGATTTTAATTTTAAAAATTTTCAAAATAAATACGAGTACTTAAATCTTGCGACAATCTTTTATATCAAAGATTGTGTAACGACTTTATATGTTGATAGCTAAAAAAGGTTTTAAAAGAAAATTTTAATTTACTCTTTTTAGAGCATTTAAATAAAAGCTTGTTTCAAAAAAGATTTTTTTTTTGCTTTTAATTTACTTTTAATAATTTTTAACTTTGATAATTTTTTGGTAATTCTTTGGGATTTACAAAATGATAAACGTGCATTTAATTCTTATATATTTCACCTAAATACTAAACGTTTAATTATCCATTGATCATCTTTTAAAAAACGTGAATGTAGGATGGTGAAGTTATTTAAAAAATAAGAGTAATAAAATATCACAGCTTTCATTCTCTTACATTTTTTTGTTATTTTATTTCACCTTTTGTTTCCCATGAAACAAATGCTCTTTTAAAAAATAAATAAAGATCACAACTTATGAACTTATGAAAGAAAAAAAATATTGGAAAATAAAATAAGAGATTACTACATAACAAAATATAAATTTTTTAAATAATTTAACAACAAATTAGCTCATTAAGCAAATAAGAATCTGAAGAATAAAACCTTTGGAACTATGTAAATCAAAACCCTAATTTGTTTCATTTTACTATTATGAGTATTTCCCTAAATTAAAAAAAAATTGCTTTTGAATTTTCCAAACCAATGCAAACGACAAATTTTTATCATTTACTGTAGTATCAAAATGCTCGTAATGATTCTAAAAGGAATATCAAGATAATAATATATTTAAATGTTATAGTTATTAGTATTTATTTTATAAAAAATGAGCGAACTTTTAGTTGCGTAAGAAAAACAAAATATAACACTGAAAGAATTTTTAGAACCTTACTCGTGAGGATATAAAAAAAACCATAAGCATTCTATTTATACAAGAATTTATTAAAATGCATATCATGAAAGTAAGTGATCTTGAAGGCACGTTAAAAAGAATTCGATTACACTTTGCAAAAATTTATTAAAACAATTCAGTGATAACAATACAAGAGACACTTAAAAGAGCTCGGTTTCAAAACAAGTGGGTGTTCAATGTTACATTTTGAAGCTACACTATGGTGAATGACAACATACCGTATATTTACCCATCGATAATTGTAAAATTGTATAAACTTTATCATTAAAAGAATTTTCTTTTTAATAAAAATCTTGCACTTAAGCCCTGCCCTCCCCGCAAACGGTATGTTTATGTGTTATAGCAGCTTAATTTATTAGCAACATAACGTTATTTTTTTCCTTTCATATTTTGCTTTCAGCTTTTCAAATACTCAAAACACTTCAGTTTTGCTCTTAAAAATAACTAAAATACATGCCCCAATGCTCATGTAGATTTATTTAGTTCCTATCTATAATTATACATGTACAATACGTCAAAGATAAGCACATAAATGAATTTTAATACGTTATTACTTCAATTATATAGGTAAGGTGTAGGTAATTTTTTCATAACTTTACCTAGGTTACATAAATCATACACAAATTAGGTTCTTAGTATCTGTTTTCAGTTGTTTTTAGCAAAATCACTCCCTCCCAAGCACTCCCATTCACCTCTATTCACTCCATTCAATCATCCCCACTTCACTTAATCTCTCACTCCCATTCAGAAGCTTTATTTGGGTGTACCCAAATAAAGTTTCTACTTCTATCTCGTGACGATTAGTCTCACATTCACACGGGGTAAAAGTATGGTGAGTTAGGTGGCAGTTAAGATGTTATCCTAATCACATGACTGGAGTTCGTTGCTAAGAACCTTATCGTAAATTGGAGTTAATAAATAATCCAGCAATCAATCGATCTGCATTCATGTAGATGTCTTGAAAGTCTGAATTTTTAACCTCATTACTCGCATGTTATCCAAACTAGACGAGTTGAGCAAAAGCAAGACTTTTTTCATGTATTACAGGAATTTATAAGACATAGTAGAGAAGCATTAAAATTCCATTTATATGTACAAAGAAAATGAACTAGAAAAGATATGTAAGGTTCACTTAACTTAAACTGTTACGTTAGCTAAAAATATTTATTTCAATCTAATGAGATTGCTTATAAATATATTGATAGTTACAGAGTACAAAAGATGAAGAGCAAAGTAGCTCATCAATATTTTTTAGAATAAAAATGCAGCCATTCTACTAATAAATGCTGACATTAAACTGATAATGATAGCTTAAAAGGATTTTATTTTGCTGCAAACAAATATATTTTTTTTCTTACAAGAAACAACAAATCTTTGCAAAAATAAATATCTTGCAAAGTGCCTCTCAAAATGTATTACATCAGTTCCTCCTTAAAACATTTTCAAGGTTGCACCATCAATTATATTAACTTTTTTTGTTTGTTAGTGTCATTTACTTGTTTGTTAATATTTTACAAGCATCGAGAAGTGATTTAAAACATCAAAAAAGAATTACTCCATTTTGAACATAAAACATTCAGTGACGAAATTTGGAAAATAACACTTAAGGTTCAGTAAAATTTCATAAAATTTCGATTTTAAAAAATTGTTTTTTTTTCGAAACGATCTCTAGAATTTAAAAACTAATAATACGTACAAAATTTTGTACTGTGAAATAAAACGATCATTCCACTAAGAATTTTTTTATCTGAAATTAATAAAATAATTTTATATTTGTTTTGTATTTTTGTACCATATAAAAATATTACAAATTATTATGCAAGGGAAGTGAGAAAGTAAAGGGACTGTTGTAATTTCTATTTCCAATGTTAGGCAACAGCACTAGTATCCAACGCTGATTGAGTTGTAGTTTAACACTTAAATGCAACGTGCCAATCGTCTTCTCTCGTAGTCGTTGGAGTATTGAAAACTCTTCAACGTCGCAGTTACACTTTCTATCTGCACAAAGGAGGGAAGAATGATAGTGATTTTCGTTTTGTTTCAGGGAAGTGTGAAACCTGCAGCAATTATTCGTCGCATGCATCGCATTTTGGTGTCCTTTGTTTATTGTAAAGATTTTTCACGAAATATGCGAATGGATATGTCGCAGGAAAATGATGAAATTAGAAATCTCATCAAAGCCCTAAGGGAAGATGATTACTTGACGGTATATAAATATTAAAATAACTTCCCTTCCCTCAATGTCATTTCCCTGATAAAAGTAAGGTATTTAAACGAATCCCTGAGTTGTTTCAGTGAAATGATGAAATAATATTGTAGAGGGTTTAAAAGTGTTTATTTAACAAGCAGGTATGATGAATTATTAAACGTAGAAGTAAGTAATACAACAATAGTCAATGTAATACAAATTATTTATTCGAAACTAATTAACATATAATTAGAAAATTAGGCTGGTAACCAATCCCTATATTAATCCTATGCTGTCATTTTCTTAAAGGTATTGGGTTGATATTTAGGAGATCGATAGCACTACCTGTATGATTAGGAAGTTCAACGACTTGACCTTCCAGGTGTTCCCCCCTTCCTGGAGAGCATTTTGCCATTGCAAACCCTGACTAGCTCATCATTTCACTGAAACAATTCAGGGATTTGATTAGAACACTTACTTTCATCAAGGAAATGACCGTGAAGAGACGTTATTTAAATAACTCCCATAAATTTATCCTCTCTCTTAGAGAATTGATGAAATTTGTAATTTCGCCATTTCCCTGCAACAGATGCAATGCATCAAACGACGATGAATGATACGATGAAAGATCGGGCAGTTCTTTGACGTCAACCACTGAGGAAAAGTGCAAGTCGTTGGAGGTGTAGCATTGGAAGGGTATAGTGACAGAAAGGATGGTTAGTATCCAGACCTACTATGTTGCTACACCACCTGCTACACCCCAACGACTACGAGGGACGACGACTGGCACGTTGCGTTGAAGTGTTTCCGACTACCCCTCAGTTAGCACTGGATACTAGGGCCGTTGTGAAACATTGGGAAAAGAAACTACAGAAATATCTTTATTTCTTGACTTTATCTCGTATATGCAAGCATAAATTGAAAATTGTGAAGAGGAAAAAAGTAACACATGTCTTGCTTCTATAAATATATTTTTCCGGAAATATAAAATTAGAATGAACACACACAATAGATTTATCTAATCAAGCTTCCTCTATTAGAAATGTTAGGTCTACCTTAAACATTTGTAGCAGAAAATAAAATTATAATCTCTTAATAGTCGTATTATTATTAATTGTTTTTAGTGTTGTGTATTTAATGCAATATTAGTGTCGTGTATTTAATGCAAAATTAATAATCGTTCAATGAATCAATGCAATAAACTTGATGGTATTGAATATTGGAAATAAAGACCAATTTATTTTTCGTATAAAACAATAGTTATGATTTACATATATGTATATGTCAAAGGAAAATGACGAAATTAGGAATGTCAGGAAATTCCCCAGGGATAGGATCAACTGACGGGAGATGTTAAAATAACGTCTCTTCAAGGTAATTTCCATGATGAAAGCAAGTGATTTTATCAAACACTGAAATGTTTTAGTGAAATCATGATCTAGCTAGGATTAGCATTGGCAAAATGCTATAAAGGGGGTATAGACACCGGGGAAGGGGGGTCGAGTCCTTGTATTTCCTTACCATACAGGTAGTACATTCGATCCCCTAAATATCGACCCCATATCTTTAAAAAAATTGCACCATAGGATTAACATTGTGATTGACATTTTAATGTGTAAGCAACTGATAGAAAAAACATGTTACATATAAAAAAATACCAGAGCTTGATTTTCTAATTATTTGTTAATTAGTTTCGAATAAATAATTTGTATTTTATTCACTATTGTTGTATTACTTATTTCTACAATTAATAATGCACCATATTTGTTAAATAAACACTTTTAAACACCTGACGATATTATTTCATCATTTCTCTGAAACATGTCAAGGATTTGTTCAAATCCCTTACTTTTATCAGGTGAGTGACCTTAAATAGACGTCATTTTAACTTCACCCATCAATTGATCATCTTCCTCAGAGATTTGATGAAATTCCTAATTACATCATTTTTCTGCGACATGTATATCAATTCAGAGCCAAATGTTATTTTGCTCTGTGAAAAAATATAGTACTTTTCCTGTCAAAAGCACTCCCATACAGTTAAAAACTAGAAATAAAGAACAGGAACCCAACAATTTATTCAATATCGTTATGATATTCAAGAAATATACACTGCTGGACAATTGCTAAGGACGGATCACAAATTGCTATGTAGCATAACATTAAGCGAGACATGAGGCCTAGTAGGATAAAATATAGTTGCCACACTGTTCAGACATTAGATTAAAGTATATTTATTGTTCTGGAAAGTACAAAAGCTGTGAAACATCTGAAAGAAAAAAAAAATGTTCATTTGATCTGCGTACGGAGAAATGGAACAATAAATTTTAAAGTCAGCAGGCACCTTAAAGAAAGGTATCAATACGGAATATGTCCACCGTGGAGTGGGATGCAACATTCCACAAGTCGTACCATACTTTGCACAACATTATCCAGCAGCTGTTGAGGCAATTTATCCAATTCATCTGTGAGTGCACGGATGAGGGTATTCTTGTTTGTCGGAGGATAGTTTCGACCAGCAACTTGCCTCCCCAAAGCATCCCACACATTTTCAATGGGGTTTAGATCTGGAGAACGCGCTGGCCATACGAGACTTTGAATACCCTCGCTGTCTAGACAATCCTGAACAGCGAGTGTTCGATGACATATTGCGTTGTCGTCCATAAAAACAAATTTATCACCGACAGCACCACGGAAAAGACGAACATGAGGAAGTAGAACTTCATCTATGTATCGATGGCCCGTCATAGTCCCATTCGCAACTACATGTAGGCGCGTGCGGCCATTGATCATTTTGCCGGCCCACACCATGATACTGCATGTCGGATTTTGGTCCTTTTCCTGGATATTTTCTGGACGATAAGCAGTACCACTCTCGCGACAGATCAGTTGGCGTCTACAATCCGATGACAGACTGAACCTACTCTCATCTGAGAAGAGTACGCATGCCCAGTCCTGTTCAGTCCAATTGTGATGCTCACGACACCATTGCAAACGGGCAGTACGGTGCTTTCTGGTCAATGAGACACAAACAACAGATCTTCGTGCGTATAGTCCTCCTCCCCTCAAACGTCTGGCAACAGTTTTTCGGGAGATCTGCTTTCCTGAGGCAGCAAGAAACTGATTTGCCACCAGCTGAGCTGTGGTGCGCCTGTTCCTTTTTGTTGATAGGACGATATATCTGTCTTCTGCAGGCTTTATACTTCTAACACGACCTCCCCGTGCCGTCTACTACACATTCCAGTAGTTTTAAATGACTTCCACAGCCGTGAAACAACGCTGTGAGCGATGTCGAACTCCCTGGCAACATCTGTTATTTTTCGCCCTTCTTCGATCTTTCCAATAATTCGGCCACGCATAAAATCATGTGATGTCGGGAAGACATGCCAAAAATTTTAAGTTTCTCAATTAAATCTTTCCTGTATAACTTTGACTTGAAACAACCACTGTCCACACGCGTCAAAACCTTTAAAGCTCTTATGAACGCTATCACGTGATGAACAGACGTGGAAAAAATTTGCATACTCATACTTCTTACTAATATCCCGCACGTATTCTAATTTTCCACATTTTGCTTCCTTTCATTTTGTGGTTGCTATGTTTGATAGTGTTATCCGTCCTTAGCAATTGTCCAGCAGTGTATTTAATGTTACATATTAAGCTTTACAATCTGAAAATTCATTTAGTTTCTACTAGCAAATTATGAAATAAAAATAATAGAAAGAGTTCCATTAGTAGCTATTCAATGATTTTCAATGTATACTAACATAAAAAGTTAATATTAGCTAAACATCGTTAATATTGTATCTTGATAATGCACAAAACAGAAAGGAAAGACGATGCAGTTTTTTTTAAAATGGATAATGTTTTATTAAATTAAGTATATGTGCGAAATACTGGGGATAAGTAAACAGAGTATGAAAATAAACACATTAAATGAGCTATGACGCAGAACGTTTATACACATTATAAATTGCTAATTATCTGCCATCTAGAATACAAAGCAAATGTTATATTCCGTAAGAAATTCTTGAAAATAAAAATATCAGGATTAATGCAAAGTATTTGATTCAGAACACATGAGCATTTATCTAGATAAAAATAATGTAAATGCAATTTGTGAGTGGAAATGTTATTAAATTATAAAAGCCAGAAAAATATGTGGTTAAAGCATAAAATTGCCATAAAGAGACAATGTAAATAAAGTTCGTATAATATATTTAGTTAAAGGCTATACATTACTTTAAAAAAAAACTTTTGAAGACAGTGATAGTAAAAAAGTAATTTGTTTTTTTTATACTAAGATTATATTATTAAATTTATTCTGAAAAAAAAAATCTTACAAATCTTACAAAATGCCCAATTTTTAAAATATTTTAGTTACTTTAAGTGATTTATGATTTTTTTATACTTTTGGCAACAAAAATGTGTATAAAATTTTTTTTTTTTTTTTGCGGATTGTTCATAATTATTTTACTAATAAGTCTAGAAAAAACACAATTTTTTAAAAAAATGTTAAATATTTTCTTAAAATATAACTAGAGCTCTCTCTGTGGCCTAAATTCATAATAACTTTTATAGAACACATATTTACAAGCTTCTACAAAAAAAATTTTCTAGACTCTATCTTGAACAGAAAACAAATCATTAGGGATTATAAAACACTCACAACTTCATAATTAAAATCCTAAGAAAATCGTATTTAAAGTTTGTAAGGGCTTAAAACTAATACTAATAATATACGTAAAGCTCTAATTTTTTAACATTTTACTTTCTAATTTATGATTTATATTAACACTCCATTTTAATTAAAAATGATTGAAAATTGTTTTTTGGGTCAAAATATATCTTTGCATAATATTGATAGTATTTGTTACGTCGGCACATTATTCAGCTTAATTTTAACACAGTATGTTTCCAAAAGTTAGGAAACACAAAACATGTATGCCCAAAATATTAATGATACAATCTTAAGCTAGAAATCCTCAAGATTGCATGTAATACCTAATTTTCTTTCAGTTTTAAACAATGGTAGTTTGGCTGATGTTTAAGTTTTTGTTGCTTGACTTTAAAATACTGCAATGTAGATTATAATGTTTTTTTAATGTAGTTTGGCACAACCATGAAATATTCAGTCCCTTCTGCAGTATTTGTAATTAGTACATTTCCATTCTCCTATCAATGTGGTATCAACTGAAGGTTAGTTTTTAGATTTACTATTTTCAGTAGAATTCCATCTATTCTAAATATTGTTTTTCATAGTAACCTGAGAACATTTTGACTGGGATTTTTTCTCAACAGAAAAATACTAATGATAAAATAAAGTAAAATGTTTCTAAATTATACCCCTAATTCGTTAAAACAAGTATTGGTCTCG
This sequence comes from Trichonephila clavipes, assembly GCA_019973935.1. Classification (NCBI taxonomy): domain Eukaryota; kingdom Metazoa; phylum Arthropoda; class Arachnida; order Araneae; family Nephilidae; genus Trichonephila; species Trichonephila clavipes. The sequence goes on from BMAU01015893.1 coordinate 34,920, forward strand.
AAATCCGTTTTAATTAAGTGACTATTACAAATCTAAAAACTCAATAGAAATGATTGTAGTAATGAAAATTGCAGTTAATAGCAATTTCAAATTGAAAAAAGTTGAGTGTTCAAAAACACTTTTAATTAGTTAAACTTAAGAATGGGTAAATGCTTTAAAATGAAACTGAAAGGAAGACCTTAATTCAGAAATCTTCAAATACCTTAGAAACCAATTGGGTATTAGATTTGAAATTTAAAGGCAAGCTACCCAGATATATACACAAACTCAGCGGTGCAACAGCCCATGAGGGCCAAGGCCTACTGTGCCTATCCCAGTATACGTGACCATTGGGCTCTGAGGTGCATGAGCTGATATCCCGATCAGATGGTCAGTCTGAAGCGAGGCCCCTTGTGTTTAAGTCCATAAGCAAGCTTGGTACTCATTTATTGACCCACTGCAGTAGGGATGAATTGCTGAATAAACCTTGCTCATTCCAGAAATAGAACCTGGCCCTGCGGAGTGGAATCACGAAACGCTACCACTCTACCACTGGGCCTTCCCAGATTTATTGGCTAGTAATTTTTTTTATTTATCGGGAACTGTACAGCTTATACTACACTAAAACATTAATATTAAAAAATGAAGCCTAATACATCATAATTATAAATTCTGAACTATAAACAATTTTCGAGATACCTCATTATATATTCATTGTATAGGTGGTGGGTCAGGATGTGGGTTGAGTTTTTATTAGCGTCATGCTTCGAAGCTACGTTACGATTACTGAAGGAATGTCCAAGAGAGCCGAGTTAAGTCCCTAAGGGACTTAGAAATGTAAAACTACCCCAAGATAGATAACTACGTTCACATACAGATTTTATTGAGCACATGTGTATATACAATCATACCTCCATTTTACAAACATCTGTTTTGCGATTCTCTCCATTTTAAGGACGCAAAAGCTACATAGAGAAAAATAATCTCTATTTAACGAATTTCAGGATTTAGATACTTCGTTAAATGTAGGTTGGAATGTATATTGCATGAAGTCTAATGGGGACGAAGTTGGTGTATTTTTGATACATGGTTAAGGGATTTCTGTTGAAATCTCACTCTCCAAACCTTCACACCTCGGTATCACGAAAACATTGAGTCTTGAAAGATTCAACATTCATCAGTCACTCTATATAGTGGGGCTTGGTATGGAAGTTCGGAGAATCCGGTGTCGTGTGAAGTGTTGCCCACGTAACTTGATCGTAGTTTGCAGTTATGCTGCCCGTTTCCAATTATTCTTGTATTTCTGAGAATAGCGATGCTAATAAACAAACTTGCTTATTGTGTGTCCTATTGTTTTATAACCAAAGAACAAGTCACAGTTTGGGAATTCTACATCAGAACTTCTGAAACTATAATAGTTATGCAAAAATAAAAATAATTTCGAAAACAAATTGTTTTCGAAGTATGGAGTGTCATTTCTATAGATTGTTAAATATAGTCTGATTACTACATAGGTATACACATTTAATAATAGTTAGTGAAAGACAACCCCTGCATTATTAATCTGAGTGTAAACTGGGAACTGTTCCTGGTTGATATAATCGTTTGAATATAGGAGTGGGCAATAGTCATTATACACGAGAACTGAGCTTGTTTCATATGTCCAGGTCAGCATCAGTTGCATGTTAATAGAACTACGTATATAACCAAACATATTACTAAATGTTTTTTTTTTCCTTATAGGAAATAACTTCCTTACTACATTATTTAACGAAACGGTCTCATTAATATGCGAAGAAATAATAATTATTTATGCTTTACTTTAACAATAGGTGAGCAAAATTAACTACGTAACATATTAAATTATTGAATTTATAATATGATGTGTTCTCTTTTTGAGATTAATATAGTTCTACAGAAGCATTTCTCAAGTTGTGGAATGAACCGATTTAGGGGAGAGTGATAACTTTACGCGATGGGCGCGAGCATATTGAAAAGTTGAAAATAAAAGATTATTTTTCAAAAAAAAATTATTTACTGAAAATAAACAAAACAAAATACAATCTAAACTATGAAAAGTAACTTAATAATTATCTTATTAATAAGAAAAAGTAACTTAAAATTACCCTATAACTAGAAAGTAACTTCTAATATTTATTATTTAAAAGTAACATCACACACACACAGAAACATGTAATACTTATAGTGATAATTTGTATAATTTGTAAAAAAGGTCATACTGTAGCTTTAGCGAAAAATTATATTATTCATGCATTCAATAAATTATCATTATATCGGAGGGGGGATAAAAATTATATTTTAAAATTGGTTCACAAATATTGATAGTTTGAGAAATACTGCTCTACAATTTTGTTTTATATTGTTATCTAATGGTAAAAAAAATAGTAGGCATATCTTAACTTTAAAATATATGTACAGGGTGTCCGGGCTTAAAGTATGCAAAAGTTATTACGGACATACCCGTCAGAATGTAATATAAATTGTTCATCCGTGGATTGAAATTCCCTCCGAGATTTTTGAGTCTAGTACGATCAGCCGCACGTGATCTCATTATTCGGCAATCGCAGACAAGGGATTTGTTACACAGAAACAGGTGCTGCGCTACTATGGTTAACGCAATTTAAATCAGTCACGCGTGTACAGCAATGTGTTCGAACAGAATGAAAAATCGTTACTGGCTTGAATAATAGACTTATCAGGACAACTACAAAAGGAATCACGCACTCGATCAATAGTGTCTTCTATCACAAAAACTTAAGGTTACTTCCCAGTTTGAGATACCTAAGTTTCCGTCTATTTTAAAGCTCTTTCCCATTGGAGGATATATTTTGATGTCGGAGGATCGACATTTCCTTCCGTTCGAACACGTCGCTGTACACGCGGTACTGATTTAAATTCCGTTGATCAGAGTACGCACTGAACCTTTTGCTGTGGCATCCACATGTTTACTAATGAAGTCACAATTTCAAGTTTATCGTCTGTTATTGCTGAATAATGCTCGCACGTGCGGCTGATCGGACTCGATCCAAATATTCTCTGAGGGGTTACCAATCCACGGATGAACAGCTTATTAGGTTCAGATGATAAGTAATAATAAGCCATAACTTCCGTATACTTTAAGCGTGGACACCCATATTTTATACCCTAAATAGAAGAGTACATGTTTCTTCAATTAAGTTATTTTCGGCGAATTTCTAGAGTGAGTGAATGTTATGATGGGAGGCTGCCGGCCCCTGAGATACAGTTTTAATTTGTGCATTTGCCCTGATTACAGGAAATAGGGATTACACAGGAATGTGGGTGCGTCGAGGTTCAACGAACCTTATGGCTGGCAAGGTTGTGTTCTTGCGCGGACTGTTGAGTCCGATTAGGGTGGTAGATTTAACGGTAATGAATCCGTTGCGGATTCGTTTCGAAGTGGTGCGGTCAGCTTTAAAAGGCACGTACATGCCATTTCTCGAAACTTTTTTCCCCCTTACGTCTGCCAGAAAAATCTCCCGTCAGGAAAGCGATCTCGCTGCCCGGGGTCACCCCTTCGTCCACTCCGTTCCTCTCAGATAAGTACCACCCTTGTAAATTTTAACGTTTTTTCCAATATGTTAATCATTAAATATAATTGTTTACCACTATACGATCAGTGTATAATTTATTGTGAGATGAGTTTCATTACTTTATTATTTAGAATTATTTTAACTTAAGTCATGATGCGATGTTAAATTAAGAAACTGGGTTTAAAGTCATAGAAATTAAATAAACCAACTTTAGCGTCGCATTATCTGGTGCCGTGACCAGGATTCGAACCTGGGTTAGATCTTTGGAATTTATGCTTGTTAAGATATGGATAGAGGTGGTTGTTTGAATTTTTTTTCCTTAAGAAATTATGTTGACGCATAACTTTGTTTTGCTCAAGTTGTTTTGTTCTGTCATATGATTGCTAATTTTAATTTAAAACTTTGATAGTGTTTCGGTTAGGTGTTTCAATGCTAATTTAATTTTTGTGTTGGTTTTTTTTTTGCTATAGATTTGGAATTTTTTTTGTTTGCTTACGGCTCTAGTTAAATTATGGTTTGGTTAAATGAATGTGCAGTCAATAATTTTGTCTCGCTTGTGTTCTGAACTGTATTAGGAATTGAATGTTTTGTTTGATGTCGATATAGTACTTCTGTTGGTTTAGGTTAATTTGGTTTTATTCATGGTAGCGCTTGGGTAGATTATTGAATAGAGTATTGATATTAATTGAATTTTTTTATGGTTTTGGATAATAATTGTAGTTTAGCATTGTTATTTGGAAATAATTTTTTGGTCAGATAATGGTATTGTTAAATTGTATGCTTTGTGTACGCGTAATTGTGTTAGCTTTGAGTTTGGTTTTGGCGAAGGGGAGAATTTTGATTTAGTATTGTTTCAGTTTTAGATATTGAGTTTGATAATTCTTTTGGTTTGAAAATGTTGAAGATGATCAGGTGTGATTGTTTTTTTGTTTTATTAATTGTTGAAGGAGTTAAATAAGTTTGAGTTAAGGATTTTGTGGAATATTTGAAGAAGTTATTCGAAGGAGATAGATAAATTTTAATTTGAAGAATTTGTTGAATAATTGGGAAAGTTTTTTTTTTATGGAGATAGATAAGTTTGCGTCCAAAGTATGTGGTAAATTCGAGAGTTTTTTGATATGGACAATGGAAAATTGAGTTGTAATAATTATACGGTATATTTGACAAAGTTGTCTTGATGTAGAGAAGGTTATTTTGAGTTAAGGATTTTGAGCAATGGAAAATTTAGTTGTAATAATTGTACGGTATATTTGAGATAGTTGTTTTGATGTAGAGAAGGTAATTTTGAGTAAAGGACTTCGGGCGATTTCGAGTAAATAAGTTAATAAATATAGATAAGTTGAATTAATGATTGTGTGGTATATTTAAGAATGTTTTGAGATGAATCTAGTAAAGTTCGAGTTGAGGATTATGTGAGATTTTGTGTAAATAAGCTGATGAGCATAGAAGGGTTTTAGTTAATGGTATTGTGTGGAGAAGTCGATTAATTATTTGGAAGTTGTAGATAAGTTTAGTTAGTGTTATTGAGGTACAGGATATGAACGATCTGAGGTAAAGGCATTTTTGAATTATTGAGGAATCATTTTAAGGTTACTGAGAATTTTGGGTTAATGTTATAGAATGATATTTGAGTAATTAATTCGATGATTATCGATGAATTGAATTAGCGGTATTGTTGAAAATTGAGGATCTTTGTTTTTTTTTGTATATTTGTTGCACGTATAGTGAAACATTGTGATGAGTTTTTTTTAATTATCTACAATTGATACATTGTATTACATAGAATGTTAAAAAGATATGTTGATTAGTGAAGTGATGTTTTGGGGGGGCAATTGTGTTTAATTATGTGTTGCACTTGTAATATTTTTTTTTGCTTTTTTTGCTTTAGTTAAAATTACTTTACTCTGTATGTGTCGCCTCATATGTCATGGATTGCATTATCAATTTTATGTTTATAAATTTTTTTTGCTGAAATTTTAAACTGCATTTGCGATTTCTGGAATTCATTTCTCAATATGGAAATTCGCATGTATTTGAATGTAGAAGAAATTGTTTTTTTTCTCTCAAAATTTTTTTTAAAGTATTATTCGATGTAGTTTTTTTTTTTTTTTTTTTTTTTTTTTTACAATCGGATTTGCATTGTTTTTCTTTTGTCTTGATTCTGCATTCTGTTTCTTGTGTTGGCAGTTGCCGGCGATCGTCCTATCACAGGAAATAGGATGTTTTGTTTTTTTCCCCACCTTCGTAAACATTGGGGATGCATCCTGATCACATACACACTCATCGTTTGCGATTCTAAATTTGATTACATTAATTTTTTTTTCTTAATTTCAAATTGTAACGAATGTTTGCAGTGAATTTTTTAAATTTCTTAGGCTATTAAGCATTCTTAGAGGTTATATATTTTTTTTTACCGTTTGCACTATTTGCTTCAATTTACAGATTTTAATTTGCAAATCTGAATTTAATTACATTAATTTTTTTAAAACTTTCAATTGTAACTAATGCTTCTAGTGAATTTTTTAAAATTTCTTAGGCTATTAAGCATTCTCGGAGGTTAATTTTTTTTCACCTACGCACTATTCACTTAAAATTCTATTTTTTTTATTTTTAAATATTTTTTTTTTACTTTACGAGAGATTGTAATCATTGCTCTTAATGAACCATTGCAATTCCTTATGCTTTGAGCATTGTTGAAGTTTAAAATAATAATTTTTTTTGGTGGTCTGAGACATGCACATCATATTAGTAGTGTCAGGATTTCAATGTTATACGATTATGAGGTGTCTGTTTCTGGGTGCCACGTTTGTATTGATTACATATGTTTTCACTTGTACTTATTTCTTATCACAAAGTCTTTTGTTCGATGCTCGTATGTGTGGTTATTGTGAGTATCGAAGCTGTTATATATGCATTTTTTAATTTACTATGTGTTACTCGGTTTTTTTTTATTATTATTTAGTAGCACATGATTCTTTGTGATTATTCAATAACTTCTATTTGTTATTTTATATATGTTGTCCTTGTGAATTGTTTAGTGACCCATATCTCATTCGATAATTATTTGTTCGGAACATGAATTTAACTGTAGTTGTTAGTAGTTGAATTTTTTTTCTTTTTCTCTCTCCTTTCGCAATGTTTAAGGAATTAGGATTAGCATGCAGTTATCTTGTTGGTTGTTTTTTTTTGTGTGTGTGCAAATTTTTTTGTTTAAAAATTTTTTTTAGACAATGCTTCTTGATTTTTTTTTACGTTTGAGTGATTGGAGAACGAGATGGGGACCTCGGGTATCTGAAAGCCCTGTGGAAGAGTGGGAAATTTTGTTCTCCCTATTTCATACATTTTACTGATTCTGACTCTCCTAGGAGAGTGTTCGTGTTTTCTCTCTTTCAGGATATCATGGCATGGTTATTTCAGGTGCATTGGGTCTAGTTGTATCACGAGATGAACCCCGTTGAGAGTCAGATCTCTGGATGTACCCCCTTTCACCATGATCAGAACCCCTACAATATTCAAACAGCACCGGGTTACTACTACAAGGCCGATGAACTGTTACGCTAAAGTTTCAACAAGATTAGGACGCTCCAGACATCGTTTTTTTTCTCTCCCGTCAGGACGTGGACAGCCATTCGTGACCAGGAGTTTGTGAGTGCCTGTTGAGAGGAAGACGAGGCTGTTGGAACTTCTGATATATATTTTTTTGTATTTCGATATGGACATTTTCCTCAATGAATTTTTCCTGTGTTGGAACTTCTGATATACATTTTTTTGTACTTCGATATGGACATTTTCCTCAATGAATTTTTCCTGTGTTGGAACTGCTGACGCTATTGCATTTTGTATTTACATTTACTACAATGAATTTTTTGTGTTTCTTTATTTCTAGTTTTGTTAATATGAAAGAGGGGAGGAGTGATGGGAGGCCGCCGGCCCATGAGATACAGTTTGAATTTTTGCATTTGCCCTGTTTACAGGAAATAGGGGTTACACAGGAACGTGGGTGCGTCGAGGTTCAATGAACATTATGACCGGCAAGGTTGTAGTCTTGCGCGGACTGTTGAGTACAATCAGGGTGGTAGATTTGACGGTAATGAATCCGTTGCGGATTCTTTTCGAAGTGGTGCGGTCAGCTTTAAAAAGCACGTACATGCCATTTCTCGAAGCTTTTTTCCCTCTTACGTCTGCCAGAAAAACCTCCCGTCAGGAAAGCGATCTCGCTGCCCGGGGTCACCCCTTCGTCCACTCCTTTCCTCTCAGATAAGTACCACCCTTGTAAATGTTAACGTTGTTTCCAATATGTTAATCATTAAATATAATTGTTTACCACTATACGATCAGTGTATAATTTATTGTGACATGAGTTTCATTAATTTATTATTTAGAATTAATTTTAACTTAAGTCATGATGTGATGTTAAATTAAGAAACTGCGTTTAAAGTCATAGAAATTAAATAAATCAACTTTAGCGTCGCATTAGTTATTTATGTTAACATCACATAGCAATGTGACAAGAGGGCTATTGGTGACGGAACTTAAGATTTTGAACCTTTGGGCAAGTGACGAGGATGCCAAAATTCGGATTTCTTGAATATTTTTATACATAAAAAGTATTGTTAAAAAACTAAATGGGTTCCCTTAAATTATTTGCGATTTATTGGAGATTCAATATTGTTTTGAAAATAAATGGAGAAACGTGACATAAAGATCCCTCACTTATGTAACACGTGCTAAATATAAAAAGCAAAAGCGTTACATTATTTCAGTCTTCTGTGAGAGCATTAACACTATCTAATAAGAGCTCTAATTTAAAAATTTATATTTATTTCATTAAATACAGAAATAAGAGATCGTAGAAAGTAATTCTTTTGAATTTTACACTCGTACTAATTTATTCTATTCCAAAACCTGAAAAATATTTGTGTTTTAATTATTTTAGTAAATATATATTCTTATTACAAAGCTGATTCATGAAATAACTGTATTTGAGTAAAAATGCTATTTACTTATTCTCAAAAAAAAAGAAAAGGAAAAACTAAAATTTTGGGCATTTACATTTTCAAATTTTATTAGAATATCGAACTTAAATCAGTCTCGTCTGTATAAAATGGCATATGTGTATACTGCGATTTATAGTTGAATTACACCCACTACAGCATATTCAACATTAAACAAATTCAAACATAATTTTATGATAATGTAAGGTAGAATAGATAAAAATAAACTTTATCCTTTTGACATAATCTCGTTTCCCGGACGATGGAATTTCCTTTTAAAAACACGACGAAAATGAAGTTAATGTAAGTTCACTGATGCAAGTATAGAGGCGGAATGAAAAGGCTGTGAGGAACAAGAATGAATTACGCTCCATAATATAATTCGTTTTCAAATGTATCTCATTTAATTTGCCTAAGCATACTAATTTGAATAAAGTACAATAAATAAAAATGTTATCTTTTAAAATACAATGAGGGATCTTTTTTAAAAAATGTTTCTTTACATGTCTTATGTATAAATCTGTAATTAATCAAAGGATAGGTCAAAAATATTTTTTTAATTCTACATGTATGCATTTTGCATGGAATAATGCAGAAAACTGAATTATTTATAAAGTTTAAAGAGTTTTTTGTTTCCTTAATGCGTGGGAATTTTAGTTGAGGATATATTATCCAATTCTTTTATGAAAAGAATTAATGAAGAGTTACCATATTTTTGCGTGCTGAAATTTTTTTAAACTTTTTTTTATAACCTAATGACCAAAAGCGATGGATAAGGTTCTACAATATAGCTTGTATTGTAAAAAAGGAATTTTATACAAAAGTGATGAATTTCGAAAAACTGTATTTTATTTTGTCAGGTATCATCATTCGTAAGCATATATACAAATTAATAAGCTAATTATTATATTACAGCGATGGAAATTATATAGTGCTAGTAAACTTACAATTCAGAGTAGAATATATATATATATATATATATATATATATATATATATATATATATATATATATATATATATATTGATTGTTTACTGTGAAAATGTCCAAGTACCTAAACTCTATTGCCTTTGACTTAACTTAAAACTCAACTATTTTAATATTTATATATCATAATATTTCATTTATGTATTTACGCACACTCACACACACACATTCATTTATATATATATATAAGCTAGCATTTTATTACTTTTTGACATTTATTAAAATGCACCTGCTAAATAGTTACAAGAAAAAATATCAAGTACATTTAACAGCATCTTTAGTGATAATTTTGAATATCTTCATGTCCATGTCCACATATGTAGACGTTTATTTTTTTCTAATTATAGCTACTGGCAACAACAAATTGAACAAAAATTTGATAATATTTTATTCACTACAGCAAGAGAAGTAAAAAAAATTACTTTGGCTGCACTGTCAATGATTATTTTTAATGTACAGTTTACAAATTTGAAAAAAGTGTAAAGTAACTTTTTGCATCCAGTATTGCTGAATTTTTTAACATACCATTAATAGTGGACAAAAATAGTATCACACATATTAAATACATTCAGTTTTATAATATGTAGAAAGGTAAGAAAGAAACTTCCAGAGGGCTTTTAATTTGTGAGAAATTCCCAAACTTAAACGGAGGTGTGCAATTGCCATTTGAGGTAATGTTTTTGGTTAAATACAATCATAAAATATAATTTAATATTACTTGTAAGCGTATAACGAAATCCAAAATTATGATTTTATATGCCCAGGATTCAACGAAAATGGAAGAGGAAAATTTAACTGACAAGGGGGAACAAGGGACGACTAAGGAAATTTACTTGGTGTAATAGTAGTACTCGTTTAGGGTGTTCAACCCTCAATGTAATTCCGCCGAATGGCCAGTCAATTCGGAGAAAATAGCGTTCGAAATTTATGCTTAGCTTTTATACAATTAAGTTTCAATTTCTTCCAACGATTCCGTAGCATGCTTAGGAGGCGAATGGTTACTGTGCGGGAGGTCAGGGTTTTATACACGCGATAAACTTGTCTTTTCAATTATTTTAATTGTTTCAAATTGAATACATTTATTTATGAAAGTTTTACTAAATATTAAATGGTATTTCAAGGAATTATTTTTTTATTTTATAAAGTAAAAAGAATGAAATTAATTTATTATTTAAATTAAGTTATTATTAAAATATTTAAAATTATTATCAATTTAAAGAAATTTAAAATTATTACCAACTAAAAGAAATTTAAAATTATTATTAATAAAAGTTAAAAATTTATTATTAATAAAAATATTATTAATAAAAAAGTTATTATTCATAAAATTATTATTCATAAAAATTATTATTATTATTAAAATTATTATCATTAAAACTATTTTAATAGGAATTATTATTATTTTTTATAATAACTATTATTAATGTATTATTATAATTATTATTCATTTAATATTAAAATTATTATAATTATTATTCATTTAATATTAAAATTATTATTCATTTATCATTAAAATTATTGTTATTTTGTTATTAAAACTATTATTTATTATTAAAATTATTATTTATACATTATTTAAATAAATTTATTAAAATTATTTAAATAACTTTATTTAAAAAGGATTTATTAAATTTTTTATAAAGTTATAAAATAATTAAATTAATAATATATAAAATACACATATTATTCTTATTATGTATATTAATTATAAAACACTTTAAAAATAATAATATATTTTATAACTTTTTGTATTATATATAATATTTTATTTATCAATGATCTGGAAAATTTTACAATTCAAAACACTTTTATATTTATAACTGTACTTATGACATAAACAAATTTCTGGTATAAAATACATCGTATAGTCGTAATTTTTCTTTATATTTGCACATTATTTTTAAAATTGCTAGTCAATTTTTTTAAATCGATTTATCCATTGTGAATAATTTTTACAATCATCGTTTAGATTTTGTCTCTTAACATGTATCCGATTACTTTTATTTTTAAATTTTTTTAAACTGAAAAAAAGGTATTTGATTTTATAATGGTTTACATATTTTGATATGGGCAGACTTTTTTACAATTACGCCCTTGTTTCAATACTTTTAAGCCAATAAGTATATGATTTAAATTACAAATTTGCAATAGCATTAATTCAATGAATTTTTATTAACAGGGGAGTAAAGACTATTAAGCACCCTACTATTTTAAAACGAATAATTAGTTGTCATTTTAAAAACAAGAAAAAAAAAAAACATTGATATAAAAGAAAAAGAAAAAAAATCAAGCGTACTACCCCTTTTTCGATTAAAAGGGGAATTCTTTAATATTTTGAAAGTTAAAAGTTTTGGTAAAATAAATTTCCCCAAATTTTAGAAATAAATTTAAAGAAAAAAGTTATTCGCTGTATTTTTTTTTTTGATAAATGCTTTATCTTGGCAGAACCTAAAAAAAATCTTATTTACGATGGAGATGTGTCAATAAAGCTATCATAAATAACACTTAATAATCAGGTTTTAAGCATCGTTTGTCCTATGAACCTGAATGAAACTTCAAAAATAATCGACATAAAAGAAACAACAGCATATAAAAGTTTCCTATCCATCCAGATGATTAACTTTCTCTCCGTTCTGTTCCTCAAGAACAGCCTTGCTGTCACCCAGACACTTTGACCAATGTCCTTTCATGACTCTTGTACAACCGGAAATTGTGTCCAACGTGAATTAATGTGATCAAAGGAAATTGAATTCCATGAAGGTATCGCAAGAATCTTTCCCGTTTGCCTTATTGGAAAGGAACTTAAAATGCTGTTTCAAATGGTCAACCAGCGAGTCATGAGAGAAGAGATAGAGCAGTAAAGATGTCAGAATTCTCCTCCCATTAGTGTCTTTTGTAATCAATGTAATTGAAATAAATGGGAGCACAACAGAGGACTTTTTCTCCTTTAGTAAATAAAACTTCAGATCCTCAACCACGGGAGCACGATATGAAACAATTCAACAGTTGTTAATCGCAGAAGCAATTAGAATAGCAACTGGAAATTCATGTTTGTTTTTTCTGTTTTTATATTGTAACGCTTGAATTTAAAAAAAATGTTTAATTCCATTACTCAATTTCCTGAAAGATTAAATTATAGCTAATAACAATGTAACTTTTTTTATTGTTTATTGTACCTCAATTATACACCGTATAGTTAAGATATGTACGAGTGGTGTCCGGAAAGTAGTGCCGATTTGGAAAACATCGCATAAAATATTATTTTTCAAAACAAATTTATTTTTATATGAATGAGCACGCCTGAAACTTTTTCTACATAGTTATCATCACTGTTCAGACATTTTTTATTTTAACTTGTCTATACCCTATTTAAAGAAATATACCACCAGTGAACAGTTTTTGAAATTTGTGGAAATTCATTAGGAAGCGTTCTTATTGTGAACCATCTTTCTACATAAATTTTCTAATTCACTTTTTCAACCAATCCATCATTAACACATCAAGACCACTCCCACTCCACGCTTTGTCATGAACAATGATGTGTCTATCAATGAACTGTCGAGCTCATTTTCTAAACATTTTATTATAAATATTGTGATGTCGCCACCCTCGGGTGACCATCTCTTTGATTATCAGCGTGAGCTAGAGGTGTAGGAATAAGGAAAGAACTAGGAGCCGTCATGATCTCAATATAACTTTATTAAGATTTTTAACTTAAACCTTTAGCAAATTAGATTATAATAATATATGTTAGAGAATCTATGGTAGCCAAACACACAATATATCTGTATTACCTAAATTACTTAACTCGGACCATTATCAATAACTGACTCACATAAACCGAATTCCAATACTATCACAGATCCTAATATTAAATAGTCAATCCTACCTTGATGTAATCTGAAGTAGTGATCACAATAATCCTAGATGAAGTTGCGTCTTTACTCGAGTGCAATGGTTTGCACCTTGACTTAAAGGTTCTATATGACGTATAACTTCCGATAGCTGTCACTTAATGTTTTCCAAAACCTCTTCACGCTAGAACCTCGGATTACCTTTACATTCCTCAAATTGCCACCCCACTTACTCTAACTTCTGATATTTAAAAGTTTCCTAATCTGCATCTTTCTTTCACGCTTCACTTCTTGGATTTGGTTGGAAAAGAGTTACCATTGATTTTGGTCCCAAAGAACCCAAAGGACATGTTAATGAAAAGACGCGTGATCCCGTCACAACATGATCTAAACTCAAAATTACGAGCTCCGGTGTTAAAACCGTTAGAGCAGCTTTAAAGAGCAACCTCAAAAAGAAATTAAATCAAACCATTATCAAACAAACAAATCAAAAGCTATTATTTATTGAAGTATCACTCAGTATCCGGGCGCACCTGAGAAAAGGGCAATGTGATACGTAATTGTGTGAGAAAAGAATTACCCGCAATATGCAATTTTTTTTTTATTTCTATGCTACTTACAACCCAGAACGATTGCCTTTTAACCCTTTATCTACCGACGGTACTAATAAGTAACACTCAATTTAAAATTACATAGAATAACCATTTTTACGAATATTCTGATGATACTTAGCGGGAGCATCCTTTGAAATCCACTCTTCCAAGATATATAGCAACACCGGTTCTTTGATGAGTATTTTAGCGGCGAAGGTAAATAGTTTTATAGCAGACATTGCGTTTTCAGTGGATTGCCAAGGTTATCATTTTTGTCCTGAAAAAAGAATTAATGTCAAAATTTAAGTGTCTTATTTTTTTCATATGCTAATGAAGGCCTTAGAAAACAATCTGACTATTTATTTTAAGTGGATAATATATATAATTAATTTTACAGTTGAATATATTTAATTAATTAATTAGCTCTAACGGATAAAATTTCCCAAATTTGAGTATTTTGTTTGTATATATCCCTTAATTTTCAATGTAGTAATCCAAAAAAAAATATTGCATGAAAAAAACTACATTAAATCATAATGCGGTTTATAAAGGGTCAAACTGATGAAGATGTAAATGTTTTTAGAATTTTATTTTTTGAATTAATTGATTATTTCTTTATTCACACTAAAATAAAATAAAAATTAGTAATAAAATCACAAGAACAATAAGTTTTAAGTCAAACTTACTTGCTAATGCTCCTGCTGACCCAACGTTGAATAAAGTATATAGTTTCTTTTTTTTAGACAGAACGACAACAAATTTCACTCGAAGAAGGAAAAATAAAGTCAGGCACATGAAAAGCTGGTAAGTAATACAGGATTCAAACTTCATCTCATACATCTTCATTGCTGCTTATCTTCATATCTAGCCTCAAGTAGGCAATGTCTACACATCAACTTGAACACTTACGCTTATATTCATTCGAAAAGGATTAGTGTACAATTTTTTACGATATAATCTCAAGCACTCAAAGATGAGAACTGAAAAAGCTTGATTAGCCAGGTTCCTAAGGCACGTTGTGTAAATCATATTCTCATAATGAAAAGTAAG
The DNA here is from genome assembly GCA_019973935.1 of Trichonephila clavipes. NCBI lineage: Eukaryota > Metazoa > Arthropoda > Arachnida > Araneae > Nephilidae > Trichonephila > Trichonephila clavipes. Next base: position 49,949 of record BMAU01015893.1, read on the forward strand.
GTATCTCAAGTAGCCACTGAAGAAGCAGGGTATTGTATCTAGGTTTGTCACACTAGACAATAATAGTCTGACATCCCATGTCATTTCTCACAATACAAATAACTAACCTGAAAACCGTTATAATTATTCTGTTCAAGATGTTTTGCACTCAAGTAGAATTTGAAAGATTTTAAAGCTTAGTCATTAATTAGTGTATTGCTAACACTACTTTTTTTAAAGTATAGGTCTTTTTCTGTGTCTCACGATATCCATATGTGAGGGTATCTACTGATAACATTGCACAGTATGAGCTGGAATGCCTCTGGCATACTCTAGAATTACGATACTTTTTCTGTTACTCACACTGCTCCAGTAAAATAGAATGCTGAATAGAGCAACGATAAACAGACATAATTTAGATAGCGCTTGGTTTCGAAACTGATTTTATACAATTATATGCTTCCTCAATAACATTGAGCATATTATCTTCATGCCAGTAATGTTATTTAAGGTCACACATTTCAACACAAATTCAACTGACAAAGAGAGAGAGAGTTGGGCCTACTCAGCATATTTTTTTAAATGTTATATCTGACATGATAATAACCAGCTATCTGGCATTTTATTTACACTATTATTATACAGCTCTAAATGTTCAAAGGTACTACTGTAAATTGTATAGTAAATAAGTTTTTTCATACTCACTGATATTTGCAGAGATGTGATATTGTATTTGATTAGCTAATTATGAGAAAAAAACATTGGTCTATCATACCTGAAGTTAACAATATTAAAATATGAGACACTGTTGAAAAGTTTCACAATTTTCATATCAACAATGCATAACTGTAAATTAATCAAAATGAGATTTTTATAATAAGGAAGTTAATAACTTCATAATGTCGTTATTAACTTCACAAATTAAATTTTTTACTACAGATATCAGAGCTTTTATGCTTCATATTTTCTTAGCATGAAATCATATTCTGAATGTGAATACTAAATTTCTGTTTAATTACTAAACTTTAAGAAAAGGTCAATAATCATATATATTAATGCCTTACACATATGATGACATGCACTTTTTCAACTTAATAATGTTCACGTTTTTAATCGATTAAAAACATTTACCTATTTTTATAAACACAAAATAACTAACAATGTATTTAATACTAAAATATGATTTGTTAAATATATTGTGATAATAAGTGAATGATTGTAATTTGTTTCATTTCGAGCCAATACAAATGCAAAACAATTAAGCTATTTACAGTTTTGGGGGAGAAAGGAAGTGTTCCTTTCTCCCCCAAAACAGTATATTTAATTATTTTAAAGAGTCATCACATTAAGTGTTTGTTAGATGTAGCAGAGTCATTCAGAACTCTTGCAGACAATCTCACATAGAAATACAGATATCACTAAAATTTTAATTTCCCTTGGAAAATAAAATCAGTGCTTATTGCGTATGATAAAACATAAGAGGCTAAACACCTTAGTTTTAAATTTTTACTTGTACTTTTGCTAAAAATTTAGAATTTGGATTTCTTTGAAATACATTGGCTTTCTATCGTTTCTCTCAATTCATCCTTTTTACTCCAAAATATTCTTTAATTCAACTAATCTTCCAGTGGTATAACCACTCAAAGCAATTTCTGTCATTATGGCTTCGTGATATAGCTCTAAGGTCTTGAAAAATAAAAATTTCTGAGTTGACTTAAATTTATATGTAAAGGAATAAGAAATACACATAATTATAAAACTACACAAATAATATACAATGTGCCCGCTTAAGTCCGTTTTCACCCCAATAATGAATGGCGGTAACACAGTGAAGATAATTGGTGGTATTTAAGCTTCAAATGACAAGCAAGCTACAAAACTACTTAGGATGCATTATCAGCATATCAACAGGCTCAATTTTTACTGTTAACCCTTAAATGGTTATGAACGAGCTCAGCCTGCATTTGAAGCGTGCTTCATAATGCGCGCAAACGATTTTCGCTCGGGAACATGGTTTCCCCAAAGCGCGCTGAAGAGCTGAGCTGATTCCCTATTACTATTCTGCATTGATTATATATATATATATATATATACTTGTACTTGTAGGGGTGTCTAGGTGTAAGTAATGTTCGGGATCTTGATATTTCAAAGAAATAAGCAGATTAGAATGAAATTACCGTTTAATGAAACATTAGATTATTTACAATTAAAACTTTACGAATTATTTCACAGGGCATACTCTCAATTGTTGCTAAGCTTATTGGCCTCAACGTTGACCGAAAAACGTGGCTTCTCATCAGTAAAACCGGAGTCTTTTTTTCTCGCGTCTGTCTCGTTCCGCGTCGCAATCGTTTCTTCCCTAAAACTCGTCATTCCGGGGGGATGCATATATTCGCTGGTAGCGCCATCTATTGGTGAGGTTGTAACTTCACTGATCAGAGAATATATTTAATTATCTATCCTACAAACTCGGCCAATCCTGAAAGTCGATGACCTCAGCGACGCTTGAGAATGCTTTCATGATTACATATCGTATTACATTACAAAATATAAGAAAAAGTACACAACATGCATAAGACATATAAAGTGAAGGATATACTCTATAGTTACTGAAATCAAATGTATACATTTGTAATTACTATTCTATTAGTGAGAAAAATACTTCATTAAATCAGCGGAAGTAGCAGTTACATTTGGCCCAGCGTGTTCCCTTACTTTCTCAACTGTATGTCTGTCTCTGACTGCATTAATTTGATATGGTCCGAAAAATGTGGGTCTAAGTTTAAGGCCTCCATCAAATTCTGTACGTTGGACGGCTACCAAATCACCAACTTGGTATTCGGGAGTTTTTTCTTTTCTTGTTATAAGATTTCTTGTTCTTCACACGTACTATGGGACTAGCATACTCGGATGAACTTGGTTTGAATATTCCTTGTTCGAGCCATTCTTCAATGTGTTTGTTCACACTTTCCTTTTCCGTGTACGACAACCGACGTGGTGGTTGATAGAATGGGATATCATCGTTCAGTATTATCCTCCTCGTTACATATGTGGATTCATTCTTCTCAGGTTTGTAAGATGAAGTTATTCTGGTTAGATCATTTTTCACTTGTGAGTCAAGGATGTGACTGAAATCTAGCTCATCTTCAGGATGTACTCCGGGTATTTTCATTAGACATGCCTTTTCCTCATGCTTATGGAACATAACACCATCTTGGGTGAAATACAAAGAAGCTTGTTCCAAAATTTCTGTACCTATAATGGCTTCAAAAGTGAGCTGTTTGGTTGACACCACATGCCACGTTAAAAAATATTGCTCTTTGTCCAAGACAAAATCATACTCAAAGAAGCCCTTGGTTATTACTTCAGTTTGTCCTAAACCGTACAACACAGTGTTTATTTTGGTTAGTCTTGAATGGTCAACAATGTTCGTGCTTACATCTTCGCGGATTAGACTAACTGTACTACCAGTATCTATAAGTGCCGATACAATTTCATTGCCTAACATAATGTTTTTTCAGGATAGTCCTTTCTCTCTCTGCGGTGTGACAGAACAGTTTTGTACTTGGGGATTGTGTTGTTCTCTTTTGATCTTTTTTTTGCTTTAGAGCAACTAAAACTCAAATGATCTTAGAAATGACATTTGTAACATATCCTAGGTGCTCTTCTATCAAAATCTCTACTCGGAGGAGTGTCTAAATATCTTTTTTCAGGATTGAAATTTCATGTTCTCTTTGTATTGTGATTATCAAATTTCCTGAAATTCTCCGCTTGATTCTATCCTCTAACTTCAGGTCTTCTAACAGGTGTTAAGGTATGTATTTTCTGTTTCAACGTCCTCCGGACATTCTTCAAGGCTCTCGGCTAATTCAACTGGGAAGTTGATACTTGGCCATTTATCAAGGTGACGTCCTTTGAATTCGACAGTGGCTCTTTTCTACATCTGTTCAGCTATCATCAGATCCCGTAGTTTGTCAAATGTTTTTGCGTCCAATCCTTCAATCCATCCATTAAAGAATGTTTGAACTTCTTGGTAGAAATCACGCCATGTTTTATCCGAACTTTTCTGATGAGTAACAAATAGCTGCCTGAACTTCTCTGGGGTCAGTTTAAAACTTTTCAAAAGTAAAGACCTCACGTGGTCATAATCTCTCGCATCTTGTTCAGGTTCTTTAGCGACCAACTGTGTGATTTCCTGTGGGAGTAGGCCTAACAGGTGTGAGATTTAAAACTCTTTCGGCACATTCATCATACATGCTTGGCGTACAAACAATATTAAATATAAGCTGATATCCTCTTTCATATCAAATTTAGGTAACAGTTTGTTCAATTCATTACTAGGTGTACGATTATTCCTGCTTAATATTTCCTGATTTAATCCGATCTGAGCTTCGATTTTCTGTTTCTCTAACTCTAAATTATCCCATCGTTTCCTTTCTTTTAATAATTCTCTCTTCTTTCTCTCTTCAACGATATCTTCGTACATCAATTTGGTGTCTTCCTCATCTTTTCCTGCACTTTTGGTTATTATTTTTTTTAACATTGGCTTAGTCATGTCGACGGTCGCCTCTAAACCTAACTCTGTAGCTAACCCTAACAAATCTTCCTTTTTCTCTTTTAACAAGAAAAACATGTTTTTACCCTTTTTAATTAAGGAATTAAGAATTTATACAAGAATTATTGTACTGGAGAATAACAGGTATAGTACTAAATACTTTGAAAGGTATAGGATGCTAGCTCTGCTAAATTTTACCCACTCTTCTACTAAATATATATAAGTTATGCAAATAAAATTTTTCAATTAAAAATTTCCGAAACGAATGTAAAATTCAAATAATAATATATCATGCATCAATAATTTAAAACATACCAAGTAATAATTTAAATTGGTATATATAATTCAAAATTAATAGTTATTAAATACAACTTCGAAAAGATAGAAAATAATATGAAAGTATATAATGGCAAAAGTAGGTGTATAATATGCTCATACAATTTATAGAGAGAATAGAAATAACAAAAACCAATTTCGTTTCAAATATGTGCTCGGATTAAAAAAATATAAGTTCAAAAAGGCAAATCATCAAAATACTGATTGTCAAAAAAATAATAACAGATAAGTAAGCATAAATAAGTCTGACTTCGACGGAGCTGAAGGTTTGGCACAAAAGAGGGAAGGAGAAACTAACAGCCCCTTCTTTTCTTACGTCGCAAAAGTCGGTTACTCCATCAACCTAATCCGTCCTTTTGAATATTTATTCCTCCCGTGCGCAAAATGGCGGACACGAGGCCTTTACACAATCTTGAAGGTTTTTTTACTTTCGCGCACACACAAATCTTTACAATTTCAAACGCAGGGAATGCACTTCCGCTTGGTCAGGACGGCATTTACCCAAGAAATTCTAATCGCAGGGCGGAATTCACTGTAGAAATTCTATTACCAGGGCGGCAGGCACTGAAGAAACTATTTCATAGGACGGCACTCACTGCAGGAATTCTAATACCAGGGTGACATGCACTGAAGGAACTATTTTACCAGGACCTCACACACTGACGAAATTCTAATACTAGGGCGGCATGCACTGAAGGAATTCTATTACCAGAGAGGCAATCAAAAGTAAAAATAAATGTTATTCGTGGCAGGATGGCACATTACTTCGCGATGAAGAAGGTAATCCTTGGCAATCTGGAATCGATTCTGCTTTTTTTTCTTTAAATTTAAAAAAAATTATCCCGGTTGACCTCCATTAAATATGTAGGGGTGTCTAGGGGTAAGTAATGTTCGGGATCTTGATATTTCAAAGAAATAAGCAGATTAGAATGAAATTACTGTTTAATGAAACATTAGATTATTTACAATTAAAACTTTACGAGTATTTTCACGGAGCATACTCTCAATTATCGCTAAGCCTATTGGCACCCACGTTGACCAAAAAACGTGGCTTCTCGCCTGTAAAACCGAATTTTCTCTTCTCTCACGTCTGTCTCGTTCCGCGTCGCAATCGTTTTTTCCCTAAAACCCTTCATTCCAGGGGGATACATATATTCGCTGGTAGCGCCATTTATTGGTGAGATTGTAACCTCACTGATCGGAGAACATATTTAATTCTCTAATGCTTTAAATCCTACATATATATATGTGTGTGTGTGTGTTACAAACAAATCCTACTCGTGAAATTTAGTTAGTTTTACTGTCTACAGATTGCTGTACGGGTTCCATGAATTTCTTTACATAAGAAAGAGGGAATTTTTTTTTCTCTGTCTTGTTCTTTTCGTGCGTGTTTTGGCGCGTTCTTTAGCGTGTCTGTAAAGTAAAATGGCTCAAAAGCGAAAGTTCGATAATAATGATGATGATTATGATTCTGACACAGAAAGCGTATCAAGTTTTGAGTCTGCTGAAGACTTTGTTCACAGTACATCCAGCTCAGAAGATGATTCAAGACGTAATTATTTAGTCCTTTCAATTTAACATTTGACTTATATTTATAATTAACTATTATTTTTTTATATAATTTATTTCAATCATTTATAATTTAATATTTAATAGTTATCATTTATTAATTATTTTAAAGCACGTAAAATGTTTTATTTATGTTCGACAAAGGCTTTAAGAAATTTTTAAAACGCGTGAGGCGAGCTATCTAAGGCATCGCCAGAGAAGGGTGATATTTTCGGAAGAATGGCGGGGGAAACTGTTGCCACTTTTGACTACTGTTTACTCGTAATAGTGCGCGAATTAAGTAACCGAAAACTGCTCATTTCCATAACCGTCAAAGGGTTAAACCGAAATTTTAACTGGAAGGACTCTAAAAATAAATTTATCTTTATATTTACGGTTAATAATTCTCTCCTGAATGTAATTTTTTTTAATTTGATGAAAGGGCAGGGTGTTAGGGATATTATGGTACGATACGGTGCTATACGTCTAATTCTGTTGCTGTCTAGAGCAGGGGTGGCAAACCTTTTTGGGTCATCGTGCCATTTTTTCTAAAAAAACGTTTAACGAGTTATATGCGTGCCATCAAATAATTTTGACTTGTGATTATTGAAGAACTAATAAAACTAAATACGAACAAATCAATATTCTTTATTTAATACGAAAAAATACATTTTGTGCAGTATAGTAGTAAATGTTTTAGTTATATACTAGTAATTTAAATTAAAATAACATTAGTGTGATTTCTACTGTTGTAGATTAGATGACAAATAACTTATATCAGGATTATAAGATGTTACTTTTAGTAGAGTGCATGCTGAATTAGAGTCGTCTGTTAAACGGTTTGTAAGCGAGTCTTTGATGTTATTTAACTCTGAAAATAATGACTCGCAGACATAGGTAGATGAAAATACGGTTAAAATAACATACGTCAACTTCTTCAAACAGTTAAATGCGTCTGGAATCGAATTCCATGTTTCCAAAATTTCGTTACTGGTATTTTTACTTATATTGCTTGTCAATCTTTCTGCTTCAATCAATTCCAACTTTTTCCTTGTTTCAATAAACTTTTGAATCCATATTGAACTAGATTGGAAATCTATCAGTTGCATTTCAAGCTCTTCAATTTCCAACCAATCGAATTGAGACAAGTTCAGTTTTCCAAACGAAATCACATCAGGGTACATAATAAATTTGAACGTTTCCGATAATTCCTTGAAATGCGAAAATCTCGCTGAAAATTCTTTGATTAAAGAATCAATTACGGAAATAAACTCATCAATAACTTTTTCTTCATTTCGTTTCTCTTGGGCATCTAAATCTTTGATATTTTTTTTCAAGTTTGGGGAGCACTTGTAGTTTTTTGTAATAATATCGTTTCTGAAAACATATAGTTTAACTTCAAAAGCGCGAATGAGATCCATCATGACGATAACTGTTTTATTAGGGCCTTGAAGCTTTATTTTCAATTCATTGAAGTGTTGGCATGTCTGCAAAAAACATCAATATTAAAAGGCACATAATATCCATCAACTGGGGATATTGTTCAATTTTGCTCTCATTTTGTAGAAACAGTCTGATTTCTTCCAAGCAATCAACAAATCTTTGAAGTACGTTCCCGCGGCTCAACCAGCGAACATTGTTATACATTATTAAGCCATTATACACCGAATTGACTTCATCCAACAAAGCATCAAACTTTCGTTTATTTAAAGCCTGCGACGGTATGAGGTTGACTATTTTTGTGACTAAAGTTATTACATTATCAAGAGATGTTAAACCACTCTTTGCACATAAGGCTTGTTGGTGAATAATGCAGTGGCATTAAAAACTCGAATGTCCTACGTCTGTTTTAAATAAAGAAATTAAACCATTTTTTTTGCCTACCATATTTGGAGCGCCATCAGTGGTTACTGAAACAATTTTTTTTTCAAATGAATTTCTATCTCAGCAAGCGAATTTCTTACTGCCGTACAAATATATGTGCCCTTTGTAGTTGTTAACAACGATGTTATCGCAATTAATTATTCCTTAATGATGTTTCCTACACAATATTGAGCAAAGACAGCTAAACGTGCCGATTTAGTAATGTCAATACTTTCGTCAAGACATAGCAATATAAAAGGAGCGGAGTTAATGTCATTTTTTTGTTGATCTGTAACATTTTCTGCCAATTTCAAGATTACATCTTTCATTGTGTTTCTAGATAGAGGAACATCTTTGATGTGCTGAATTATCTTATCTTTATTATTAAAATCATCAAAAAGTGAGGGCGCACATGCCAACCAAGTTTCCTTCAAAAACTCTCCCTCTTGAAAAGGTTTACCATGCCGAGCAATGGCATTTGCAGTCGAGTAACTTGCCGCACTTGTGTGACAATTTTTGCTTACATATTTATACATAGATGTCGACTATTTATTTCTGTCTTTTATTGCACTTGCAATTAATTCTTTTTGCTCTGGTTTGCTTTTTTCACAAAGGGATTTGTGATTTGTTTCAAAATGCCGTTTTACAGACGATGTTCTGCATGCCACTGTTCCAGAAAATAAAACACACACCGCTTTGTCGCCTTTATTGATCATGCCATATTTCTCAGCCCACCAAGTTCGAAATTCTCTGCTACACTTACTATCTTACACTTTTTGTTTTTTTTGTTGAACTAGCAATGTTAAATAGCAGTTAAAAATCGTAAATTTAACACAAAACTTTAAATGTACAGTTGTGTCGATGAAATTTACTATTCTATGTGCTCTCGCTTGATTCCTCCCCCTCTGCCAAAAAAACCTTTTTTACTGACTGCGGGCTCATAGACAGATTTATTTGTTTTTAGGAAATTGAGTGCTTGTACGAAATTTCTGTAGTGTCTGCTCTTTCGCTTTTGTCTCAGGTAATTAAAATTTTTAAAAATAAAGCAGTGAGCGTCATTTTACCAATTAGACTTACAAGACAAGAATTAGATCACATTAATAAATTAGATGATATATATATATATATATATATATATATATATATATATATAAGCTGAACTATTAATGTAAACGTTAGAATATGTTTTTCGAACAACTTAAATATATTTAGAAATAGTTACATACACACACTATGCGTAGATAAACTTTGCATCTTTAGCAATTTATAATATACGAAGTATTTACGCAAGACATAACAAACCAGTCTGCTCCCCGACTTGTCAGCGTCGCGACGGATCACTCGCGTTTGTTCATAATACTTCATAGTAAACTTAATTATTTTAAGCTAAAATGCAAATCGTTTTTGATCGATGGCGTGCCCAAAATATTCTGTCGCCTGCCATCATTGGCACGCGTGCCATTGGTTCGCCAACCCTGGTCTAGAGCAAGGGTTTCGAACTCAAAGGCTAACTTAGGACAAATAAACAAGATTTAACTTTAGGTAGGCCGAAAAAGAAATCAATGTTCATAAAAACGTAGGTTTATTTCGAATAATGCAATATAGTAAACATATATAAAAGAACAAGAAAAATTTTATGTTTACATCCTGACACTTCCAATTTACGTATTTGCCTAATTGTGGTATATTCAAAATAAATCTATGCACATCTTATTTAATAACAGCAAAATAAAAAATTGTTTAGGAAATTCTACCTAATTCATTCTTATTTGCGAAGGTCTGTTGTTTTGTTATATATTCTTGTGTGCTGATATTGGCAGGGCTGCTAAAAGGTTCGTTTCGGACCACATGCGACTGCGGGCTGCGAGTTTGACAATCCTGTTCTAGAGCACCAATCTATAAATTATGGGAGTTTCTAAGCTGTGAAAAATTGTCAGGATAACCGTTTATTAACGTACGTGAAGTCACATTTTCTTACTATACTACAACAACTGACATCAAAACTGGTAGATTTGAACAATAGTCAAGTAACGAGAGAGAGCTCCAACTCTCAAATGTCTAAGCTTTCACGCCAGTGTGGACTTCATAACTCTAAGGATTTAACTTGTCTCCCACTCTTCAAATAGCAAGTATTTAAGGGATTTGAACATGAACCTACAGCTAGACAAAAACAGCGCAGGCCACGAGTTAGCGACCGTGAGTATTTAGATTTCGTTACCATACACTTTACAGGGTAGCGAAAGATACACAGATTTAATGAAGAATTGTTTAGCACTCTTCATATTGAACACCATTTTTTTTCACGAATTTGAAAAATATAGCAATCGAAGTGCTTCCTTATGTGAAGGAATCAAAGGCAAAACAAAAATAGAATTCCTTTCTTTATGTTTTTAAGAATAAATCATTGCTTTCCAGTTATCTAGCGTCCTACCTTAACAAGTTTAATAGATTAGTTTACAGCAATAACAGCTCAAAAAATAATTTTTAATTATTCTGTAAGGAAAAGAAAATAAAAGGAAATTCATCGTCACTTAATTTGTTTACACAATATATCTTCCTTAATGCAACCATTTAAAGTGACTATGAGACAGAATTTCAAAATTTCAAATTACAGTACCTAATTATTCTCATGAAAACTAATTGTTCCAATTGTCTTTTTAAAAGGGGAATGCTACGAAATTTTAAGAGAATGACGCTCATCACATGGTAAAATAAATATTGAAATGAAAAGTCATACACACATGAGGTTCTCTCTATCTCTAATTAGCTTTCCGATTTTCCATAGAAATTAAATGCGTCATTAATATAGCAACTGAGAGAATATGTGGCTAGTTACCATTTTTTTATAAATGTTAAAATGCCATAGTTTCAAGCCTTCAAGATCTTGTGTAAAAAGAAATGATATTTGTATTCATTGAGTTAAGTATGAAATGCATATAACATTTTTATTAATCCCTAATTAAATTTAAGAGTTTGATTCTTAACTCTTTAAATTACCGTTAACTGTATTTGTCTTTTCAGGTATATGTGTGTTTGATGAAATGCAAATGTTTTTGGAGTGCTTGTAATATTAAGGTTCTATTTTAACACGCCTTTTTGTACTATTCTTTATAATTTAGCCAAAACATTTCTTGTAGCCTGAAAATGTAAGCATCAATGTAAATGTATATAGATAGATATTGCTTCAGATATAATCAATAATCATATCCTTAACTATCATAAATCTAACAACATAAAAAACATTGAAAGATAATCAATAAAGATCATATTGGAAGGAAAAAACAAGGGGAAAAACAAGGAGCGAAAATATACGTGCATACATAAGTGTGTATGTATCATATAAACATATACGGTAATTATTTTGCTTTAATTAAAATATATATGTTCATTTTATCATTTCATTACTTTGAAATCGGAGATATTTTGAAAATAAAATTAATAACTAAAATATAATCTTAGGCAGAGACTTTTAATTTAAGCTTTCAACAGATTAAAGAATTAATTATTGTTACTCTTTGTTAATTAAATTCATAATTTTAGAGCTATTGTAAAAATAAAGATGACTCATTATGAAATTTAATTTAAATATATAAGGAAGTTATATATATACATCAACAGTTCTAATTTCTGGAACAATTATTGTTAAAACAAATATGTTAAATTAAGAGCTGGTTACACAAACACACACGCACAACGAATCGCCATCAGTTTTTCCAGCAAATTTTACTTATACCAGATAACACTAAGAAGAGGCTAACATCTTGGGCCACAGAACTTAAAATGTTGAAGTTTAAGAATACACATCGAACCGAGGATTTTTCCTGTTTGACCAGTAATATAGAATAAAAAGAAATAAAAGAGGACTAAATGACGTAGAAACTGAAGCAACAAAGAAAAATTACTTTTTCCTTAAAATTGTTTCTTTACGAAATGTAACTCCCACAATGGTGAGTGACCATTAATTCCTCTCTCCCCTTCCGTCACTTTACTATAATTTTTAAACCATGCAAAAATAAATGTTACATTTTCTTTCGTGCTCCCAATTGATTTAATTAATACTTAAATAACTTACACAAAATTAATTATTTATTATAAGAGAAACTTCCAATTAGATTATTATTTTTTTACAGAAGAGACAAACTTCGTAATAGTCAGAAAATATCATAACAGATCTAAAAAAAATACATGGAGGGTTCTTCTTAGAAACCTCCTTCTTCCCTTTCTAAGCCTTAGTGAAGTCGACTGGTGACAGTTAGGCACTTCTGCTTTCAGCAGTTTGTATATTTGGCAGTCCGTATAGAGCAGTGGTTTTTAAACGCTATCGAATCATGGAACCCTTAGACATATTAGGAGTTTGTGGGGAACGAAATCTCGCGTACACTTAGAAGAACATATCTTAAAAAATACTCATATTAGATCAACATGCTATATGCATTTTATATGTAAAATAAAATTGCATTATTTCTTACTAAAGAGTTCTAGCTTAAAACTTTATGAAATAAAGTCGTTAATAATATTATTTCGTGCTCTAGGAGCTACCTTCCCTTGCATATTTCCTGACATAAATATTTTTGTGTTCATATATGTCTGCAATCTTTTGCAC
>BMAU01015894.1:0-118157 GCA_019973935.1 Trichonephila clavipes
ACTAACATCCAATAATGAGAAAGGTTTATTTCCGTCTTCTCTAAAGGTATTACTCAACTTTTAATTAACTTAATTCCTGCATGTCTTTCTTTCTCTTTGTAAATATCCCCTTTTGTAAATATTTCCCTTTAACTTTAAATAAATTTTCTTTTACTTTGAAGTATTTGTGTTTAAATGACTTAGATTCAATTAATAATTCATCACTCACCCTTAAATACTTACCCCTAGACAAGCCACCTCGCCAATCTAAAATCCCTCCTTCTGAAGAGTCTGATTTTTATTCGAAGATTTATTCGGACTCCCACATATATATCTGTTATTTTAAAATAAACTGTAGCTGGGAAAATTCATTCTGAAGAAACTTGAATTTGGTGCAATGAATACGAAATATATTATATATACATAGGACTTTGCTTTGAATCTTGTTTTGATGTTTAAGTAATAATAATAACAAACATAATTTGTGTACATGACATCTAAATCAGTACACATATTGAAATTTTTTTTTAATTAAATGGATATATGAATCTAATTATAATTTAATTACAGAATTTTCTCTTAATATTAATACATCTACAACTTAGATTCATGAATCTTATTTTTTATGTGTTTAGAGATATAGTCTTAATATTTTAAAAACATTTTTATTAGAAAAATATGTGGCATTTTTCAACTACCAAATATTTGTAGGTTTCAAATAAATAAAAAAATATTTTTTGAAGAGATTTTAATACAAAACTGAGTAGTTGAAGGGTTAAGATATATCAAATTTCATGATTTTAGTCTTAATTTCATATTTAAACGAAATAGTGCATAAAAGAACAAAAAGAGAAATTAAATTAAATTTGAAACAAATGTTTAAAAAAATGCTTAATCAATCTTTAACCAACATTTAATACTTTAGTATATGTAACACTTAGCAAATAATACTGTATAAGTTATTTTATATCCATAGATTCAATGAGTTTATAGACAACGATTGACAAAACTGATCTAAAAAAAAAAGCAAAACTTACCTAACAGGCCGTCTTTGCTCTTTATGTACAACAGATTCGAAGAATTTTTGCCAGCAGTCACTATGCATTACATGTCCACAGGTACTTGAATGTACTGACCAAAAAAGGTCAGCAGTCAAAAGAAGAGGATCATATGAAGCAGGATCTTTCAATTGATGCTTACGATTCTTAGATAAGATGGATGATCTCTGCACAAAAGCAGACAAAACCAATGCCCGACCAGAACAACTAAGTTCTTGGTCTTCTCTACATAAAATACAAGTGTATACTTTAGGGGCTGGAGTTTTCCAATTAGAATCTCTTTTGAAGCAAACAGGTTCTTCATTACATAATTCAGAATAGATATCCATTTCAGATTTTGAGAGAGAATCCTCAATCAAAGTTTCCTTAAACATGTCAGCATGCTCTTTGATGAAGTTCTTTTGCATTGCTGACATTTGTGCCATGATTCTGGTTCGACGTGCAGCAGCCATTTCAGTTTTACGTTTACGATCTCTAGCAGAATTTCTGATTGCACTAGTAGAAGATGATGCCATATCAGTGTCTTGCATTTTTTCTTCATTTTGAGTATGAAGGCTTTCAACATACTTGAATTTGTTGATGACCCAAGTGATCAGATCCTTCTGTGTTTCACCACATACATCAACTCGAGGACATTTCAGACATTCATCTAACAGGTTCAAAAACCCCTTTTTCGTGGCTTTGGCAGTAAAACAAAAAAATGAGTTCTCTCTATCAGCTTTGGTGGCACGCTCTTCCTCATGTAGAGCCAGTCCAATAAGATGAAGAACTTTTTCCAGTTGTGTTTCAGAGAAGGCAGATGAGAGAAGATTGAGAGTTCTTTTAAGAATCAACTCCATAATATGAAGCAAAACATCACACTGTAAAATGTTTGTAATAATTGTAAAGCGAGGACAAAACTTGGGTGGAACAGGAGGAGGACAACAAACCTCTTCACAGAGTTGCTTCTTCCTCTTCATTTGTACCTCTTCTGCTTTAGATTGCTCTTCACGCGTGTAATGATAATAAAATGGGTTGAAACATTTGTAAAACTCAGGCTTTAATTCGTATTTTCCAACTCCAGGACCATTGGCCTTTTTAAAATCAGCTACTCGATTAACAACACTTTCAAAGGTAATACCTGAAGAAGGATCTTTAGGCAAAAGTTTTAGTAACTGACTATGAGGCATGGGTTCCATACAAAGAAGTTGAATAATTTCCTTTTCAATTCTTTCAGCTTCATTCACTTCACCTAAGTGTGGAGTGAATCTTTCAGACAAAATAATAAGTACCAGACTAAGAAATTCCTCAGCAACTGTTATAACTTGTCGTATGTTATCTTCTTCAGGTTTACGAGATGAGCCATCAAAACCTTCGTCAGCCCAATTCAGTAAACCATACTTATAAATTAAATGAATAAGAAACTCATTACTTTCAATCATTGATGCTGCTATTTGAAGCATTAATATATCTCTATCATACATTTCATCTCGAAGACGCACATTATGGTAAAAATATACTTGATTAAGCAAAGAATAACCATTTCTTCTCCACATACCTGCTCGAAATTGAGCCAGCATAACTAAAGTTCGAAGTGGAAGTTCCATTAATTGCTCAGGACTGGGTCGTTCACAATTTTCTATGTTAAAATTTGGATCTTGATAAGCAAGATTAAAATATTCCAGACGTAACAGAAGACCTGCAATAAATCGAACTAAAGGTAGATGAATTGAAACAGGTTCTGATGCTACATCATATTCGATACAGGATGCTGAATGATCAGCTAATTCTACCCCAATAAAATTACATTTAGGTTGAGAAGAGTCAAAGTGTCTAATATTGGATCGAAGTGTTTTAACATAAACTGTGTAGTCACTGCAACACATTTTTAACAATGAGGTAGCCAGAGGTGCAACTTTCAGTTGAAGATTAATTCCACTCTCCCATTCAGCTTCATATTCTACATGTTGTCCAACCTGTCGAACAACAGGATCCATGTCCTGCATTAATTCTAATAGTTCAAAGAAGCACTTCATGCCACTGTATATATTCCTTCGTAATGAATCATTCCAACGAGGTGGAACAATTGCCACTAAGTAGCTCAGATCATACAACATATATTGTGCTCTCCTGAAGCTACCATTACTCACATTCCTTTGAAAGAAAAGCTTCTTAACAGAATTTACATGGCATCTCTTACACTCTGAAATGAAAGTTCGCAGTATAACACTCATTGCATCATGGTCTTGAATAAGAAAATGAGCCAAAGTTGGCACTGTAAAAATTTGTACAGATAAGGAGGTCACAGATATTGAATGGTCATGGTCATCTGCTATAAATTCCTTCATTAAAGTTGGATAGGCTATAATGAAGACCTTTGAAAAAACTTTTTTGCACTTCATGTCCATTAACATGCCGGTAATAAATAATTGATGCCATTGATTTCGGGCTGTTTTCCATAAACTAGTATCAGCACACATTACACTATCTAAAAGATTATCCTCTAATATTTCTTCAGTAAGAACATGACAAAAACCTATACAAGAAGAAAAAATATATCTTATAAGAGAAGGGATGGGAAAGAAAAATTAGTTAAATATTTTAATCTCATTATGATAGCCTAACAGATTATCATTAAAGAAATAAAATTTTACCTCTATTCATGCTAATTATTGTTTGTAGCCAGCTAAGCAATTTCAGAGCAAATGTTTGATGAGCAATGATTTCTGTATGCATAACAGAGACCTTAAGTTTGCTGGCAAGGCGTGAAGTAACCCTCTCAATGTAGTGTCGAATCTGGTTGCATTCAGTAAATGAGGAGCATTTTACTATACTCCTACCTTCTCGATCTATAGTAGTAGCATAGTCAATACCAACCTTTTTGCTGCAGTTGATTGCTTTACTCAGAGTATCAATAACCTATAAAAAATATAAATTCATATTGTTTTAGAATAAATAATCTTTTAATATAAACTACACAAAATCACACATTTTAACATAAGCAATAATAAATGTACATTCATAGAACATGAATATTAGAATATTTTTAGCTTACTACGTTAAGCCTGGAATGCCTACTCAAAAGGAAGTAAATATTCAAGTATACGAACATAACCATTTCAAATCAATGATTGGTTCAATTTGAACATGTTCTGCAAAAACAACCCACATCATTAGCTTGCACAGTGTCTTAGATGCATGGCCTCATGGGATCTATGCCAGACTCTAACACTATCAGCTCTTACAAACTGAAATCATGACATTTTTCTGTAAAGCAACATGTTCCCAGCCAACCATGACAGTGGTGAATGAACTATTTTCACCTCTGATCCCACCATCAAATTTTATAGGAAAATTTTTTATGAACCCCTGTATAGACAGAACACAGATACCAGTAGACAGGCATGCCTGAGATTATTCAGGTACAAAGCATGATTGAAGATTGCAAATGATAATGTGTTAAATTATCTCAGTGGTCTTCAAACTGTGTTCCACAAGTCAAAATAAAAAAAATACAGATTCGATGTTAAAAATCTAAATTTCAGCAAAAACAGCTTTTAAATTTTATGTTAGAAATTCATGCAAAATACACAGTATTTCTCTTAACATTTTAATGGTGTATTCAGAACAATTTGTAAGAGTGAGAAATATTTTTCAATGTGAGTGGCTACAAAAACAAAGAATAAAAACAAATTAAACTCAGAACATGTAATGCTATTGCAGTTAATCTAAACAGACCTACACTTTGACGGTTTGTGTGAAAAAATGCAAGCACATATTTCAGTTACTAAACATAATGCATAAGTAGATGAAACTTGGATCACAGATTAATATTATTAAAGAGTAAATTTTATTAAAAGTATATAATTTTTTTTTAAAAATAATAAATAATTTTTTCAATTCTCTTTACATAAAGTACCTATACCATGTTGATATATTTTAAGATATATTCTTCAAAATGTATTTGGAATAGGGTTCTATGAAAATAATTTTTAGTTCTATGGGTTCTACAAGAGCACATTCTTGTTCTAGGGATTCTGCGAGTTGAAAAAATTTAAAGACCACTGAATTATCTGATATGAATTCATCTGAATGACTTCACCTAGAACACAGAGTTGTGTTAAGTGTTAAGACAAATGTCTCAATGTTGGTGGTGATTATGCTAAAAAAAAAATAGTGCAAGGTGTACAGTTCATTCATTATGCCAAAATGCATTTTTGGGGGGGAGAAATAAAGTGTCTATGCATAAAGAAAAAAAACGTGGAAACTTTTGGATGTCCTTTGTTGTTACTTTTAGCATTACTTACCAATTGTGAGAAAAATATATTTTTAAAAATAACAAGTCGTGTATTTTTCAAAATTCATCTCATCATGATCTTAAATTTTATTTGCACTTAAACTGTAGAGCCAAGGGAGTGAGTTAATATTAACATTGCACTTTTCAACTACTCAAGAACTTTTGGCAACAGACCTAGTAATTTTCAACCATGGTCATGTGACAAGGACGACACCTGGGATGGCCTCCCCCTCTCCGAACATAAAACACCACACAAATGGAAAACATTTGAGCCTCGACATTCTTGACGCTTATCGAACCCCCCTGTACAGCGGGTCTTGAGCAGTACTAGGTCCGAGCTTATGATATATCAGTCACGTCCATTACCTTGACCACTAGGTTACTGCTGCCACAACTGTAGAGCCAAATGGATAGTCATATTTAATCACAATGTCTGCTTGCATGTAGGTATAAGTTACCAAAATATACATATTATATACTACTAGACAATTGTCTTCCTAAAAAAATACATATATATAGTTCAATTTTTATAATTTCTCCTTTTATGACATTTTTTTTGGGGGGGGGGGATAACAAAGCCAGTGAACACCCCATTTCACTGTTTACCCCATTTCAACTCTATCATACTGCTAGCACCAGCTCTTAATCTCTTGCAGGGATAAATGATAGAAAGATTGGATCTTGAGGATCTCAATGAAATCTTTAGCAACAGACATTTTGTTCAAACACTGATTTCAATTTTATCATCAATGCTTGTGCTAACATTTCTCATTCCTCCTCTTACTGATGCCTTTTCCCAGTGGCAATCAAACCCACCTTTTCATAATTACCCAAGTAAATTGCAACTTTGGCCAAAATTGCTTTTTCTATATGCCATGTTTTATTGACAGTAAAACATACAACCCTCATAGATATTTTGTTCATTCCAGATAGGATGGAGTATAATTTGAATTAAAGTGCTAGGCCATTAATTCTTATAAATATTTATTTCAAGTACCAACAAACAATAAAAGCTTTAGTAATGAACATAAAATGAAATTTTGCAAGCTTATACATATATCTATGTACTAGCTGGTATACCCGTTCTTCGCACGGGTGAACTGAAAAATTAAACACAGATTGAAGGAAAAAGAAGTTTTTAATGAGTTAATATTATGTGAAAATTAAACAAAAAAAGCTTTTTGCATATCTCAGCTAAACAAAAAAAGAAAGAAAAAAAACCCACCTTTGTTAAATTTTAATTATGTAGATCTAATAGCCGATAAAAAGGATTTTTTAAATTTATAATTCCTCGTAACACTCTTGAGGGTCGATTTTTCAAAATACCTCCCTAAACTGATCTCTGCTCAGCAAAAGTAACACATTCTTAAAAGTTTTGCATAATGAACGCTTAAAGTAGTGTAAATAATTTATATCTGAAAGTGTAATACATTAATATTACTTTCTGTTGTATTTATTTTATTTTAAAATTGTAATATTCGCAAGCAACGCCGTTTCTTAAATTATAATGGCGATTAAATGAAAAACATAGCGAAATGTTAACGATAGAGTCAAGTTGGCAAATGCCCAGCTACTTTCGTAGCTTGAGCTTTTTTAGAGCTTTGTAAGACCCGCTGTGTAGGGGAGAAATGCACTTTAATACTTTATCCAACCGCATTATGATTTACTGCAGTGTTTTTCTTACAATTTTTTTTGGGGTCACTACATGTACAAATTAAGGGATATACATAAACAAAATACTCCACTTTAGAAAATTTAATCCGTTAGAGCTAATAAATTAATTAAAGATATTCCACTGTAAAATTAATTATGTACACCATTCACTTAAAATAAGTAGACAAATCACATTTTCCAAGGTCTTCATTAACAGAAAACCATAAGACACTTAAATTTTGACATTAACTATTTTTTTGCGACAAAAATAATAATCTTTGCAATCCGCTGAAAACGCAATATCTGCTACAAAACTTTTCGCCTTCCCAACTAAAATACTCATCATAGAACCCGTGCTGCCATATATCTTGGAAGAGTGGATTTCAAAGAATATTAAAGCTAAGTAATGGTAGAATAGTCCTGCTAAGTTGGTGTGGTAGTTAGGAGAAGGGGTGCAGCTCAAGTGTAGTTCCTGTCACTTGACCATTGTTCAAAATTACATGGTTCGTCTCCAACAGCCCTCGTGTAGCTGAACAGTGCGACATTAATATTCACTTACTCACTGCAAAAAATACAGTACAGTAGTTATACTTAGTTTTATGCTTAAAAATGCAATATCTGCCTATTCAATTAAAATTACAGTGTTATAATTAACTACTAACCACAAAAAAATTATGAAAGTTTGTCCAAATGATGTAGTGTGAAAGAGAAAGTTTATTTACTTTAAGTACCAGAAGCGATAATAGTAGTTATTTTGAAAATAGATCAACTTCTTACTACCAAATCTGCATAATAAAATCATAAAAAAAACATCAAAATAAAGAGAGATTTATAACAACCTCTCCCTTCAAAACTTTAGTTTTATTCTGAAATAAAAAAAATAGGCATTATTCTGATCACAGGAATTAATTAGAAGGGATTCCCTTGTGTAGCCAAAACAAAAAGTTTTTCACAAACAAAAGATAGATATATGCTGACGTGGGCTTTTTTGCTTGGAGATGGCAGAATTTTTTTCCTTCTTACTTGACAAATAGCGTTATATTTTTGACACTTTTTACAAATTTTTATAAATTATAGCCTATGGTATAAATTATAGCCTATGTGTTATTCTGATGTATAAGCTATATTACTGTAAAGCTTCATTAAAATTCATTAAGTTGTTTTTGCGTGAAAGACCCACATAGATTTTCACAGACTTTCACACATTTATAATATATATTAGATTAGGTACAGACAGGAGCAGTATGCATATTCTTAATTATAAGAGTTAGAATTTTGAGGCAATAATAAAATAATTTTCACAATTACAATTTTTTTGATTATATAAATTTCATAGATAAATATCTAACAATTAAACAGATCTTTCTACAAGATTTCTAATAAAATAAAAACTTTATTCTGAGATAAAAAGTTAATTGTAATTTACCCACTAAATTTCTTATAGTCAGTAATTATTAATTTCAATTTTATATAATAAAAAAAATTAATATTTTACAACCTTAAAGCAGACACAAACTGCAATATTCCATTTACTAAATAGCATAATTTCTATTGAATTAATTTATCTATTACTTTATGAAAGATTCAATTTAAAACTTCAATTTCATTTCACCTGTTCATAAGTATGAGTTTCATCATTATACAAAATCGTGCAGTAAGTATCTGGATATTCAGCAACATTTGAATTTTCTGTTTGCCAAGGAAATTGTAAATCAGTTGGTAAATTTACAGGTTGTTCCCATGTTAACATGACTTGACAATACTTGAGAACTGTTTTCAACACCATGCGGAAACGCTCCACAAGATCAGGAGGTAAATTTTCCAATGGATTTGAATCTTCATTTATCTAAGAAACCAAAACATGTCAGTAAAAATGTATCATAAATTTACAAAATTGATAAATATGAATCAAGTTACCAATACATATAATAGCATATAATACAACCATGTTAACAATTTGTCATTAAAATTTTCATGATATTGAAATATCATAGTCAAAATAGTATACATATCTGAACCGTTGAAAATAAGTTTAAATTTTAATTTTTAAGAATATAAGCAGTTAAATTTAAACAACATTTTTATTTTGAACACACTTAAATCATGCACACAATAAATGTCTCTTATACCTTCAAATTCTATGAAACTCAGATTAGAAATCTAAGAGAAAAAGAGGTTTTAAAAAAAAAAAGATATGACAAATATAAACAGAAATATATGCATTTTTAATTAGCCAAAAGGATTTCAGTAAACTAAAAAAAAACCATTTAGGGGTATAAACTCACAGAAATCCTTTATTAAATAAATAATTTATCGGAATATCATGATAGATGCATTGTCAAAGAATACAAATATTACATAGAAACAAAAGATTTAAAATAAAATGCAATAAAATTAAAATTGACCAGCTGACCTAATATAAAAGCAATCAAGATCACTAAAATAGTTGCATTACACCTCAGTCTTATTAACCTTTTCAAATGTTTTTAAACTCATTGAAAATTTTATGAACAACCTTGGACAGAAATTTAATTGTAGGCTCTTTGTTGTTAAACGAATTCCACTCATTAGTCATGAGACAAATAAAATCCAGGAAATTTGTGGCCAACTTTTATGACTACATGATAAAGCCACATACTACAAACACATGCAATTAAAAATAAGATAATACACATTAACTTTTGTTTTCACACGCATTTTAGTCCCATCACGCTCTCCACTCTGGTAAAGTTCTTTTTGTTTTTTTATTCAGATGGCAGCAGCACCTATACTTAATAGTAGGAGCACGGCAAACCTTACATGTTCCACCAACGGAAAGCACATGCATTATATTTAATGACCAGGTGCTAAAAGAAAGAGATTAGTCACACACTCCCAAAAGAGTTCTATTTCTGGAATAAAATTTCTAACCCTTAGTTCAAGATAATGCACTGTCTAATTTAATACGCACAAAGCAAGATTTAAAAGGATCATTACACACAAATATATAAACAAATCAAGCAATAAAAATAAGTTTATATAATTATCAATATAGTAAGATTATATTTTCATATCAATTTACTAAATATATACATAGATAGGAATGTGATTTAATACTGAAAATACGTACTACTTAAGAAATGTGCTAATCATCAAAAAGGTAAGAGAGAGGGCATCAGCATTACCATGGGTATTCCCCTTACAGTATTTACCCCCCCTCCCTTTATAATTTATCTGCAGTAACTTTAACAGAATGATCTTCCACTTTGACTTTTCCAGGACGATTACAAAATAGGTCTTCATATCATTGTAACAAATTTCTTAACTGGCATTTCTGTTGGACATTTAACGAATCAGGCATTTCATTCAATTCAATATAAATTTTTTTATTATTTTTATCCCTCCCTTACCTGTTGGAGCATAATGCAAATCACCAAAATCATTATCTTGGTCACATCTTATTTCAGTACGATCAACTCTTGAGATATAAAGTCTTAAGGTACTTACATCTAATTATCTAGTATTACTAAAGTGGGGACTAGTAAGCTTTACTACCTTAGCAGGTTCTATCCAAGTGCTAAGTGAGATGTGAATTATAATTATAAACACATTTTTTTCTAGTTATTGATAGTGTTACGAATTTTGTATAATGAATGCTTAAAACATTAATATTACTCTCTGTTGCATTTATTTTATGATAAAACTGTAATATTTGCAAGCAACGCCATTCCTTACATCATGATTCAATGGAAACGTGGTGATAGGGTCAAGTTGGCATAATTTTTAGCAACTTCCCGACGATATGGATTCTTCTGGAAATTAATGGAGAAATCTGCTGATATCATGATCTATGATGTAGGCAGGATCTTTCTCGAAGATCCGCAAGGCCAATAAATAGGAAGTTGCTCACAAAACTGAGCAGTATTAATTTGACCATTAAAGAGACGAGCAGCGATTAATTATTACTTCGGCTGTTATGAAGAATGAGTGAGTGCTTGTGAATAATCTTCAACATACTTGTATTTTAGGTACTGATAGTTATGTCTGAGCATTGTAGGCGGTGTGAAGGCCTTCTGAGAATTATTCTGCGATTTTTGCCGCTGAATCCTGTATTTCCAGGATTGCTTTTCGACAATAAATTATCATCACTTCTGAAGAACTGTCTTGCCTTTTTTAGACTAATTGCATAAACTCCTCAAACCTCGATCTACATAACAATATTTTAAATCAACAAAATCAAAAATTAATAAAATGTGCTTCAACAAAATTAAAAGTCAACATTTGAACTCACAAAAAAATAAGCTACAAATGTATTATCCCACTGACTAAGAATACTAGTGAAAATATTGGCATTACTCAATAAAAGCCAATCATTCCTTCACTGAATTAAAAACTATTTCACTTGTTTTGTTTGTAAAGTGACACTGGTTAGTAAAAAGGCATATGTATCAAAAACAATTATATATAGATATTTTTTTATTTCAAGGAAATGTTAAAAGTTTTTTGCAAAGCATGCTCATAAGTAAAAAAGCCATATTTTAAATTAAAATTGTCTAAAATACTTCTGGGGGGAAACTATATAAATTCCAAATAAGTAGTTATGTAAATGCTCATTTATAAATATTTTATACCTCAATTTTCTTAGATTTGTTACAATGAACGTAATAAAAATGAGTTTAAAGTTTGTTTCCTTTCAATAAAAAAGTAAGCATACTGATTTGTTACTGAAATTTAAAAAAATAAATGACAAAAGTAACATTAAAAAGAGAAAGAACATTTACATTTTAATACTTAAATTTAAAGCAATACTTTAGATAACAAGCACCAACTGAATTTGGGTTTTGAAACCACTTTATAATTTTGAAAAGAATGGTCCCTCCTCCCACATTTTAATATTTTTACTATTGCAAAACTCGCTACATGTAAAATCATTATACAAGATAGCATGACTTCCAATATTTTTATTATTATAATGCACTAGCTGGTATACCTGTTCTGCATGGATGAATTGAAAAATAAAGCAATAGAGAAAGATTGAAAGAAAAAAAAGTGTGTTTGTTAAATTAAAGCAAATTTCAAATTAAACAAAAGAGGGGTTTTTTAGCATATCTCTGCTCAACAAAATTTCAATTTGTCAAATTTGAAATCTGTAGGTCTAATAGTTGTATAAAAAAAGGATTTTTTAAAAAAATCTATAACGCCCTTGTAGCACCCATGTGGATTGACTTTTGAGAACCCTCTTCTTATCCAATCTCTAGCAAGAGTAATATGTTTTTTAAATTTCAAGTTTATAGGTTTAGTTATTCATTAAAAGGGAATTTTTTAAAAAAATAAAACGACTTCACAACCCCTCTTGGATGTCAATTTTCGCTAAACCCACCATGAAAGCAACATGCCAGCTAAATTTCAAGTCTAGGTTTAATAGTTTGAAAAAAAAACGGAATTCCCTTTCATATATAACACCCCTTTTACCTCTTGCAATACCCTTGGGATTCAATTGTTGTAAAAGCCTCATGTAGTGGTTTTCTACTCTTTGAAAGGAATATACCAGCCAAATTTCAAATCTGCAGATCTAACAGTTAAAAAACATGAATATTTATCAACAACGGCACTTAACTCTTCGCAAACTTTTTGGGGCCCTATTTTTGAAAATTCTTTTTAGTAGCAGATCATTCCATTACAAAAGGAACATGCCTGCCAAATTTCAAGTCTTTTAAGTCTTATAGTTCAAAAATGGGAATATTTTTGTATAACAACACTTAACCCCTTGCAACCGCCCTTGGTTGTTGATTTTTGCAAAGCCATTTATTAGCGGATCTTTACTTTATAAAAGGAACATGCCTGCCTAATTTCAAGTCTGTAGGTCTTAATAGTTTAAAAACGAGAATATTTATCCATAACACCAATTAAGGGGTCCGGCACATACATAAGAACCCATGTTAAATTGCATAAGTTTATATGTACCTTTTTCTCAGAAACTACTTACTTCTCATGTATAAAAAAAAATTTTTACAGTAGGTTATGTGTACTATTAATAACACTTTGATGGAGGGTTTTGTCTTTTTGTTAAAAATTAAATTTTGAATTTTTTAAGAAGAGTCCAATTTTTTTCACTAAAATTTAGTTTAAAAAAAGTCATGTCTAAAAAGGTTTGCTAGATATAAGTAATTCCCTCCATTAAAATGTGTAAACATATTAAAAGTATACTCACTGAACATTTAAGGAATATATAAGTATTTTTTGAGGAAAAGATACATAAAGTGAAAAATATTAAATTTTTTTGATCATTTACTTTTTTTAGTTCTTTTCAGAAGCATATGAAGCATTTTTCTACTCTCTGTGCTCATACAAAAGACTGCTAATTTTCTTTTTTTTTCATTATTTTTAACCATTTTGACTTTTTGGGGATCTCAAGATGCTTCAGTTGAGCTACACGAATCCTATGTGCATCTAGTTTTTTGAAGCATGGCACACAGTTATAACTTGGTTCAGATCAGAATGTTTTAAGATCATTCATTTTGCTACATGGCTCATACTGAACTGTGCAATAGCCATATTTACCCCAAATTTTAGAATTTTTAATTCCACTTAAGTAGATCTTGGAATCACTGACCACATGGTGCTATTGACTCATTTGAGTTCTGAGTCTTCCAATGTAAATATTTTCTTAATAATACAGGATCACCTAGATCTCTAAAAATTGGCTTCATTTAATACATCATCATATATAGCCTGTTTGTATGTGTTTTATGAACATTGTGCCATTCATTACATTCAGCTCCTGTCTTTTGAAACTTGTACTAGTCATTAATATCTGTGGGACAAATTCCATGTTGAGTGCTCTCGTTTGAAGACAGAAGAGGAAAATAAACAGCCCAAACAGAAGATTTCAGGCTGAGTAGATCAATGATAATATTTCTAATAGCCATACTATAATATCTTTGAATTTTTGATATTAAAATGTCAGTGAGTCAGTTACGGCCACTTAAGCGTTTTCCCATCACATAACTTTTATCTCTCTGTTTCGCTGCTTTTAAGATCCAAAAGACGTGTACCCTTACACTTTTGGATAAGCCCAATTCAGTGAAATTTATCCCCTTGAACATCATATGGGATCATGCTCATCAGAAACTTATGCAAGGGGAAACACAGGTGCCCCTAGCAGAGCTCATTTGATGCACGTCAAGGAGTAGCTTTATTTTAAAAATAAATAAAAACACTTCTAATAATCGTATTTCCTCATATCATATCATTTTAAACAGAAATAATATAACTTCTAGAAAATATTAAAAAAATGAAAATTGATAATTTTTCGAAAATTTATGTAAGCTCTCGCACCACCCCTAGAGGATCGATTTTGGCAAAATCCATTTTATAGCGGATCCCCACTCCATGAAAGAAATCTGCTTGTGAAATTTCAAGACTGTATGTCTAATAGTTTAGAAATGGAACTAGTTATCTACCCCTTAATCCCTGCAATGCCATTTGGGTATCTATCGGAACATAGTTTTACCAACTCAAAAATCTTCGATGGCATGCGTTGAACCATTCCCAAAGTTTCATCACAATCAGTTAATTTGATTTTATGGCACAAGAACCAAATTAGGTTAACTTGTGCCAAACAATGATTTAAAAAATACTACAATTTTGAAAACTGGTCCTAACACACATAGTTTGATAAAGTCAGATTATGCTCAAAATGTTTCAAAAGTTTCATTTAAAAAAAAAAAAAAAAATATTGTAAAGTGAGTGAGTGTTGGAGTTTATGTCACAACAGCCTGATTCGGCTAAACTGTGCCAAACAATTGTTAAAAATTAAAACCATTATGAAATATCTAACAATGTTGACAAGAACACTGTTTCAGTAGTACAGTAAAATGACAAATAAAATATAAAAATCCAATTCAAAAGATAAAATTAGATAAATTTTGGTGGTGGTGGTGGTGGGGGGGGACTGGCCCACCCACCAAGTCAGATGTTAAAACAGATTAATGAAAATGTAAAATAAAAATTGAAATAAAACCTCCAATATATACTTAAACTCTTAACCAGCCCTCAGCAATTTTTATAGTAACACAAATTGTGAAAAGAAAGAAAAACAATTATTTTCCTGTTGTTTCAAACTCAATGGGATGTTAGGTAAAATAAATTCATCCTCATTATGTTCAATCATATCCTCGTCTGATGAATCCTGTATCGGTATACTATTCCGAGGTTTGTGCGGTACCATTTTTATTTCTAGTTTGTTTCATTTATTTTTCTTTGAACGAGTTTTTGAATTTTGTTTCAAATCCTATTTTGTAGTAAATGCAGAGGGTGGGTTGAATATCGGAATTGGATGGGGAAGCAGATATGATTGATGAAGATTCAATAGGGGTGAACATATTATTGGTAGTGGAAAGCACGCATTAGATATAGGAAAAGATAACTGAGACTCTGACATAGTAGCTACTATTGAAAATGTGAATGGCAAGAGGTGTTCTCGGTTTGAAGATGATGTGGAAATAGCAGGAGTGGATATGATATATTTGGTTTCAAGAGGGATGAAAGTGATTGAAGTAATGTTAAAGGTGGACATTTTATTTTCATTATATTTTTATCAGTCTGTGTAGTAGCGGATATTGTTGAAGATTTAGCAGCCTGGGCATATGTTTAGGATAACTAAGGGAGTATTAATTTTCTAGCTTCTACGTATAAGATATACTTTTGTTAGTTTTAATTTCTTATATTTGTTTCTCCATTTTTCATTTAGGACATAATTTAGAATCTGACGGATAAGGCTGTGAATAGTTAAAACATTTAGGCTCTAGACTGCAGTCAGTAGAAGAATGTTCAGCAGATGCACATCTAGAGCAAGTCAGTTGTCCACGGCAGCAAGTTTGCGAGTGTCCGAACCTCTGACATTTGAAGCAGTGCAGAGGATTCGGAATGTACAGCCGAATGTTACAGTTTAGGTATCCTGCTTTAATGGTTGTGGGTAGTTTGGGTCTATTAAAAGTTAAAATCAAATGTTTCTTTGGAAAAATTGAAACATCTTTTTTTGTTATTCTTCTAACTCAAATCACACCATGATCAGAAAATACACCTTTGCAGGAGTTAAGCAATTTATAAGGACTTATTGTTGCCGGAGAATCGAGAAAAGATCTGGCGAGTAAAAAAGATTGCATTTGTAAAGTAGAAGTAGTTTCGATTAGTAAATCACCTGACCTTAAACGTTTTACAGATTTACATTTGCCACCTATTCCAATTAGTGCTTTGTAAGCAGCAAATGGTGACTTTTTAGACACATTATTTGTCAAAGAAATTAGTAAATATTTAGAATTGGTAGCAATTTCATCAATATTAGTTTTTGGGTAAAACAAGGCCTTTATACATAGGCACAGCACATTTGAATCCATAAAGAAGAGACATGAGATTCATCCTGGCGTGCCTCCACCCACCAAAGCGTCCAACAAGGGAGACAGTGTCGGTCATCAGGCAAAAACCAGGCACAGTGCTTATCTAGAATACACCCAGGATATAGTACTACAGCATCGGGGCGATGCTACAACTAGTAAATCCGACATCCCTTATCTGCAGCACTAAACCTACAGCAATGTCTCTCCGGGGACACCGAAGAGACTCATCACCAGCCAATTGACAGGAGCAGGCTCACTCCTACCACGCATCTACAGAGAAGCGTGGGACAAAGGGAATGCAAAAGGTATCCCCAGAACACCATTTTCAGCCTTACGGAACGCCTCACATGGCAAACCAACAGTGTTAGAGGAAAAAAATATATATTAGAGAAAAAAAGTAAAACATGTAAATCATTTGTAGCTTTAATAGACTTGAAATAAAGGGGGAGGGGAAATCACTAGGGCACCTCGGGATTATGACACCCATACTCATCTAAGGAGATGAGCTCCCTGTGGAGTTCATTGCAATCGGATGAGCAGTTTAGGAAGGCATAAGAGACATACAGACAAACATTCATTTTTATTTATACAGATAAATATGCATTTTAAATCTCAAACCTGAGATTTGCCATGGTGATTATTGCAAAAACTGTAACATTTCCAAGCTTCTTCATCCCCACAATCACAGTAGCCACCTCCACCACTTGTGCTCATTTTGTAGCGATGATTTTTATGCTCACTAAAAATCAATTTGAATAAATTATGATTATAAATAGTTACAAATATAAATAAATTAATTTCATGAACAGATTAATCCATTTAAAATAACAATTAATATTTACACCAGTGGCCTTCAAACTATGTTCCACGGAACCCTGGGGTTCCATGAGTCACAATAAAAAAATGGAAGGAAAATTATAAATGTGAATGCAAAACAGATTCAAGTTCTTTATGAAGTTTGTATAATCACAAGTATCTAAAGCTCATCCCACTCATTAAACTATAAAAATTTTATTTGTACGTAATAACTTTATTTTGTAATACTTTTTACATTTTTTTCATAATATAAAACAACATATTATAACATTTTACCTTTATATTGCACTACCTACTAGATAGTGAATATTCTATTATTTACTATACCGCAGTTTCCTGAAATGATTTTATACTCATTAGCGAAATGTTCTACAAACCTAGTTTTCTAATGCATCTTTTTCATAGGTAGAAAACCTCTATAATGAAGATGAGGGAACAAGTTATCGGCATATCAACCAATTGGATGTTAAAGATCTAAATTTAAGCAAAAACAGCTCCTAAATTTTAGGTTGCAAATTTTTTTCTGCAAAATATGCTTTTCTCGCGCAGCTCTAAACATTTTAATGATATTCAGAACAATGCATTTAAGTGAAAAATATTTTTCAATGCATGTGAAGCAAAATCAAAATATTTAAACAAATTAAATGCAGGAAATACAACTTCAGATAATTTCAATAGACCCTAGAATTTGACAGTTTGCGTAAAAAAATGCTAGCACATATTTCAATTATTAAATAAGATGTATGGGTAGGCGACACTTAGATCACAAATTAAAATTATTCATGCGAGTGAATTGTACTATTACTTTAAAACTTTTTAATAACATGCTTTTTCTAAAGTACTTAAAATATGTTGATCTACTTTAAATTATTTTAGAATATATAGCTCTAAGTGTGTGAACTGGGTTCCCCTAAAACACCTTATAGTTCTATGGGTTCCAAGAGTTGAAAAAGTTTAAAGACCACTGATTTACACTTTTGACCAATTCCATCAAATAAAAAAAATGTCACAGTACATAGCCAATAGTGAAAAACAATTTCCACACATGTTAAAACAGGGCTTGTTTGTGCATGCTCGAATATAATAACCACTTTTTATACAGGTTTTACTGTTTCTCTGCATGCTCAAAATAATATAATATTCTTCCATTATTTTGTTACGAAGAATGATTAGAATTACAAAATTAATTAACAGTATTATACATAAATACCTAAAACACAATTGCTTGAAAAAAGTTAAATGCAAGAAATGTTGCTTTAATAATTAAGAACATTATTAGGCTAGCGAAGTTCGTATTTTGTTTCAAAATAATCTTTCAAAAATATTAAGGCAATGAACATATTTCTCAGCACTAGCCAAGGATGTAAGCTTATTTATGAAGATGGATCAAATATAAACTATACTTTAAGATCTTTTCAGAACTATTACATGCCAAAATTATAGCAATTTTATTTTTCTACTTTTTAATCAAAATATTGGGAGTTTAATTGCTATATGATAAAAATTCAGATGCGTATAAAGTCAATTATGTATGAATCCTTCGACTTTATTATTTGATGAAAATCTTTCTACTTTCCAATTGCAAACAATGGTAGTATCAAAGTCCAGGAGCTACTTAAGGAGGATACTTGAATGTAGTCCAGTGAAGTTTTCATTTTTTTTCTTGTGATATACCAATGTGTGGAATCTTGCAGTACATTGAAGAAAGAGCATAGTGCAAATCACAATGGAATGTTAAGACAAGTACCCTGCTTTAACCTTTTCTAAAAGTTCACAGGTATGCATACTGAATTAAATGTACATTGATCACTACGAAAATTTTCTAGCACAATACCTTGAGAATCCCCCACAAAAACAGTACTGAGGACTTAATTAGTATTTAATTGCAGTTGGCTCTGTATGTGTAATCCTCTAGTTAGAATAAATTAACGCATAAAAAATAATTTAGCATTAAATAATTAATCAAGATTAAGGCAAAATCTGTAAAAATTAACAGCTGCTATTTAAAAATTCTCATTTATATTTGATTCACTTTCATATTAACAACAATACATAAACTCTACTTGGTCCTTTAAAATATAAATGAGAACTTTTAACTTTATAATAATCAAATTATATCAATATTTATAACTGTGTAAAAAAATAGCCATATTTTATTAGTACAGACTAAACTGATTATACATGCTAAAACCAAGATAAATATGCTTATATTTGCACTTGGAATATCAATTATTTTTGACATTGCACACTGTAAAGCACTATTAAAGCTGAATTCAAATTGAGTAGATACATGCAAAAGTACAATTAATAATTTGAACTAGTATTAAAAACAAAATTTAATAAGGCAGGTTATGATTGTGAGCCATTAGACAATGGACTGGTGGTTTTTTTAGACAGACTTTCAAGAATTACATTCACAAGAGAAAGCCAAACAAACAAGGAAAATGCTAATTTTCATAAAAGTTAAAAAACACTAGAGAAACAAAAATTCTTACAAAAAATTAAATTATAAATATAAAATTATGATTTAAACTACAGTAAATATGGAGAAAATCATACCTGTTTGTAAAGCAATCTACACAAAGGACACAAGTGGGATCGAGACCACATTCTCTACATGAGTAGGTGGGTTCACCAGATTTAAAAACTCTTCCACACAATGATGGAGTATCACTGAGTGTTTTCAGGTGTTCAAATACCTTGGCAGAATCTTTACTCCCACAGATAAATTGTTCTAAAGGGGTAAAAATAATAGATTCATCTCCAAGGCTTTGAGCATTTGGGTTATATATTACTGGAACATTTTTCACCCAATACTCCTTGAATTCCGCATCAGTTAAAGATTTGCTCTCAAATTTCTTACTCCATATATAAACCAAGTCATTGTCAAAGGCTCTGACTTGAGGTACAATGCTAGTATCCAGGTCAGTCATATTTTCATAAAACTGGGTCTGGAAAAACAAAAACATGTTATATGTTACATGGACCTTAGTAATGTTACAAAGATAACATATTAATGAATGACATCTCACTAATTTAAAACTTAAATTCGAATACAAGTAAAAATTTAATTAAAAAGATTTCCATTAAATTTATGTTTTGAAATTCATTTCTTATTACCTTAACTCAGCGGCGCAATAGCCTATGAGGTCTAAGGCCTACTGTACCTAACTCAGTATATGTGACCTTGGGCCCTGAGGTGCAAGAGCAGATGTTTCGGTCAGGTGGTCAGTCTGACAAAACCCCCAGTGTTAAGTTCCCAAGCAAGCCTGGTACTCCTTTATTGGCCCACTGAAGGGATGAAAGGCTGAGTCGACCTTACCTAGCTTGGGGTTTGAACCTCAGACCTATGGTATGGAAGTGTGATGCACTACCACTCAGCCACTGGGCTTCCATTTCAAATTAAGTCATTTAAAAAAATTAGCCCCCAAACTTTATGCAAAGGTTCTCAATACAGTGCATGAAAACTGGTTTATAATAACTACATATAGGAATTCTAACTTAATACTTCAAATAACAAATTTCGATAGACAAAAAAGGAGAACTGAAAAGTTTTATCTAACTTTTATACAAATAATTCAGGATTATAATAAAATTTACATTTTCCATTATTGCTTATTCTTTCTAACTTAATTCTTATACAAAAACATTTAACACTTTGCACCAACTACCACACACATGTGCCAATATGAAACACTAATTTTTCCCTGCCAAAATGTTGAACAAAAAAGTTTCCTGATTCATCTTCAGTCATTACACATTTGTGCTAGTGTCTTGGAACATTTTTAAATCTAAAACTTTCAGCACAAGATGTCAGTGTAAGTCTACAGGACTTAAGGTACATATAGATTTGACCTTAAAATCAGAGAAATATTACTCACAAGCAAATAGATTTTGATTAAATCAACTAAAGGGGAAAGGAATGTTTCTAAATGGAATGCTAGATGATGGCTCTTTAAATGAGCACATATATTTGTTTACAGTATTTTTGTTAAAGCATTGGATATTTGAATTTGCATTGTCCAGTTTTTAATTGATAATTAGGTCTTATAAATGAGTTTTTCTTTGTTTATATATTGCAATGCCAAAGCACTGAATATGTTTTGATTGATCTTGAAATAACAGAAACTATGCAAAATGTTTCAGACAATGATTCTGAAACCAACCCTGAGAGCAGTGATGGTGACATTACGACATTCTGATTGTTCTGTTCATAAATAATCTAACAAACAAATTGTGATGACATTTCAGAGACATCAATGTACAATGTATGAAGAAAATTGTTTGTACAATGTTGAAAGAAAATATTTCACCATGTGGTCATCCACTACAAAAAATTTAGTTTTCATTTGCTCACATTCTTGCAAAAAAATGACAGCTGAATTACGAGTGCAAGGAGTTAAAAGTAGTCTGTAGAAGTTATCTGTATGAAGATAACTGTTTTCAAATGCTTAATGTTAAAAATCATTAAATGGCAAGCAAACACTGAAAATAACATTTGTAAAAAATGTATTTTAAATGAGAAATAAGTAAATAAATTAAATACAAAATATATTATGCATATGTCGTTTATAATCTCCAAAAAAAAAAAAATGATTAAACAATTTGCTCACACTTGAGTATTTTCATGGATTTAGACAGTCAAAAGCTCTTCAGCCCTGGAGAGCCTTGCAAAAGTAACTACTAGTCCCAGCAGTAAGCATGTGTTTGAAACCTTTCATCTCAAAATGGTTAATTATTTCAGAATAGTCTATATCCGGGATGGGCATTAAGTCGATCGCGATCGACATTTTATCGACCTCCAAGACATTTTGGGGTGACCGCCTTCAATAAGACCTAATAACCATTTCATCATAGGAAGGTCTAGATATACCGTGTTTATTCGAATCTAATCCGCCATCGATTCTAAGCCACGCCCCAAATTCTGAACAAGATTTTGTGAAAAATGAAAACTAGTGTAAAAGGGTTCATCGATACCCAATTTTACAAAATCAAAATAAATTTAAAAGGAAAACTAATAAGAAGTGAATAATTAGTTATTCTATCAGTATTACAAACTTTTAGATACATGCATGAAGCTGTAATTGCTCTACATACCCCATCCAAAAATTTTTTCCCTTCGATTCTATGCTGTGTCCGAATTTTAGTAACATTAACATTAGAGAAAAAGTGCGGCTTAGATTCGAGCACAAGTGGTATTTTAAAAAATACGGAGGAGGTCCTACGCCACTGGGTGGACCGCATCCCCTTGAAAAAATTAGAAGTGGCCCGAACCCTGGAAAAATCTGCCCACTCTTGGTCTATATTAACCGATTTTATCCCAATTTATTTATTTTACACAAATTTGAGAAGAATCATTTTCTAAAGATAATTAAACCTAAACAAACTATATATAACAGAGTTTTTTAAAAAATAATATCTTATACAAGAAATCTGACCCGTCCTTTGAATATGACTGGGATAAAATTTGCACCTGCATGTTTTAGTGTTCTATTCAATGATGAAAATTAATCTCAGAGTACACAATTTTACTTTATTTGAATAATACTTTCTTATTTACAAAATAGCTCACTTTTCAGTTGAATTTCCCTCTAACCTTGGTGGACAGGTCCAAAGCAAGCCTGACGAAGTGTTTTAACACATTTGCCACTATGTGTTTTGACAATGAAGCCGCTATTATTGCTTTAGTAAAAAATGACCAACACTATCTTTAAGGATGTCTCTTTGTCCAGAAGGTACAATCAAGATCCTAGATCTACCTCTTGTTCTTATCAGTTATTTTAGATAAACAGTTGTTAAAGCTCTTCGGAACTCCTTTGTTTTCATCTTTGGTGAGAGTTTTGGGAATTATCCAGGTGTTTGCCAAAGACATATCCACTGGATGTATAAAAAGAGGCCAGTACCACTTTTTTCGATGAGTTTTAATGGAATAAAGTCCAGCAAACCAATCAGTGATCCCCACTGCCTATATGAGTTTCTTGGCAGAATTTATCAAATTTGGCATTTTCGCATTCATTTTAACTTTGTGTCTGTCCTCTTGCTTCTTCACATCTTTATTATTTTAAGAAAAAAAGTTTTTATAATAAAAAGAGAAAAATTGCCTTAATTATCTGAACTATTTTGATTTAGTCAAGCTTTTTATTATTATTGGATGTTATTTAAATGAGAGGAGTGTATATTTTGTTCTGAAACTTTGAATATGCTTGTTTTATAAAAAATTTGTTTTGCTACCATTATTAATCAGGATTATTATTTTGTCCATAAAAACATAAGAATTCCTTTAAAAAAACCCATTTATTTATAATTATAAAAACAAGCATAATTCTAAATAATTTCTAATAAGCAAAATTCTTGAACTAAATCCAACAGAGGTAGCCGAAAACTAGGGAGATGTAGAATCTTGACTGACCCTCCAGAAAAGGAAGAAATCGAAAAACATGTAATTAAAAGAGCAAAAAATAAAACTTGTGAAAAAACCTGAGTTTGAAATTGAGGCAACTTCATCTGAAGAATTATCAGATATTGAAGATTCTCATTCCACTGATGATGCAAAGTCTACAGTAGCTGATGTAAGGAATACTATTGAAAAGGGAGATTTTTGTTTAACAAAAATACAAGGCGAAAAACTGAATCTTTTTAAGTGGCAGAAATAATAGATGTTAAAGAAGAACACTATAGTGTTAAATTTCTGAAGGATATTGCATATTCAAATTGCCCAAACCACAATCTGTTGATGCTTCAGAGCGACAATGTATGCATGCAGCCCACATTTGGAACCAGTTTTTTTTAACTATAATGTTGAATTACACGTAATCTCTAGTCTAGATATATATTATAAATGCAAAAGTTTGTGAGGATGTTTGGGAGTCTTTCACACAAAAACAACTGAATGGATTTTAATGAAACTTTACAGTAATATAGCTTATACATCAGAATAAACACATAGGCTATAATTTATAAAGATTTGTGAAAAGTGTCCAAAATATAACGATATTTGTCAAGTAAAAAATTCTGCCATCTGCAAGCAATTCTGGCTTGTGCAGCAAAAAAGACCACATCAGCATATATCTATGTTTTGTTTGTAAAAGAACTCTTTTTATTTTGGCTACGCAAGGGGCTCGCTTCTAATAAATTCCTGTAAACAACATAAGCCCTAATTTATATTATTTCAGAATAAAACTAAGTTTTGAAGGGAGAGATTGTTATAAATCTCTTTATTTGAATGTTTTTTAATGATTTTATTATGCACATTTGGTAGTAAGAAATTGATCTTTATTCAAAATAAATACTTTTATTGCTTCTGGTACTTACAGTAGATAGACTTTGTCTTTCACACTACATCATTTGGACATATTTCCATAGTTTGTTTGTGGTTAGTAGTTAATCATAACGCTATAATTTTAATTGAATAAGCGGATATTGCATTTTTAAGTATAAAAATAATTATAACTACTGTACTGTATTTTTTGGAGTGAGTGAATATTAACATCGCACTGTTCAGCTACACAAGGGCTTTTGGCAACGGACCACGTAATTTTGAACCATGGTTAAGTGACGTGGATGACACCTGAGCTGGCACCCCTTTCTCCTAACTACCACACCACGCCAACTTAGAAGGAATATTCTACCAATACTTAGCAGGAATATTCTTTGAAATCCACTCTTCCAAGATATATGGCAGCACAGGTCTTATGATGAGTATCTTAGTGGGGAAGGTGAAGTTTTGCAGCAGATATGCGTTTTCAGCGGATTGCAAAAATTATTATTTTTGTCCCGAAAAAATAGTTTATGTCACAATTTAAGTGTCTTATGTTTTTGTATGTTAATGAAGACTTTAGAAAATGATTTGACTATTTTAAGTGAACAGTGTATATAATTAA
This sequence comes from Trichonephila clavipes, assembly GCA_019973935.1. Lineage (NCBI taxonomy): Eukaryota > Metazoa > Arthropoda > Arachnida > Araneae > Nephilidae > Trichonephila > Trichonephila clavipes. The sequence continues at coordinate 25,040 of BMAU01015894.1, forward strand.
TTTTACAGTGGAATATCTTTTAATTTATTATCTCTAACGGATTAAATTTCCCAAAGTGGAGTATTTTGTTTATGTATATCCCTTAATTTTCAATGTAGTGATAAAAAAAAATATTGCATAAAAAAAACTGCAGTAAATCATAATGCGGTAGTTTAAGCATTAACGTGCATCACCCCAACACGGCAGGTAGTACAAAGCTCTAATAAAGCTCGAGCTATGAAAGTAGTTAGACATTAGCCAATTTGACTATCGTTATCATTTCGCTGTGTTTTTCATTGAATTTCCATTATAATTTAAGAAACGGTGTTGCTTGCGAATATTACAATTATAACATAAAATAAATACAACAGAAAGTAATATTAATGTTTTACAATTTCAGATATAAATTATTTACTCTATTTTAAGCATTCATTATGCAACCCTTTTAACAATGTGTTACTTTTGCTGAGCAGAGATCAGCTTAGGGAGTTATTTTCAAAAATCGACCCTCAAGAGTGTTACGGGGAATTATAAACAAAAAAAACCCCTTTTATCAGCTATTAGATCTACATACTTAAAATTTAACAAAGGCGTTTTTTTTTGTTTAGCTGAGATATGCAAAAAGCTTTTATTTGTTTAATTTGCAATTCCCGTAAAATTAACTCATGAAAAACTTCTTTATCCTTCAATTTGTGTGGTTTAATTTTTCAGTTCACCCGTGCGAAGAACAGGTATACCAGCTAGCTCATTAATAATTTGGCACACTGTAATTTAAATAGTTACATTATAAATCAATGTATTAGCTGATATTGTTTCTTTTATTAAATTCATGTATGTGTATGTTTGTTTTGTATTGATTACAGAGTGAAACCTAACTTCCAGGGAAAGGCCCTAGGCACAGCAGCTACTGACCCTAGGTACAATGATATTACTGTACCTATTTAAATGAAATCATAAACTTCACTGAAATAAAACTGCTCAGAAAGCTCTGATGGAGTTTTATGTTTTAATACAGCTTCCATCTGCTTGAACAAGTAACTTGCAGTTGATTCAACCTGTATTTCCCACTTTGTATATATAGTGGTGATTTATTCTTTATCCAAGACTGATGTCCTTTTACCTTTTTTTCTCAGTTCAGGCTGGAAGCTATCTCCGGTTTTAACCTCTAGAGACCCTGGAACATTGTTTACATTAATCTCACAAGTATTTACTTCATTCTCATCCCCTACATCAGTTAGTTCACTGGCATCTACTAGTAACACAGAAATTTCAATCCAGAGGAGAGGGCGAGACACATAACTCATGCTAGCAGAGACTAATACATAACCCTATGTGTTCCAGCAGACAAAATATCCACAACAAACAATGATTTCTACATGATCTTTTTCAGCTGTCTTCTGACAATGGGATAAAATGGGTTAAATAACTTTATCAATCCATTATGCTTACCTCTACACCAGTGTTTAATACATATCTATGTTCTCCAAGAAGGACGCCTGCCAGCTCTGGAGATGAATAATAATTGGGTCATTGAGAAACAATCTTTATTCAACAGTGAATATATAAATCATTGGCCACTTGAGATTAGTATATTTATTAATCATTATTAAAAAGTGTATTGTTTCCAAGATATATAAGTTGTGTTAAACAGAATTAAACTTTGATTTACACTGCATAAAAATTTTTATGTCTGACAGTACACATAGTTTCCAGTTCAATGATCCTTTAAACAGTATTAAGCTTTTATTGATTGAAATTTCTTCTTCAGGTATGGTAATTTCTCTCTAAAAATTATTTACATGCTTAATTACACAACAGTTTTTGAAAATTTAGACATTTATGTGTGTTTTAACATTTCTTAGAAAATATCTTCTCTCATGTAGCCAGTTGTAAACAGTTTTCTTGACCCTTTCCTGTGACCAAATGAAGTAAGCAAGACAGCTGGGAAGCTGTTGCATTCCCTTGTATTATTCCTGATCTTGCTAAGATGGACAAATATCAATCTTCATTGTTCATCTTAGTTCTCAGCCAATATTTCATAGGCTTCTGCTTCATACATCTAGACTTGTCTAGACTTAATCTCCAAAAGTAACTCACATTATACAATAGTAATCATTGACACTTTTATTATGTTTCTAGACTACATTGAGGTGCCCATTATAGACTGATTGTAGTCTGATGTAGGATTAAAAAACAATGCTGGGAGTTACATTTAAGTTTCCAGCAATTTACTCGTGACTGCCCTGTTTCAAGCCTTACCACTTTATTACATTATTCAAATATTAGTGGTTACTAAGGCGACCAGCTGTCCTTTTAGAAGTTCTGTCCTCCCAGAAAAAGTGCCCTTTTTTGATATGTAAAAGCTAATTTGTAAATTCTGCATATTTCATAAAAATATTTTATAATGAAGCGAAGCATACTCACTTAATTTCAAATACACAGTAATTTTGTAGCAAGAAAAAATACTACTTCCAATAAAACTCAACTGCAATTTTTTATTGTATTAGTTTATTATTTGATTAAAATAAGCTAGTAATATCTTTAGATGAATTAGTAGCCTTATTAACTTTTTTTACAATCCTTACTAAATCTAAACATGACTAATTATTCCTTGTTTAGTGAATATTCAATGTACAGTTTTGCATAAGCTCAGGTCAAATTTTATTAATTATTAATTTTATAATTTTCAGACTTAATGATTATCTCTATAAGCTTTTGTTTCTAATTTTTAATTTTAATAATTTTAAATTTTATGAAATGATAGGAAAATTGAAATGAGGAAATATCATTTCAATGATAAATTGAAAAAGTAGTTTCATTTCTTCATATCGATAAAAGATGCTATTGTTTTCTGCAACAGAGAATTTTGTACCAGTGTTGGAGGGAGATCTGCTTTAACAAAACACATGTCTACCAACAAACATAATTAGTCTTTGTAAACTGAGACAAAATATTTACTAAAGTCTTGGTAGTTGCTGCATTTGTAAAGATTTTATGTGATGCTTCAAATCTTAATGAAACTAAATTGTAAACAATACTAGAAGGTTATGTTAATGTATTTAAGGGCATTAAGGCTGTTTTCGGTCAATGTTAAAGGATAGGGATGAAACGGCAAAGACATTTGTGGGCAGGAAAAAGCTCCAATAATAATAAAATTTTTTATGGATATAAAGAAAATAATTGTTTAAAGGATAGTGTTTCTTGAATTTTGATTTTTTGGAAAATTACACAGTTTTCAGCATTTTTGCAAAATGAAATTTGACTTTTCTATGTTAAAGTATAGGAGGTGGAAACGCAAAAGACATTTTAACAGAAATTTTTTTTTTTTTTATAGAGTAGAATAAATTGTATATAAGAAAGCAAGCTTCCCTCTTTGGACTAGTGTAGCCAGAATTAAGTTTTATGTTTTTCTTAATTAACTTTTTTAAAATTTTAAGTTCATTCTGAATTATTTTTGGCGTAGTTAGGACTATCTCAAACAGATGACACCACCATCGTTTGGCGAATTTATTCTTGGCTACGAATACTTATTTTTTGGCGATATCTTTCTGAAATATAGTCGCCAGCTGAAATTATGGTAACTTGCAAATAGTGGACAATGGAAAAGGTTTATGATGTACAGAGATTTAACATCTCAAATCTGACGAACTTTCTGATTTAGGAAAGTTTTAAATATTTTCTGCATGTGTGCTTTAAAAAAAATCGTTTATAATTATACTGCTTAGATTTTTTTTTTTTTGTCATTGAAGGAATGTCTCTAAGAATATTTAAATTCTGCGAAATGACTTAACGAAGAATGTGAAAGTATACTTACTTTATACTTGATCGAAAGTTGTGAATTAACTCACAATAAGAACACAAATTACTACTCCTTACTCAACTTAAAATTTTAATCTAGTTATTGTAATGCAATTATTATTATTATATTATTATTTTCTTTTTAATTAACAAAAAAAAATTTCCCATCGATTTTATATTTGACGTAAAACTTTACCATAAACCATTGGAACAATTATTAACACAAAATATTGTTTTCTAATTTAATTAAGAGAAACTTATTTTTTCAATTAATTATGTTCAGATTCTAAGCCGCACCCCAAATTCTCAGCACATTTTTGTGAAAAAAAAATAGTGTAAAATATATTATCGATATATGATATATTTACGGAATGAAAAGTGGCTGCGATACCCTAGTGGTCAAGGTAACGTACTCGTGGCTGGCGTATCATGAGTTTGAGCCTAGTACCGCTGAAATTCTGTCATGTAGGGGAGCGATGAACGTTAAATCTGAGAGCTCAAACGTCCTCTCATTGGTGTGGTAGTTAGGAGATGGGAGGTGCAAGCTCAGGTGTCGTCCTCGTCACTTGACTATGGTTCAAAGTTACGAGGTCCGTCACCAAAAGCCCTCGTGTAGCTGATCAATATGACGTTTATATTCAATCACTAACTAAACGAAATAAAAAAAAATAATAAAGGTGAATTAATAAAAAGTGAATAATTAATTTACTTTACCAGCATTAAAAACTTTTTTCAGTCTTCGAATCTAAGCTGCACCAGAATTTTTGTAGCCTAAGCATGGGGAAAAAAAGTGCGGCTTAGATTCGAATAAATATGGCAATATCGCGATTTTAAAGTCTCTCTATCTTTAAATTTTTTGCCTTTTTCTATTAAAAATACTGTCTGGCATTTTCTGTCATTGAACATTTTCAATAACTTGATCAAGTTCTTGACTAACTTTTTAACATAATAGAAGTTGGGATTTTTCTTTGCGCATTACATTTTACACATATAAAATTTAGAATTAATGTTAATTCAAATTTTATCCATTTTAGTTAAATGTATGATAAAAATTTTTAAGTAGTAAAATTTTATTATGAATTCTTTATGGAAAAGAAATATGTTGGGCATTACGATATGAACACATATTTATTGCTCATTGGAGTTTTTATTTTATTACTATAATTAAAATATTGATTTTTATTACTAGTTCATTTTTGAATTAGAAAGTAAAGTATTCAGAAAACGATATATCTGCTGAATAAACTTTTAAAAACACTAATTTTTAAAAAAATTGAAACTTAATTTTCTAAATAATTAAACGGTGTTTTCATTTTTTAAACCCAAATATTCATAATTTTTAATTTTGGAAGACTTTTAAAATAAATGATTTATTTTATAAACGAAGGAAAAATATAACTGTTATAATTAATAATGTTTGCTTTTTTTTATCTCGTAATTGTGGATCAAATTGCTCGATTTTCAAATGTTAAAAAGTTTTACATTTCTTATTTTTTCTATTCATTTTCTCAGGAAATATCATAATCAGTTAAGAGCAATTTATACCTTTTTTTTCGGGGGAGGGGGAGATATTGAATCTATCCAATAGAAAACTTAAGTCAATCTAATTATTACAAAGCTATTTTACCATAAATTATTGTTTAAAAACAATCTGTTACTCAGTATAATCACTATATGATAAATTACTTTGCCGTTTTGTCAGCCACAATACCGTTTAGCGTCCTTTCAAAGGCATCTCGTCATGTCATGAGGTCAACATCTCATGGTATTTTTCAAGCACTTAATGCATTCTTTTAATTTTAAATTTTTTATTTCTATTACTGTCCTTAAAAAAAATTTTTACTTTTAAGTACTATTATTTAAAAAAATGTAAGAGTCATAACACTCGAAATCCTAATGGCGAGAGGTTATAGCTCGGAAGAGCTAAGTACTCTGGTCATCCACCCCACACGATGTATAATATCTCATGGGAATTTCACTTCAGAGGGGACCGGAAAACACTTGTTGGTCCGAAGTCTTTAGGAAAGAAAAGTACAAAAAAGCAATAAAGTTTCCAATTTCTTTCCTATGTACTAAAACAGAAAGAGAGGAAGAATAATTTATTTGGATTCCTACATAGAATGAAACTATTATTTTGTTACCAAATATGCCCAAAAATTAAACAATAATGCAATTTTCTTTGATTTAAATATAATGTTAACTTCCAAATTGAAAAATTGTTATTGACATATATTCATTAAATAAACATAAATTTCTTAGAAAAAATAAAGGCAATGTTTATATATTATATGCTTGATTAATTGTGCTTGATAATTAATTGCCAGCCTATTTTCTCTCCCTTATAATGATATTTTAATCATTCTCTAAAGTTACAAAAGTAAATTTTAATTTCAAAATATCTTTCTTTCTTCCTTTTTTTTTTTTTTGCTGAACATGAAATAATTTTGTAATGCTTATTTTCATTTACGTACCATTTCTTATAAAAATATTTTTGAATTTGAAAAATATTTTATATGTAAAATAATGGTCAAAATCATAATTAACCAGTTTTTAATGAAATAGCTGCATACTATCTTAGAAAAATATCAAAATTGATAACCTTTAACTTTTTTAACATTTATAAAACTACTTTTTTAAAGAAAATTCTGTTCAAAATTGTTTCCCTTAAACCTTTAATAATGTAATACAGGTGTAAGTGTATACCTAATTGGAAATTTCTGAAACATTTTTTTTTTTGTACATAAGAACTTTATTTTGTAATACTTTTAGAAACATTTATTATTCCATTATAAAAGAATATTAAATCATTTTTCTTTATATGTAGTGCCTACTAGATTGTGAACATTCCATTGTTTACTGTACCGGGACCAACAAAACAAATTTATTCACGTTAATACATTGCTTTTGCACAACTAAATCGTTTTGTAATGGAAAATGAACTTTTTTTATTTGTGGATAAAAACACCTATAATCAAGGAGAGAGGAACAACTTATTGACATTTTAAAAGACATTTGACAGTAAAATCTATATTAAAACAAGAACAGCTCCTAAAATTTAGATTGCAAAATACATAGGATTTTTTCCATAGTTAGAAATGAATAAAGCATTCATAACAAATTATCAGAATCCATGAGTCGAAAAAGTAAGAAAGCCATTTTAGATCTCTCTCATGGTCAAGATTCAACACTATTTTACTCCCCCCCCCCCCCAAAAGAACAAGTATTTCGTTTCACAGTCGTAAAGACTGTGGCCCTCTTCCCCTTGCAGAGAAAGGGGAGGATTCTATTGAAGGAAGTGCGCTACACACACAGAGAGAAATTTTTTTTCCTAGCCTTTTTCAAAATCAACCAAAAGCGGAGAGCAGAGTGCACACGATCTTCTCTTTTCAAACAATCAAATCTCACCAGCAATGACATCCAATAATTCACAAAATAGCTGCAAATTTATGTTTCGAGATCTTTTCGATTTTTTCGAAATTTCGCAATTGTCCATAATTCTGGAGATCTTCGTATAATAAGGACCATTATAAATTTATCATCTTCCATGCTCTCAAAAATTGACACATTTGTTGAGTAATTCAGGTTACCACTGAGAATTGTACCTCTCGTGAAATAGGTTGCCAACCCCTGTTCTATTGTATAAAAGTAAAATTGTATCATACTGTTTGTTCATTAAAACGTGAAATTTAATTTTTCATTGCTTTAAATCCACCTATTCTTCCTTTAAAAATCATTTGTTCAGGAAAAATTAAACAGTTTCGTTCTGTACATCATTTATCTAGAGAATTGATCGACAAACTGTGTTCCACGAGTCCCAATAAAAAAAATGGGAAAGAAAAATTACAAATATGTATGCAAAATGGATTTATGTTCTCATGAAATTCGGTTAGCCACAATTATCTAAAGATCTTTTTTAACTTTTATTGTAATATAATAAATGAATTTTAAAACTTTATTTTATGCAGTAGATTGTGAATATACTATTATTTGCTATCCCGAGTTCCACGAAGTAATTTTATACTAGTTAGTACAATATTTTGAAACCTTTTACATTTGTGGGGGAAAAAACACCTATAATGAAGAAGATAAAAAAAATTTATCGATAAAATAATGTTTCAAACAAAACGAAATCTACTTTAAAAATACAAGTTGAAGTAATGTAAGCGTTTATTGATTGAATTTTTCTTGTTAAATTTAATGCGGAGTATGTAAGACTTTGTTGATGTTATTAACTATGCAATGCGATTACTTTTAAATTAAATCTATATTTACTGTTTTCAGTGTAAAATCATGTGGAATTATACTACCATGGAAAATTCCGTATTTGTCTGTTAATTTTTGAAGTGCTTGCTTAAAAATGTCCATTTTCTGTTGTTGCGTATACGTAGTTAACCCCTTAAATGGATTACCCGTACACCATATGAGCTACCAAAAGCTGGCTACAATCACTTTGCCCATATGCTGCACGGTCACTGATATTTTCTTTAATTTTTGATTACCATATTTTTAATGTTTACAGCGAGATTATTAGTGCGTGCTTTCAAGAGATGTATTTTGTCAAGGTACTGATATACTTCTCATCCGTGATTTTCCTTTTTTTTAGTTAAGGTGGTAATTTTTCATTGAAGACAGGAATTTAGATTCCTAAAAGTATTTGATAAATAATAGGTTTTAGAAGGGCAATGGGCAATTTGTTGCTTAAGAAATTAGAAATGGAAAGATAATCCAAAAACGCAGATATTGTCTTTGTCCCCATTGCAATGTAAGACTGACTATTACACCATACTTCAAATTGGTGTGCATATATACATGCACAAATACAAAATCCTCAACCGTTTGAAAAAGGTACGAACATGAAATATTTTTTTGTAAGTATGAGAGAAATTCAAGTTATATGAACGGTTCTTCAAAGCAGGCAAAGTGTACTTATAAAAAACAAGCATTTAAAGGTTTTTGTGTGTTCCACAATTATAAAATAAAGTGTGAAAACTTTAAAACTGGAAATTAAAATTCCATTTTCGCATTCTGTTAAAGTATTATGCTTAGTTAATGCAATAAAAAATGTACCTTTTGGGGCGAACATTTTGTGTAAAAAAATTGATTGCTTAAGAGGTTAAGCAATAAGTTATAACAATTATAAAGGTGTAAAAATAAAGTAGTGTGGAAGTTTGGAAATGAAGTGTCAGCTCACAGGTGTTGTCCTCATCACGTGACCATGGTTCAAAATTACGAGGTCCGTCACCAAAACCCTCGAGTAGCTGAATAGTGAAACGTTAATATTCACTTAAACCCCGGATAGTAAAGAAACGAATATGTAACAACCCGCGTAAAGGCCTCTTATTGGTTACATCCTAGCTGCTAACTCTCAATGTGAATGAACTTTTGGAACTGTTTTGCGGCTATAGCAACTCGTATTTTTTAGACTTCGCAAAGGTGATATTTGAGCTACATTTTCAAAGTAAAAATTTAATTAGATAAATGCTCCCAATAAATTGAATCAGAGTTGTGATAGTGAAAATTCTTTCCATTCTAATATTATACCAAAAGGAATTTTCTGAATTTGTGATATGGGTAAACTCCTAGGAGAGCCCCCACCCTTGGCGCCAAACCGGAAAAAAAAAGCGTTTAAAACGAAATGGCGCCAAGCAAACCCGACAACGGTGACAAGTAAATATAGCAGTATAAGATGGATGCGCAATGAAAATATATGTAAACAATACAGAAATTTAACATTTAAGATAAAAAAATATAACAACAGCACTTACTTTCTTATTGTTGATAAAGTGTAACAACTGCTTTTAAAAAATTCTGGAAAGTCTCGTCGCTGAGTGAGTGATCGTGAGAGCGCCGCCATAAATACTCAGCGAGGTAATGGTCGAACATGCCTTCTGCGTGGCTGGTGTGATTACGGAGAAAACGTTTTATTGCCGATTAACTTTCTATTGGAAAACCACGAATTCTTTCTTATACTTCTGCAAACATCATGCTTATTCACACCTTTTTTTCGACATCTCCATTCAAATCCATCCAAAACAACACTCGTTCATTTCATCCCATTTGCTCATTACATTTAGGACATTCATAACTTGAAGCAATTAATCCTTCTTTCATACACCATTCAATCAATTCTTTCTTGCCTCTAGCATTCAATAACGTAAAAAATTCTAACGTGTATTCACTTACAAGCGCAGCCATACTTTCAACCCGGTGCCCAACAACAAAATGAAATTTGAAATGCGCGCCCACAAATGACGAAAATTCTAAAAGTTAGGGTTGCCATATGTTGTATTTAAAAAAGCAAGGTTACCATGACGGCGCAATTATCGCCAACCAAAGTAATTCACGCCAAGGGTGGGGGCTCTCCTAGGAGTGAACCAAGTAAAGTTATTATATATGAATAAAATTTTCAGTTTCTTAATGACAGGGATGAGTTTTAAATTCTTGTAGATGCACAAACATTTTGATCCTTTTATTGTGATTCATGGAACTCCAGGATTCCGTGGAACACAGTTTGAAGACCACTAGTTTAGAGTAACAGAAAACAAGATGACCATTATGTCATTGCAGAAAAAAAAAGAGAAACTAAAAAAATTACATTTACCCAGTTAAAACAGCCTAAAATGTTGCCAGTTTGGTAAATTTGTAGCTCAATTTGCAAGTAATTTTTATCATTAAGAGACACCACAATAGGATTCATCCAAGGAGTGGTTGAACTTTTCCCCACATATTTTATTTAAATGACTAAAAGTTGATTAGTATAGTTAAAACATTCCAATAATTACTAATTTTGATTTTTAAATTAAGTTTAGAAATTAATCAGACAAGAGCATCATATGAATTTCTCCAAATGAGTACCTATTGTACTTAGTAAATGATGTAGTACATACACAAACCAAGACTTTAACGTATGCTAAACTTAAGAAAGAACGAATTTTTATACTAGTTTGAATTAAATAAGTTAAAAATAAGCAAAGGAATAACCATCTTTTAAATCAATAATTGTTAGTCAGCAAATAATAGAATAAGATTATATCTATACTAATGAATAAAAAAAAACAAAAGGCATACTATTTCTGAAAAAAATATATAAAAAGTATTCAATACATAAATTATAACACAGAACTATGAATAAAAATTCCTTTTAAAAAGTCAAATTTGAATTACTGTGATAATTTAATCATTTTCTATTATTCAAAACACTTCTAACCCAGATATTTTTTAAGCAAATACGTAAATATACATGTTCATAAAGATGACTAATTCACAAAAACAATTTGATGACATACAGAACTATAAGTAATTTGTAACTCACATATTACGCTTTCTGTAACTACAAGAAAAAGTATCGATGTGGTAAATATTGTGACTAAAATTTAACAAAGCATGTCTACTCTTAATGAAAGATTTGGTCATTCTGGATAAAAAATATACAATACACACAATGTTTATACTTTGTAAATGCTTTCACTCATACAGAAAGGAAAAAAAATTTAGCGAGAGAAGTTATATACAAATTAGTGATCGTAAAGTTCATTGTTCACCAGCTCACTCAGCACGCATTTCGATTTCCAGATCTCGGCCCAAATTACACAATATGGAACGATTCAAGAAGGTCCGATTTCTCGTAGTTAGGATATCAATACAGCTTAAATACTTTGAATAAAACGAGATAAAAAACACACACATTGTTTTAAGACCATAATGTCTATTTGTATTAAGGAAAATTATTTCAAAGTGAAATAGTTCTGATATCAGTAACAAAGTAATGTAACAAAATTTCATTACTAATATTTAAATATAGCTTAATTATGAGATTTTACTTACTTTCGGTTCAATTACATGTTATATATATACGTTCTTTTTTTCTAAAATTAACTTTCTTTCTCTACAAACCCTCTTTCAACATACTTCAATTCACTTTATATTACAGAAGAATCGGATCTACTATAGAGCTGCGCATGCGCGTGAACGTTTCTTCCATTCATGACAAGTGTATTATGATAAAATATATTTTAAAATGTCTGAAATTATTTCAAATAAGCATTCAAGAAAAAAATAATTACAAAAAATAACAATCATAGCTTGCAATATTGCACAACTCTGAAGTTATAATTCAATGTGTCCTTTGGATAAAAAAAAAAGATAGCGGCTTGTTGTAATTTTTAGTAAAGCAGAAAATTAATGCTTTTGAAGAATGTTTATAGTATTTTCATATTTCATCGTAGAAATTTACTTCTATTTTCTTTCAATTTATATTTTATCTATTCATAAACCGGAAATGAAATGAAAGAGGGCAGCACAAATATCCGGTAACATGAAAGTTTACTGTTTAATATTATCCCGGAGAAACGATTGAAATTGAAGGTTATTCTTAAAGCTAATGGTAAGCTTTGTAGCTGAATATTTTCTAATATAAATTACGAAATTATTCATATAAATTGTAATTTTAATTTTTAGATTTTTTGATAATTATTTTTTAAGATTAAATAGTTTTTCTATTTTGTATTGCGTTCGCGCGGAGCTACACTAAAGCAGACGCCATGTTGTGTTTAATAAATAAACTTTAAATGTGGGACTGTGATGTAATGTTGAATTGGAATAACAACAAAAATGAAGCAGTGTGTACCAAGCATGATTTTTAAAAATTTACTTTTTTTCGTAAAAAATTTAGAAGGGTATTTTTTTTTCTAAATTTAAAGTAAAAAAGATTGCTTTTATTTTTTAACCACGTGCAGAAACGAATTGTTTTCATTTGACATGTTCGATTATTGTCACCATCAAAATTGGATTATTTTCTTCACATTGTTAAAAAAATAATCTCAGCGATTAACAAGCAATTTAATTTTTTATCTTCATTTTTAAAATTGTCTCCCTAAAATGTTCGCTTTGATTAGTGAATATAAATGTGTTTTTATAGAGCTGAGGAATGCTAAAATATAAGTTTTTCTTTACTTATTGAAAATAATTATCTGAAACAATATTTTTATAAATAGTTTGAGCTGTCATTTTGGTAAATCTTAAATTTTTTGTAAGACAGTGATCCAAAAGTTCCATATTTTGTAATTGTTGACATGTACCTTATCAGTCTTTTTTTTTGATATTTCAGTGTCAGAAAGAATATTGATAGATGTTTTTTATTGAAATTCAAATTAATCCCCAATAAAAATGTACAATTATTAATTACTATATTAACTCATTTATTCCTATATATATATTACTATTTTACAAATCAATATTAAAGGAATATTTCTAATTAACAATTTCAGTCATTTGAAAAAGAAGATAATTTGTTTTCTCGCCAAGTTGCTATTTTAAAAACAATAATAAAGGTATTGAAATCTGGTATTTAATGTGAAACAGAAGAAATTCTTTTGACTTTTGTTGTTAATTTTTGTTACAAACTTCTAAATAAAGGATTGTGAAACGAAGATACATGTAATTCTTTCAAATAAAAGTTCATAAAGAAAATGTACTCTTATATCTTGAAAGTTATTTGGCTCACTTTTACTCAATTTAAAGACGGGAGAGTTCATTACTTTTTCCTAGCTGCTACATTAGACATTTTACACTTTTTCTTTTACATCAGTTACATTTGATACTAATATGGTTTTTTTTTTGTTTTATGGATTTACTTTAAAAAGATATATATATATATATATATATATATATATTGACAGAAAATTTAGCTGTTTTTAATGGAACGTGTAACAAGATTATCTTAATTTATAAATAATTTATTGGGAAAAGTGAAAAAAATTATTAAGCTTTGTGAATATTTTTTTTTCACTTTATAATACTAAATTGGATTTTGGGTTTCAAAATCAATATTAAATGTATAGGGGATGATGGATATACTTAAAAATTTGACGTTTTGCTGCTTTTCTATTACATCACTTTAACTTGCTTCTGTTATGCTTCAATATATTTTTTAGCTATTTGATTTGGTGTCTCTCATGCACATTTGATTATATGCAATTAGTGAGATCTTGTTTTTTCTCATTAAAACTTTTTGTTTATTATTCCCTTGTTCTAGTATCCTATCATTGTACATACATTTTTATGGTAATGAAGTGGCGTGTGGCTATTTGGTAGGACAAAACCAGCAACCTTCAGTTCTGTAAGCACGTAACATACTGTTTGACCAAAATGATCTCTTCAATTTGGAGGTTATTACTGGATTATATAGATGATACCACTACACACTCCCCCATCAGTGAGTTGGAGGATAGGCGAACGAATGATATAGTTATGACGAGCCTGTTGCATGAGCAGTTGTCGTTGCTAATTGGAGGAGTTTTGTCAATTGAGTCTGACGAGTTTGTTTTGCTGGGCCACGACAGATCAGAAGGTTAACTGATCTGAATTCAGCCAAGGTCACTAATAAAGTGGCATGCATATCCGGTAGGACAGAACGAGCGACCTTCAGTTCCTTAAGCACGTAACATACCGTTGAACCAAAAGGATCACTTCAATCTGGAGGTTGTAAATGGCTTATATAGATAATACCGCTGCACTATTAATAGTAGAATGCTATATATAGAGAAAGAGAGAGAGATGGGATAATAATTCGGGTAGCTACATTATGCGCCTGGTCATTGATTGCGTTTTTCGGCACAAACTTGGGTGGGCGGGTGCGTTGTGGCAGTGATCTGCTAAGAAAGGGTTTTACCAAAATTGACCTTAAGTTTAACTGCTGTTATAGATAAATATTCATGTTTTTTAACTGTTAGACCTGCCAATTAGAAATTTAGCTGGTATATTACTTTCAAGGAGTAGAGTACCACTACAAGAGGCTTTTATGAAAATGGAACTGTGAGGGGTATTATAGATAAGAGAATTCTGTTTTTTTTTAACAATTAAACCTAGACATGAAATTTAACTGTCATGGATTAGAAAGCCTCTAAAAAAGGGTCTTGCAAAAATTGACATCCAAGAGGGGTTGCAAGGGCTTATGTATAAAAAAAAATCCCCTTTTATGAATTAATCTTTAAACTTGAAATTTAGAAAACATAACTTTTGCTTAGCAGAGATCTGATGAGAAGGAAGATTTCAAAAGTTAACCCACATGGGTGTTACGGAGGCACTACAGATAAAAAAAAAAACTCCCTTTTTTCAATTATTACACCAACAGATTTAAAATTTGGCAAATCTGATTTTTTTTAGCAGAGAAATGCTAAAAAAAACTTTTTTGTGTTTAATTTGCTTTTACTTGTGTTTAAGTACTTAAATTTAACACATGAAAAAAATGTCTTTTTCCTTCAATCTCGCCTGTTTTATTTTTTAATTCACCCATGCAAAGAACTGGTATACCAGCTAGTATATAATAATACTTTATTTTGTGATTGTGAATATTTGGTACTTATGTATTTTCATCACCGCAGCCAAAATTGTGCCACAAGAATAGTTCTTCAAATAAAACATGCTTGAATCTTTGTTGTTTTGGTATCATAGTGCAATTCGTGTGGTACAAATTTTGCTGCAGTGACTAATAGGTTAGTACTGAATATTTTTATCCATAGGATACACTAAATGCCCTTTTCATATTTTTTCTATTGGGATGAAAGCTTTTAAGAATATACACACACCAAAATTAACAAATTTGTTAACAAGCATTTTTGCTTAAGCTTGGGATGTATTTCCAGTATTGTGTGTCAAGTGACAGAAAAATATAAACCCAGTGTGCATATTCGGTGCTAAAATATGTGGTACATTTTTAAGAAGAAAATACCAAAATTCTTCAAATAAATCAGTTTGTGTTTCATTTGTTCAGAAAGTAATTGCCAGTAAGTGGCACATCTTTTTCTGTATTCAAATTTCTATTGAGATAAATTTGTTAACTAATCAAAATTTGCTTGCTTTGTTATGAAAGTATGTACAAGTTTGTTTCTCTTCTGAATAACTTTGTTGTATTTATATTCATATATTAATTTTATGAGTCATTACAAAAAAACTCTTATTTTTGAAGTAGTTATTCAATTTATCCCACATATTTATACTGTCTAGCCATATTTTGTTAGCTTCCCTTAAAAGTTAATGAATAATGTGTGATTTAATTGTATTAAAAATTTTTATTAACTTCCATGCTTTCTCTAAATATATTAACTTCCATGCTTTCTCTAAATATTTCTTGATTACTCTGTCCAGAAGTGTTTAATAATATTCTTTAGATAAATTGTAGCTCCCCCACTATAATTTCTTATTGTAATAGCTGGGCTTATATTTAGTAATTGGCTGTAGCAAAATA
This sequence comes from Trichonephila clavipes, assembly GCA_019973935.1. Classification (NCBI taxonomy): domain Eukaryota; kingdom Metazoa; phylum Arthropoda; class Arachnida; order Araneae; family Nephilidae; genus Trichonephila; species Trichonephila clavipes. The sequence continues at coordinate 41,061 of BMAU01015894.1, forward strand.
TTACTGAATGTTTTCTCTCTTGCTATTAAAAATATTTGATCAGATACTAAAATCTTTTTCTAAATAACAAAATGATGTTATTTTTTAAATTGACTCTAGTAATTATAAGAACCTGAAAATTCTTAATACAAAAATTGCTATTTATTATTTTTGTACTATTCCCTCATTCAGATTAGCTTCCTTTCTTGGAATGAGTCCTCATTGTGTGAAACAAATTTCTGCAATTTCAACACAAAAGAAATTTATACCTACTTTTCTGTGAATATAATGTAAAAAAAACTGAAATAAAAAAAGTATTAAATCAGAGAGAAAAAATGTACTGTTTGTTAAACGTAAGTACTTGCATAAATTATTTATTAAATTGAGGACATAATGAAAGTTTATAAATAATCACTAAGTAGTTGGGTTTTAAGGGAAAATGCATACTCTTTCAATTGCTACCAGTTCGGTTGATTATTTTATTAAAGGTTTCGTGGAATATTAATATATGAAAGCTACTGCTAACTTCTTATAAGCATAGAAGATAATTATTTTGTTATTAAGTTTTAAAATGCTCACAAACTGCTACTACTGCATTTTAAATTGGTTAATCTCAAAATCTTGTATTAAATTTGTTTGTGATATTCTTTTCTGCATTAGATACCATATTAGTGAAGAATACATGTTCATGTTCAAATCTATCAGTAAACTTATATATGAATTCTACTAAAAGTATATTGTGCAAAATAATGATGTTGCATGCAAAAGGAAACAACCTCTCGAAATATTTTGTTTCATGAAAGAAGAGAACATGAACACAGATGTCGTCCTCATCATATGACTATTATTTAAATTTACAAGCCCTGGTTAGTGCTGGCTTAAGCTCATTTTGGGCCCTGGGCAAATAAGATCAACAGGCCCCCTTTGCACTGGAGCAGGGGTAGCCAACTCAAATAATCTTACGGGTCACTTCGGAAAAACATTATAATCTTGCGGGCAGCACATAAAAATATGTTACCTTTATATCAGATTTGGAAACAAAAAAACATTTATTGGAGTGAAAATTTAAAATAGAATGAATTATTATTATTGTTTTCATTATTTTTCATGTATACAGACATAGATAGTATAATAATGATTATATATATAATATAATAATGCAATGATCAAATAATGTTTAAAATATACAATTGCCATTTTCTTGAAAATTATGGTGTTCCTTTTGAATTGATCTTTTGTTACTCATTGAAATTTGTGAGGCTTGATTGTGCTGTCATTCACAAACAATTAAGTATACATTACCCTTTATCTTAACCGTCCTGAATATTTTTTTTTAACTTTAAAAAAAATCTTTGACTGCCTCTTGCTTTTTGGGCTCTCCAAACAGAAAAGGAGGAGGAGAAATGAAAGTCGCACACACAGAGAATCATGTACCATCCTTAGAGAACAAAGGATATGCATAATACAATTCGGAATTTATAAAAAAGTAATTTATTATAGTAAAATCAATTGTTACTGTTTCATAGCATATAAATCTATTTTAATCTAAAGGACATTTCTATTATCATAAAGAATTTATTTTAAAACAAGAACAGATAACAGGCAAATACATTGTAAAGATATATATACATATAAATTTTTCCTCAAATAAATTTCAAAAGGAAAAAAAACCTTTAAAACCTGATATTTTAAATTTTTTTAAAAAGAGGCACTATGACTACTGTATAAGGTATAGGAAGGGATGCAGTTGGCTCTGATTTTTATTAAATGGATGACAACACAATGCCACACAGAGCTTATCTAGTCAAATTTTTGGAAAATGAGAATATTCGCCACATGGATTGGTCAGCCAGATCTTCAGCTCAACTCTATAGAGCAGTGGTCTTCAAACTGTGTTCCACAGAACCCAGAGATTCCATAAAGCATACCCAGGGGATCCACGAGTCAAAATAAAAATTTGAAAAGAAACTTATAAATAAGTTTATGGATTCCACAAATGGAAACTTAAAAATAAATTTGGCTCTTCACAGCCTCTCTTTTTAGTTATTTCCTGCAGCTTTTATTATAGTATAACAAACTATTGAAACATTTTTTTCTTTATGTATACTATTTGGAATGCGAATATCTTCTCATGATCTTGGGTTCCGCTAAGTAGTTTTATATTCATTTTTGCAATGTTTTTCAAAAATTAGTGGAATAAAATGAATTGTATTTAGAAGATAGTGGAAAAAATTGTACAATAGAGCATGTTGTTGCATTTGTAGTGAAAAAAAACCCCAAAATATTTATATAAATTTAAAAAAAAAGAAAACCAGCTATAACTCCATGTAAAATAATATTTCTCAGAGACCAAGTTTGAATGGTTAGATCAGAAGGATTATCAATGAAGGAAAAGGAACAAATTGTTTACGTTGTATCAATAGTTTTGACATTAAAATGTAAATTTAAGCAGAAACAGATCCTAAATTTTAGACTGAAAATTTGCAGAATACTCAGAAGTTTCTCACACAATTATAAACATTTTAATGCCACTTGGAATAATATATTTAAGTTAAAAATATTTCTCAATGTATGTGGTTACAAAAACAAATTAACACAATATGAAATGAGACTGTGAATCACACACTTCAATAGACCTAGACTTCGACAAGTTGGTATAAAAAGATACTAACACATAACCCTGTCACTAAAAATAATGCAAGGGTAGATGACAATTGGAGCACTATTTATTGCTAATAATAAATTACATTAATATTGCATTAAAAAATTTTAATAAAAAGTATAGTATTCTTAATATTGTCTTAAAGCAGCTATAACATGTTGATTTATTTTAAGTTATATTCTTTTAAGACTTTTTTTTGGATAGGATACCCTAGGGAAATACCTTATAGTCCAAGAGTTCCGTGAGCTGACAAAGTTTGAAGACCACTGCTATAGAATATGTCTGGGGAGGGCAATTACAACTAGCAATTCCCTTTCGAGAAACATCCAAGGCCTGCTGAAGGAATGGGACCAATTGCCCCCAAAACTCGTTAACTCTCTTATTTCCAGTATAAAATCATGATATGAAGTCTGTATAAGAAGGAACCATACCCCCTATTAAACCATTTATTTTTTTGGTTATATTCTGCAATTGCTGTTCGTATCTTTTGACTCCAATTAATGTTACACATGATCATGCATGTGTATTATAATTATTAAATGGTTATTTTTTTGGTATTAGATAACCCTATGTACAAACCAAATTTCATTAAAATTTGTCTTGTAGTTCTAGAGAGATTAACTAACCGAAACTGAAAATTCTCTTAATTTGGAACACTAGTGTATTCATTAAAAATAACGTAAATTATGAATGCTAATAATTACAACAGTTAAGACTTTTGAAGTTCTGGTACAGTTTTAAGAAATACTTAGAGAAAGGCATACTAATATTTTTTTAAACTTAATTTCTTTTAAAAAACAACTTTTAATCTTAATATTTAGATATTTTAAAAATTGATCAAATTTTTTAACTAAATGGAAGATTTCTTTACTGTGTAGAATAATGTAGAACATTATCAAGGTTAAGCTCTTAATTAAATAAAAATTAATAGTTCTAACACATGTTTACTGCTTGAAGTTAAGAATTCTATGTAGAAACTTTGAAATAACCAATTTATTAATTAAAAATATATATAATATAATAATATGATTGGACTGAACATATATATGATTATAAAAATATGTATGCATACATATTTATATATAATTTTTATAATTCCTGATTACATTTTTGAATATTTTAAATGTGACACTAAAACTTGTGAGGGAGTTAATGGAAAACAAAAACCATTAAACTTCTTTCCTTAAAAACAAATAAATTAAACTGCTTTCCAAATAAAACATTAAACTATTATTAATTTTTTTATAAAAAGAAAATTTTTTAATCATTAATCAAAAAATGGCTAGAATAGTTTTAAATCCAAACAATTTGGATACTCTCAATGAACATTTGTATCAGTGGCGTAATGTTCACCCCTGAATTGCAGGGGGGGGGGAGGGTTCTATTGGGCCCAAAGCCTAATTGACGCTAAATACACACACTTTGTAAGATCCTGCTTGGGACCCAAAATTTATCTTTGCTGTGGGGGGGGGCTAATCTTCATTACTCTTTTGGTTTGTATGAAATAAAATGATTGCTATTATTATTATTTTAAATTATTTACATTTTGAAAGTGATAAGTACACACTCAAGATAAATTTATAATTCTTCTTCTAGATATGACAGAAGATGTAAATGGAGGATGCTCCATTCTAAACAATAACCCTCATCTTGAATCTCCATCCACTACAAAAAATATTAGTACCTCTGTACCTCAATTAGATGGTGCCTTATATCTTAATTCCAACATGACAGTTGAGGGTTCATGTCTATATACAGCAGCTGATTTTTCAGGCTCTTTTCCTGAAGGTAAAAAAACTTTTAATAGTTATTTAAAAGATATATCTTTCTAGTAAATGAATCATTAATGGTATAACTTTCTGTGAACATCTATCAGTATGAATTGATATCAATTTATTTGAACAATGGCCTAGTTCTTAAGTACTAGGAGCATGTACTTGGTAAACATATATTTCTAATAAAAAAAAAATTGAGATAATTGTAAACAAATAAGAATCTTTTGTGATGTAATAATCTTTTCTGAAAGTTTTTTTTATTGTTAACTTTGCAAACAATTTTCAGAGTTATAGTCTAACCGTCATTGTCTGGGTTTCCCTATTACATTCTGTAAAGTTAATAATTCTCTTAAAATTATTAGAAATGAATATTTTATAAACATGATTGCTTTTTGCTTAAAATATAATGCAATTTTATTGCATTCTCATACATCACATTCTGTAATGTTTTCAATTTTTCACCTTGAACACATTATGTTTTATGATAGTTTCATACCTTTTGCTAAAATAAACTATTGGGAAATTTGCTACAAGTTCTATTCCAATAAAAATATATGCATTGTTAAAAAGAAATGTCATGTGTTTATGTTGCTTACCAAATTATAGCCTGTTCTAAACAATTATTTCTTTTATAAAATTTTATTTTGCATAGATTTTATATCCATAAGACAATAAATATAGATTTTACATCTAATCATCAAGCTTTATATGAGCCGTTTTCTTTGAAAGTGGTGCAAGTCCATTTTTGACAAAAAGTTATTGTAACATTGAATGCAATCTGCTCTGAGCTTTTAATCTATGAACAGTCCCCCCCCAAAAAAAAAAAATTCTTCAAAATTTTCATCATTTTGTCAATATAAATTTATATTGTTAATGAAATTGCAAATATAATTACTTCGAAAGTGGTAAATATCTATATAATATAAAATGCACTTACACCACTTTCAAAGAAAATGGCTGATATGTTTAATTAAATAACCTTATTAATACTATTAATTGCCAAAGGTTATCCACAGGAGCATGTAAGTACTGAGTATTACAAAGTCAAGGTACTGTTAATAGAATTTAAAATTTCAGGTTGAATCAACTATTATGTTTTCTTTTAATGTTAATGAAAATAATTAGTCGCACACACACTTTTAATAAAGTATGTAAATGAAACTTCATAGAGATGGAAAGTTCATCAAGTTATAACTTGATTAAATTATTGGCACTATCCAGTATTTTATATACTATATGTTTGAATTAGCATAAGAGTTTTTTAAATATTTATGTTCATATTAGCATAGAAAAGAATTGTATTCTTATTAACATAGAAATAAAGCTGGGTTAATAAAATCACACTTTATCAAAAACATAATAGAATAAAAAACAAATGTATATTTTCTAATTTTCTCCTGATTTTTTGAAAAGTTATTATTTCATCCTAATTAATCATAATGAGTTAGGGAAAACACATGAAAAGGTTGTATTATGAAGTTTTATCTATTATTGCCATAATGCTTGGATGTATCATTTTAGGTGCACTTGGAAGAAATGAATTAAAAAAATACTGGTAAAGCATAAAAATGTTTGGTTTCAAAATTAAGATTAATTTCCTTTAACTTCACAGAAATGCAATTTATGCTTAGTAATGAGATATGTAATTTTATTATATAAATATTCTTTCAATACAAATTTGTGTTTATAGTGTTATATGAATTATATAGATAAAAGAATAATTACTTTTTAATCCTATTTTTTTTTTATTCCCAGGTACTGTTTTTCAAATACTTTCTGATTCTACCATACTGGCTGTACCCCCAGTAAAAGAAGTTCCAAAAAATACTTTAAACAATACTACTGTCATTTTCAAAGATTCTTCATTTCCTTCTGACCTAAATGCTACCCAGGTATCCAATTTACTTGTGGAAAACAATGAACAAAATAGATCTCCTAGTTCAGAAGTTCCAATTTATTCTGAAGGAAATATATCAGACATTGATCTCAGCTTCTTAAATGAAACAGAAGAATCAGTGACTGTACCTCTTACTGAAAGTTTAAATAACTCAACAACTAAGGAACTTCAAGAGACTATATCTATTGCTTCTTCTCAACCCTTGGAAATTAATCAAAACACTAATTCAAACAATGATAAAGATAATCAAGAATCACAGCCTGATCATCCAAAGGAATCAAATGGTCAGTTTTTTCATATGTAGTGGATGATTATGTTTAATTTTAAAAGCTAAGAGATATCTATATCACAACATATTGTCTAATTGTGATGCATATGATTAATATTTTTTGGAAAATACTTAAAGTTAAAAAAGAAGATTAATTAATGCAAAAAGATACAAAATATAATATCAGTTTAAGTCCTTATACTGCTTTGCATGTTAAAAGCAATGCATTTACAGTGATATGTATTTCTTGTAGTATAGATTTTCACAAATAATTCTTTAAGGAAATTTTTTTCCTATGTCTGTCAATTTTACAGGTGTCTGTAAAGATAGGTATATAAAAAAGTCCTTAGATCTCTCTCTGGTATTTATAAAGGCAGATTTATAGTTTAAAAATTATATCTTTGGAGAGCATATGATTCATCTTTTGTCACTCTTATAAAGAATATTGTATGGTATGGATAAATATATTAAAAATTTTAATTTATTGATTTATTATTTAGCAATACTGGACATATTTCTCTATTATTATTATGAGATCATTTTACTTTATCAAATGCATATTATTGAGAAAAAAAAATGCTGTTGATTCCATGTAAGTGTATTTATTTTAAAAATTGTTATATTCTTAGGTTCTGGTGAGAGTGTAGTTATGATTGATGTTTCCAAACCCATTCAGTTATCTCAAAATTCTTTAATTATGGTTAATGGTCAGAAATGTGTTCTTCAACACGATCCACAAACAGGGCAAGTTATAGCATATCCTGTTAAAGAACAAGAAAAACCTCGTCGTAAAAGGGGAAGACCGAGGTAAGTATGTGTGCTATATTTTTTTTTCTCAAAATGTTCCACAAATAATAATTTCCAAAAGTATTTATCCAATTTTTTAATTTTAAAATAATAACTTCTGGTTTACGTTTTCTGAAGGCATTTTAAATAATTTTGATTAAGAATGTGTTGAAATCATTTGTTAATAATACTTGCCAGGTTGTATTGTATTTAAAGATAAGTTAAAGATATTATGTTAAACCTTTTTGATGAATGTATTAAAATAATATAATTACACTTTTCTAGTTTATATATTTTTAAGGTTGGCTGGGTGGCGTGGTTGGTTTGTCGCTGACCTTCTGCACCTAAGGTTGCAGGTTCGACCCCGGCCCAAGTTGGTGGATTTTCATGATGCTGAAAATCGACAACTGTTTCAAACAAATCTGTTTGGGTACTTTTGGCAAAATTAAAATTCCTAGAACAAAGTTTGCATTGTCAGAGCTCAGGTGCCTCCCTTTGGGGAGGAAACTGGACATCAAAATTACTTGTGATAATTTTAATTACCTATGTGGTGCCGCACTAAAAAGTGATACCAGCTCCTGGGAAATAGACTTGGTCTGTAAAGGTTAAATACCAATACACAGCCCCATTAAAAATAATTTTAGATATGGGAATTTATATTTTTAATTCCAACGGCCATATTTTCAAAAACTACCTTTATCCAACAGATGGCGTTGTTTGCAACTTTGATGACGTCAAAGCCATAATGTTTGTAAAAAGATAACCCTTCGTTACTATAGCAACGGGGTGTGGTTAAGAAATGATTGACAGATATAGTCGGTTTCAGAACGCATGCGCAGTTGCAGTAAAATAAAGAAACTATTCAAAACCATACGGGGTGCAGTGTTCGTTGAATGAAAAAGGGAAAAAAAGAAAGTTTTGTAAGAGTGTGCTGTCTTTTAGAATTGCCGCGGAAAAGGATGTGCAGTCTTTTTTCTTTTAAGCCGTGCAAATATTTTGGGATATTTACGAGTGAATGAACAAGTACGTTTACATTTTCTTGGGTATCATAAACATTGCCCATAGGGTTAAGAATAAAGATTGAATTTAGAAAGGAGTTTTAATTTTTGGAGGAAGGATTTGATAGACCTCCAGTTTTATTTTTGTAGTGATATCTTTTTTATTTGTCTTAGCGTACTTATTTCAATTTTTTTTGTTTGATAGGTATGTAATAAATTTCTTTCTGCTCATATCTTAGATACAAATTGTATTTGAAATTGCTGTGTAAGAATACTCATCAGGGAAATAATGATTTTCAATTTGAGTCTTTCACAAGAAAATGTTACTTTTCTAAGAAAATAATCTAGAGCAATTTTTTCACAAAAAGTTTGTATAATTCTGTTTTCAAACACATCTATTTCTTGTTTTACAAATTAATGTTATTATTTCAGATACGCACGAAAATATGACAAAAATTTCACTAAATTACAGTCGTCGCTAAACCTGAAGAAAAGTTCATTATTTGGAAAATTTCGTTAAATGGTGATTTATCTTTCAATGTAGTTTAAAAACCACTTAAAACCAAAGTTCGATGAATGGAAAATGCACTTAGCTATTTGGAGGTTATTTGAAGAAGAAAATCATAAAATGTTCTAGGTTTCATGAAAAAGTTCGCAAGATAGAGGTTCGCAAAATGGGGAGGGCCGACTGTATTATATTCATCGAATTTATTCCCAACTTAAGCTTCCTTTTTATTACACTTTCTTAAGTTGGTATGGAATTGAAAACCTGTTTCCTTGTGGAATTTTAATAATGTTCTTATATAATCCGAGAAAAAGCATGAATATTGTTAAATTTGGAAACCTGGAAGAAATATGAACATTTTTAAAATATTAACTTAAATGTTTTAAAAAACTAGCGAGAGTTCTCAGATATAAATTTATATGAAACTATTATTGAACATATATATATATCTTCAAAAAAATTTAAAACAGAAAAAAAATTATTGAATAGAAAACCCTTTCATATCTTCCAAAATGAAAATCTGAGAAAAACACATTTAAAATTTGCAAAGGCATAAAACAGAAACTAATAATGTCTGTAAATCTCTAATTTTTTAATGCGTTTTTTTTCAACTGAAGAAGGTTGTAAAAGAGCTTGTAATTTTCTATAAGACAAAAATCGTTTTAACCTATAATTATATATCATATAAGAGCTAATCTCTGACTGCAATGTAATGGTATTAATAATAAATCCTTATTATTGTTATTAAAATCAATAACTGTATGAATCAAAACTTGAATTTTACTTTACATATGCAGTATAGAATAAGTCTAATTGCCATACATCACTTTTTCACTATTGGTACTGCAATTCATGGTTAGCTGTTCTGTGACTAATGTTTAATTTTTTTGATAAGTATGTAATTATCTTTTTATGGATCATGTCTAAGAAAAAGAATTTAAATTAATTATTTATACAGTTTCATTTTTAAACTTGGTCTTTTAAATAAAATAACGTAGTATATATATACATATACATTACATACGTTCAATAAATGTATATTAATCACTTGAATTAATGAAATTATATACTGATGTATGAAATAACACTTTGTTATAAGCAGATTTTGGCCTTTATTAGTATATGTATTTTTATGTTACTAATAATTTTTGAATTGTGCATTCATTGAAGATATTTAATTAACATATCATATATATAGTAACTCTCTCTCTCTCTCTTTTATAAATCAATACAAATTATTGGATTTGAAAAATATGAAGAAGCCAACGAGCTGATTCTTTGGGATGACAAAAGGAAGAAAAAAAATTCTTTGGGAGGAGTAGAAATTACTTTCAAACAGCTAAAGGAAACACATTAACAGCTAGAAAACACAAGTTTTTTCTTGCATAATGTACGATGAGCAATATTCGTCTTTGAACAGTGAAGAAGGGCAAATGGGTCAAGCAGTCATAAAAACCAAAGAATGGGCTCCCCCTCTTCCATTGTGGAAAGAGATAACAAGAGGGCTCTAATGACACCAGACGTTTTTCTTTTACTTGTTTTTGTCTTCAGTTGCTTCCCTAACCAGTTTATGTCATCTAAAATGGAATTCACAGGAACGATGAATAGTGAGTGAGTGAGTGAATATTAACGTCGCACTGTACAGCTAGATACACTAGGGCTTTTGGCGACGGACCACGTAATTTTGAACCATGGTCAAGTGACGTGGGCGACACCTGAGCTGGCACCATCTATCTCATAACTACCTCACCACACCAACGGGAGGACGTTTGAGCTCTCGACAAATATAACGCGCATCGCTCCCTTACACGGCGGGTCTTAAGTGGTAGTGGGCTCGAACTCGTGACAAGGCCAGCCACAATCCAATACCTTAACCACTCTGCTACCACTGCCACATGTCTATGTTCAAACCTCCTCCAATTGGAATGGTGTGGAAGTTAGTAGACTGGGGGGTATAGCTCAGGTATCATTCTCGTCGCTTGATTATGGTTCATAATTAGGAGATCGGTTGCTAAAAGTCCTTGATTAATGAAAAACGACGTTAATATTCACTCACTCGACCCTTATTAAAAGTTGTATTTTTATGTTATTAATAATTGTGTGCTCATTGAAAAATATATTTAATTAACATCTTAACTCTTATATAAATCAATTCAAATTATTGGAATTAAAAAATATGAAGTGACCTAAACTGATTGTTTGGGATAACAAAAAATAAATAAATAAGATTTCTTTGCTCCCATAAAAACAATTTTTCTAACAGGCTTCAGTAGTAAAAGTATGAGTTAATAGCCATTTCCTAGAAAGAACCGATTATTATCACAAATATCTCCTTTTATAAAAACAAAAGGTGGCTGTAGTAGACTGGCGGTCAAGGTAATGAACTCGAGCCATGAGTTTGAGCCTTGCACCACAAAGCTGATGCACATTAAATATGTCGAGGCTCAAACATCTTCCAAATGGTGTTGTTTGGAAGTTAAGAGAGGGGGTGCCAGCTCAGGTGTCGACCTCGTCACTTGAACATGGTCCATCGCCAAACTCCCTCGAGTAGCTGAACAGTGTGACGTTAATATTTGCTCTCATTCCCTCACTCAACAAATTTTGTGAATATATTTTAATCATTTTTTTAAGAGTTGATTTCAATTCCGGCAACTCGTCTTCACAAAGTTTTACAATGCATTAGTCATAGTTTGTTTTTGGTTTTGTGTCATAATGCCTTTGAAATCATATTCCTTAGCAACTTAATTACAGTTTTTACATGTCAGGCGGCACAATATTTTATTCTTGCTTTGGGCATAAAAATATAATATTGCAATTCCAATTTTTCTTGAAAATTACGATGTTCATCCTCAGTTCATCTTTTCTTTCTCTGTTCTTGAAGTTTAATTATGTTTTTATTAAATTACTTTTTAATTTCATATGAATAAAAACCAAAACTTACTTTCATTCACAAACTTTTGAGAAAAGACTACACTTTGTCCTGGTCATCTTATGGTTTTTAAATTTAATAAAATAAAACTTCAACTGCTTCTTTGACGTCACGCTTTTCATCTCTCATTGATTGGAGATTCAAAGAGTAGAGGGGAGGATGCTACCTCAGGTGTCGTCCTCGTCACTTGACCATGGCTCGTTATTACGAGGTCGGTCGCCAAAAGCCCTCAATTAATGAAAAAGTGCAACAAAAATATTCACTCACTCAGCCCTTATTAAAAGTTGTATTTTTATGTTTTTAAAAATTGTGCGCTTATTTAGAGAGATATTTAAGTAACATCATAACTCTTATATAAAGCAATTAAAGTGATTAGAATTAAAAAAAGTGAGGTGACTGAAGCTGAATGTTTGGGATAACTATAAATAAATAAAATTGCTTTGCTCCCAAAAAAGTAGTTTTTCTAACAGGTAAAAGAAACCTTTGGATAAGTTAGAGAGCACCAGTTTCTTTGCATAACTTCAACTAGTGTTTGTTAAAATAAGGGTCGCGTGACTTGCATCTGGGGTCGCTAGAAATTTTAGGATTTTTGATACAATTTTTGCATAAAATAACTTGTTTCCAGTGACGCACATAAGGGACCTCGGGTCCAATTATGTCGCCTAAATGGTACGTACACAGTGGAGCCAATTTCTTCTTGACTGCTGTCAGATTACAATTTTTAAGAAATGGGATAAAATTAGAACAAAGCACAACATTTTAAAGAGTGTCAATTTTGAAATCGAGAGGAATGACATTTTTTTAAATAGTAATCATTTTCTCTTTATGAAGGAACTCATAAAGTTCTAAAGAAAAGATTGTGTTTTTTGAGTTTTTCACCTAGTAATTTCTTTAAATTATTAAAAATAAGCATTAATAGAGCACTTTAAAAATAGCAATTAGACGTATGTATAACACTCTAAATTAGAGATACAAAATTGGATAATAAAGACGAATGCAACATTATCTAAAAACATAGAGAATTGAGAACTGCTACTTGGGTTTAGATTCACTTTTGTGTCTTGTAAACTTTCTCCTTTTGTGCATTGTACTGAAGCGAATCACAATTACGGCATAGCGTAATTAAAGAACATCATAATCATTGTGAAATAAACAAATCAAGAAAATGTGTTACTTTATGAGAATTCCTTGCAGTGAAAAAGCTAATCCAAATGGAATCGAACATAATATTAATTAACTTATAATATCGACATATTTTCACTTCATGATTATCAATATTTGGTTTTAATATCTGTAATATTGTTACAGCTATATATATAAAAGCTGTTAGAGCATGTAAGGATAAAAATATTATTTAATATAGATAAAATTCTCAATTTCTCGTATTTAAAGCAATAACTTGAATAACAATTAACTCTGAATAATTTAGATATACAAAATTTTAATCTGAAAGGGGAGAAAAGACTTTTTCACATAAGGTTTCAAGTATATTGTTATAGAAAAACAATTTTATGAATAAATTAGAAAAATAATGAGGGAAAAAAGTAATCATCAGCTCTGTCATTAATAAACAAACAAATTTTTTTTATTCTGAGTTCAGAATATAATGTTAATTAAAACAATTTTTTAATTTTTGGTGTTACTAAAATTTATATAGTAATATAATGGAGTGTATAAATCCATTGTACGTTATTATTTTTTATTACTGAAATACTATGATGTGCAAATTTCATAAAAAAATCAAGAAAAAATTCTTCCTTGTACTAGAGATATCAGTTTTTATATTGAAAATTATTTTTATTACAAATATAAAAAAAATTCCTTAGAACTATCATAAAACAACACGCATAGTTTTTGAAATACGAAATATTAAGCGATCTTTTGTCATAACATTCTAGTGATTCAAAATCCTAGGTCAAAGCTCGAAAGAGCTACCCAATCTCTGGTCATCTTCCTTTCCTCCTTTCCCCAACGACTATTTTTAGAAAGTAACGGGGAGTAAGATAGAACCCTATGCAATGACGTAATCCACAGGGTTGCCTTATATTCTTTTTACTTTGCGATCCCCCTCATTTTTTCATGGAAAAAAGCAGAATTAACGTTTCTGAGGTGATTCAAGTCATTATTTGTGTAGAAAAATATTCCTTTTCATAAAATATAGTATTATTAATATGTATCTGAGCAGCTTATGCTGTAATTTTCTTCTAAAACAAAGTTAGTTTAACTTTGTGCTTAGAATGCATACACGTGGCGCCATCTGCAGCCATTATATTAAAGCTTGCCAAACTTGGCGTCAGAAAATTCTAGAAGCAAAGATATATGTATTTTTGGTAATTTTAAAATTTTCTAGACAATAAAAGACATTTCTATATATATATATACATTTCATGGTGAATTTATATGAGTAATTTACGTTCTCAGCAAAAGTTTTACACCTGTATAATGTGATTTCATTGTGGTAAAGTGTTATTACGTTTTCAGTACAAGTGGAAGTCCCCCTTAAGTTTTGTAAATTAGAGGTATAAATTTAGATGGCTTTCTAATTATTTATATTTAAACAAAAGATTAAGATATGGGAATTTTAAATTACTTAATTAGTTTTTATTGAAAGAAATATATCTTTGACTTGCATTAATATTTCCTTTACTCTTATGAATCCTTATAAAAACCAGGACAAAATTTAAAATAATCTCTTCCTGCTTTCTGTAATTAAAGTTTGTTGTAAAATTATGCAGGATTATGTACATTACTTATAAATTTATGCATTGAACAATTACAAACATGTACGTGTGTGTGTGTGTCATAACTATGCTTCCTAAGTTTAATTTAAACTTATTACTTCTAAAATTTTCTGTAGTTACTGCATAAAATGTTATTAATATTAAAAAATATGTTCAATGGATATTTATTTGTTTTTCAATAGTACAATTATATGTTTGCATATTTTTGTTGCAAATTTTTCATGCCTTGAAAGAAAAAAGAACACTTAAGATAATCACAAAAGAAAGCTTGTGTGGATACAGAAAAAGTTTTCATGCTGAGCATTGTTTTTGGTGTTTTTCATGAAAAATTTTATTCTATGTTTTGTATATCTATGTTTATGTACATACCAGCCAGCTTTTGCACTTTCACTGTAAAATTTACACTTTTCAGCCGTTCATTATATTTTTATACCTAGATCATTCATTTTTGGAAAATTTCCATGTGTCAACTATTCTCTCCCCTTTAGCTCTTATTTACCATTTTATATTCACTATGAGCTGTAAATAAGTAAACTGTAACCCTTGAAAAAGCTTTTTAAAAAAAATCCATGAAGTCTGTCCTTTCTTCATATCATACTTCCTTTCTTACTTGTTCCTTACTGATTCACACACATGTATGGTTCCGATAAAAACAAACCATTTTTTCCCCGGAATGATCTTGACCTTAAGTTCGATTATATTCTGGCATAAATACTACAACTCTTAATAAGGAGAATTCTTTGTTTGATGCAAAAATGATTTAATGAAAAAGGAAATAAAAAACTGATACATTCCACATTTTAAGGCAAAGGCACAACTACTATTACTAATCACTTCCAACATTTGTTCATCAAGTTCCCTGGCATTACTATTACTAGCACTTGCACAAGATGATGTACAAGCAGATATTAAAAAGGTATCAAATTTTGCATGTTTGCTATTAATATTACACTCCTTTCCTTTCGAATTTTTGTTTTTGAGAACCACTCAAAGTTTTTGTTATCTTTACTCATTTTAGGACTGTGTTTCTTCTTGTTTTATTAACAAATTGCCAACAGAACTAGAATATTAAATTTCGTGTAAAAAAACAGTTCTAATATTGCAAGAAAGAAGAAGTGAGATCAAAATGTTTCAATAGTAAAGAAGCATGTCCTATATTTAAGAGCATTGGATATAAAAATATAGATGTCTGTTATAAAAACAATTTTGGAAGACGTTTCTCATTATGCTTTATTTGACTGATTACTCGTAAATCTAGACCAGGGGTACTCGACCTTTTTTTCTGCTGGATCGCATATATATGTCAGCTATTTCATGCGGGTTGCATAAATATGTTAGTTATTTCATGCTGGCTGCAATGTGAGGATAAATGGGGAGAAATAATTTAAGACCATGATAACATTGGACATTTAAAATGTCAAAAACTGATCAAAATATTGTAGCTCCTTTTATGCTTTTTTTAAAAATTATTTTTATTTTTGTCGCTAACACTAAAAATTAGAAGCATTTAACACCTTCGGGACGAACATCCCAAATATGAGCCAACACGAAACACCGCCAGAGGCCGAATGACTCACGGGTGCGCCAGGCTCATTTTATAAGCTCAGTTTTTTTGGCAGTAGATGGCATTCTATGTCCATAAGATTTGAGATACATGAATATCTGACCTTCTACTCGAAATGAGAGAAATATTACTCACATACAAGTGGTTTTTGTTTTATAAACATAAGGGAAAGGGAATGTTTTCAAATTGAGTGCTTTATGACTGCTCTTGAAATGAACCTGTGGTTTTTATTGATAGTGAACATGAGAGATTTATTTTCACTAAAGCATTTGATTTGGGTTTGCAGTCTTTTAATGGATAATTAGATCTAGTAGACAAAAAATTTGTATTTTTTTTCTTACTTTTTTACAAGGTCGAATTTTACAAATGCTGACAGTAAAATGTTTAAAAACTTGTACTTAAACAGAAAGTGGCTGAAGTGAATAAAGTATATTAGTAGGAAATATATAAACGCATATGCCATTCATATAACATACAAAAAAATATTGAATAACACGTTTATATTTCGGTATTTTTATAGATTTAGGCTTAACTACACAAAACCCTCCAGCCTGTGAGTGACATTCATGACGGAAACCTCCGGCCCTGGCGGTACGCATGCATTTGCGTCCTTCTCCCGAAAGGGTTAAGAAACGTTCATAATTTCTGCATCAGTAAACGGTTTCATATGATTGCCAATAATAAAGCAAACTTCATAGGATTTCTTTGTTACCACTGTAATATTACCACTGACAAAACACTTTGTTGCTTTTGGAAAGATTATTCAAGAAAGCCTATTTATTACCTCTTGAAAGAAATCTTCGGGGGGAAAGTGATTCCTGTTTATTGGTATTTTTTTAATACAACCCTTTCATGGCAAATCAAACAATTACTGATCCACATTTGTTTTTCACTATAAAATAGTCTACCTCCCAATCATCAAACAATTTATTTTTGTTCGAATATTTTTTGCTTGCTAGTTAAAAATTAGTTCTACCCATAAAATTGTCACTACTCCACTATTGTCTGTTATTACTAACAGTAATCATTCCGAATATTAAAAGAATATCAATTTGTACCTATACGACACCGAGAGCAAAAAGCAGAATTGATATGTTTGATTTCTTGACAAAGAATTTCCCACCAAATTTTTAATACAATGTTCTTAAATAAGTAAATTTCTCAGAGCAATGGACCATGACCTGGCCACTTAAAAAGGCTCAGTGGGCCGCAGGATGAGTATCGCTGATCTAGACTAAATAATCATTTAAAATCCTCTTTATGCTTTTCCAAGTATAGCAATACTATTTTACGTAAAAAAAAAGCATAACAGATGAACGTTACTTAGGACTTCGCCAAATGAAAATGAAATACATGTGTGTGTGGGGGGGGGGACTAAAGCGCCAATAGGATTTACTCCTGCTTTGGTTAAAAATAAATGATGTCTTTATTTTCTCCCTACAGCTAATGTAAAGTATACTATAATAATGGTGAGGAATTTTTTTATCTTCCTAGTATTTTATCCGATTCTCCGTCTGACTTTTGTTTTATCTGTTAGTAATTTAAGTTGGGGAAAAAAAAGAAAGAAAAGTATCTCTCTTGTTGTGGGATTACAGCAAATCAAACAAAATGTTGTTGTTTTTTTTATTTGCTGGATCAAAAATATCTAATGAGCTTATTAAAGTTTTGATTTTGAATGAGGTTAGATCGCTGATTGGGAAACTGCTTAAAAATTGTATTTTTAAAAATGTAAAGCGAATTTTGAGAAAATCTACGTTAATGGTGCCAATCAGGCTTTGAGCCTCCTAGAAGTCTTGGGACCTCCTGCAGTGCAGGGGTGTACGTTATGCCACTGTTCAAATGTTATTAAAAAAATGTTTGATTGTATATATATTGATATTTGACTGTAGCAGTTGCTCACAATTAGGTCATTTTTTCAAAAGCTATGTTTAATCAAATGTAATTCAGACTGAAATACTGCTTACATTTTTTCTTATAGAACATAATGTATGTAAAAAGCAACATTTGATCATCCAGTCTGCTTTTTGGAAAACATTTCTAAAGTCTGATATTGCTATGCAATATGAATGGTGACAGACTAAAACATCTACCATGGTTATGAACTGGCTCTTATATAGTTGTAAAAATATATAATTAAATGCCTGAAACAAGGTCCTTATTCAGCAGCATCTGATGGCAGTAATGATACAAAATACAAATTATGTTCCATGGTGGTCACACTTTGATTCTACAATATATCCAATTCAAAGTGGACTCTTTGCAATTCCAAATTTGATTGGGAATTCCATTTGAGATTTCCTAGTTTTTACTCGCTCATATGATATATTTTTGTATCATCTCCCCACAAAATTTGATGTTACATTTTTAAGAACTTCAGTTACAGTTCATAGTGCAAATTGTATTTTCCATTAGACAGGTAAATAAAAAGAATTCAGTATTATGTAATGTTTTGTAAGGTGCAAAATCATGATGAATTCAAGCAAATCCCTCTCAAGAAAATTGAAATAGAGAAATAATATATATATATATATATATATATGTATATATATATGTATATATATATATATATATATATATATATGTATATATATATATATATGCACACACACATAGTGTTGCATGTCTATTGTCTGTGTTTATTACCTAATTAATATTCAGGATTATTTCCTGGATGAAGTATCACATGTTTGATTTTTTTTTCTACCAAAGGAAAGCATCTATTGACATGACTTTAAAAGATACTTCAATTAGTTCTGAACCTTCTCCTACTGAAGTTGAAAATGTTACTGATGAAGGAAAAGAAGGCTTACTGGAGATAGTAAATGATGGTATTCAATTATTTTTTTCTTTAATTAATATCTTTGATATTATGTTTTACCACTAATCTCTGAAAAACTGCAACCAAAAATATTGCTTCAGTAATCTAAATGCCAATTTTTAAGATTTTATATCAACGTGAATAACACAAATACAAATATTATAGTATCTGATATATATATATTTTTAAGGGGAAATTTTATACTTAATTTTAATCTTTTAAAAGAGTTTATTATTAATTATAGGAATGAAATTAATGTTCTTATACATTCTAAAAGAATAAATGCATTTCCTTAATCCAATGTAGGTTTCTTTATAGTATTTATGCACAAAATGTGATTGATAATTGTGTGCTCATTTGAAAATCTCATATCATCAGAGTTTAAGATGGCAGTTAAATTAAGAAACAAATACCTATGTGAAGCTAATGTAAATGTGTAAGTATTCTCTGTTTATATCATTGGATACGCATATATCAGCAATTCTGTGTGCAATTTCTGTACAGCTTTGATTTCAATTAGCAATATTGAAGTCAATGTGTAGTAGTCTTTATAATTATAATGCCAATGGGCAGTGAACAATAGCTTTAAGAATCATTTGTGCCAAGAAACAAAAGTATTGGATTATTGCAGGCCCGAAGAAGGTTATATTTTGTGGTGAAGCAATACTTTTACTAATGAAAAAATAAAAAAATGTATGGCATTGAGGTATTGGTATGCAAAAGGTATAAAAATGTTTTTAGTAAAACAATCATGTATGAAACAAATGTACTATGGTCTTGTATATCAGCTTATGGTTGGGATTGCGTATAAGTTGTAGATAGTACAAGTTTTCCCTTTAAATGGTATTTGAAAATGTATTTAAAACCATGCTTTATACATTGATTTTAACTATGTAGGTAAAATTGTGCTATCAACTGCTACAGATCTTTTGGCTGCTATTTTATATTAAAACTATGATTCTCATCTTTGACACTTTCTTAACATTTCTCATTTTCTGTCAAAAGTTACATGTAATATTTTAAAATGATTTTGGTAACAATCAATTTTTATAATAGAAAAAGAAAACATTTTATGTACCTTTTGCACTACTTTAAATGGTATAATTATTGATCCTGGTAACTTTTTTACTGCCTCTACGTAAAATAAAATATCTATTAAGCTCATTTTATTTCATTGTTGTAAAACTAGAATGTTCTATTTGAATAAAAAATGCCCCTTTATCAGTATTATTACCGTATATGTACAATTTATTGTCCACAATAAACAGAATATTTGGATTTTATATTTATATAAATACACTTTTATGCATTTGAAATGAATCATTTTATGAATTAAAAATGCTATTAAAGAATTATTGCTTGAATGTTTAGAATTTATATGAATCTATATTGAAAAGTATTAATTTATTGAAATATCCTATTTAAATTGATTAAATAAAAATTTCTTACTAAACATTGTACTCGTTTTAAAATTTTCTTCTATATTACCAAATTCATTACAGCATTATTTCTTGAATTATTATTATTAAATTTAAAAAATTATTATGTTTGAAAATATTGAATCATACTTTAATGAAGCAAGTCTGATTTACCTATTTTTAAATTTGATAAATGTATAACCAGTAATTTTGCATATTGCTGTTTTGTTTGTAAAAAAACTTTAAAAGTTTATTTATTTTAAATACTTTACTAATTCCTCTTTTCAGCAAATTATATGGTGTTGTATGATTACATATTGTTCTTAAGCTATTGATGTCTTAAGTCCTTTAGCATTAAGTTCTCAATTGTATTCAAAAGTATTCATATACCTCCCCTCCCCCCCATTCTTAATCTAAAAAATTGCACATACTTCCATTTTTCACACCAACTGAGAAAGGATTTTAGGAACATTTACTCCTAAATGAATATGAATAAACCAGTTAATGCATTAACAATTTGAAATTTTTTATTATTAGTGTAAAATATTTGATCAATATTGAATTGATATCTGAGAAATAATTTTATCTCATAAATCATTTAATCTTTTTTATAAAAAACTGAATAGTACAAATTAACTGGTTTAGACTTTATTTATATTGAAACAGTCACTTTAATTATTGAATGTTTCTTTAAAAAACAATCAGAACTATGTAATTAAATACTTAATAATTCATTGTAAACATCATTTATTTTCTAATCTGTCTGAAGAATGACCAGCTTGTCAGGTGCACTAACTTTTGAGCATACCACATAAAACTGATTATAAGAAAAATAGTCACTTTTCTGATACTCATCAGTGATTTTTAAATCTATGCCTCTGCAATTTTTTGTTAGTCATGACTCAACAAACTATAACAGGATATTAAAGACATTTGAATTCAAAGTAGTAGTCTGATGTAATCAGAGGAATTCTTAGGGTGAATATAATTTCTCCTTTGTGTTTTCCTGTTAAAATCACGACTTCAACAATGATTTTGTGTGGAATTTTCACCTGAAGCTTTTGTGTCATTACACATTTCCAATTGTGCAGCAAGATTATTGGTGCGCCAATTTTGAGGTTGAGAATATGAGGCAGCGACAGTATTCCAGCTGGATTGAGAGTGTTAAGAATCTCCACAGGATAATTCTAAATTGTCCCATTAATTGAAAAAAATTACTCTTAGTAGAAGAAATAAAATCAATTTAAAAAATAACTGCTTTGACTGTAATTTTTCTTACTCTAATGACAACAAATCTGTCATTGATTTAGGGGAATTTATTTGTTTTGAAAACAATATCAATAGAGTTAATAAATTAAAGTGATATGACATTCTTCAGTCAAATTTCATTTTAATTGCTGGACATAATTTAAAGTTTAGTAAAGATTGACTTCTTTTATAATTAAAATTATTTTTATAACTTCAGAGCTTTTATTTCCAACTTGATCCAAGTTAACTGTAATGGAAAATTTAGAATTCTCAACCAGAAAAGTAACACCACAATTCTATAACTCAAATATAACTAGTAGTCTGTTTCATTTTTATTAATGTACAAAAATGCGTGTTTTACTTCTTGTATCATAGATAAGACAGAATATGTTTCTGTGCCATTACAATAAGAGAAGAGGGCATTTTGTTCTATTAAAATTTCTTTGAACTACACTATTTTTAATGCTTACAAATAATTATTCATATTTATTTTACTTGATAGTTACAAAAAACAAACTACATTGTGATTATATATATTAATTGTGTGTGATTTGTTTTGTTTATATAAAATTGAGTTTATTCCCATGTATGGTTTTATTTTTTATTCCTAAACTTTAAAATAAACAAATAATGATTTTTTTTGTTAAATGTCAAAAAAAGAAAGAAAAAAAAAACAGTAGCTACAAGGTACATATACCCAAATTGAAAAGCTAGTTGGATGCAGTAAAGTACACTGGTGTGCAAAACTTAAGCAACAGGTGGGTTTATTGCCATAACTTTACGAAAAATCATCTGAGAGACATGAAATTCAGAAATAAGGGAGAGTATTATGTATGCATCGGTGCTGAAAAAGGAATACAATGCATACGGTATGGAATCAAACAAAAACAAGCTTTATTGAACGCATAGTATCATGACTCATGATGGTCTATCCAACAGGAAGAACAACAAGCAGATGTTCCTTAATATGGTATATGCCCTCCCCTCACTGCAATGGTTGCTTCGCACTGTCTTCGCATACTAAGAACCAGCTGGTGCAACATTTCTTGTGGTAGGAGTACCCATTCTTCAATCAGCATCTGTTTGAGTTGTTGAGTGTTCTCCGGATGATATAAGCGTGCTGCAATACCTCTCCCCAAAGCATCCCACACATGTTCGATGGGATTTAAAATCTGGGGAGTACGCTGGCCAATCCATTCGAGTGATATCTTCACTTTCCAGCAGCTCTTCAACAGCAAGAGTCCGATGTGGCCGTGCATTGTCATCCATAAAAATGAAGTCTGGGCCAATGGCACCTCGGAACAGACGCACATGGGGAAGAAGTACCTCCTCACAATAGCGATCCCCGGTTACAGATCCTCTATCGAAAATGTGGAGCTCAGTTCGCCCGTTCAGCATAATGCCTCCCCAGACAAGAACTCCAGGACCACCATAATGGTGTCTTTCCTTGATGTTACTGGTATAAAACTATGTCCCGATCTCTCTCCAAATCAAAACGCGTTGAGAATCGCTTCTGGTACTGAACCGACTCCCATCCGTAAAGAGGACACGACTCCATTGACAGTTGTCCAGTTTTTGTGCTCTCTGCACCACTGTAAACGGTGGCGTCGGTGGTCAACTTTCAACGGGAGGCAGCATTCAGGACGGCGGGCGAATAGGCCCCCTTTGTGAAGGCGTCTGGTCACAGTAAACCGCAACACTTGTCGCCCCGTTGCTGTAGGGAGTTGCTGAGCAATGACGCTGGCTGACTGCCGTCGGCCTCTTTTCGCCTGCAGGATGATATATCGGTCATCCCCTGCAGTTGTCGTTCTCGGGCGGCCACCACCAACCTTTCTAACAGCTCTACCTGTGGTTTGGAACGCTTTCCAAGCTTGCAAAATGACACTTTTGTTGATTTCGAACTCTTCAGCTACACTGGTGACGGTACGCCCCTCCTCCAGCTTTCCGATCATTCTTCCACGTGTGAAGTCGTCCAGGTGATTTCTTCTAGCCATATTTCATGAACTGACTCACTTGCACTTGCAGCGAATATGTTGAATTGTGTCTGCGTCCTTCATTTTATTTTACTGTTGAACAGCACGTGCCGACATCACGCGTTTTGCGTACGCTCACGTCGCTTCTGACGTCTTGTTCCTGATGTTTGCATACGCATGATGTTTCTACTGACTTTCGCGTTCACTGTACTGATCTCCAGACCTCCATTTCTGTAATTTCATGGTTATCTGCTTAATTTTTACATAGTTGCTTAAGTTTTGCACACCAGTGTATGTTTTTAATGTAACCAACTTCAGGCCTAAGTTTCTACTTGCATACCTGTTAATATCCATTCTTCATTGCCAGTAATAAGCCATTTCAAAAATTGTTTCACTTTGTTTCAGCAAAGAATCACATGCCAAAATCCTAGCAAGCATATTTGATGTTGTTAAAGTATGGGATCCAAACATCATAGTGGCTTATCCAATTTTCTTCAAATGATCATGCACTATACTTTTTGGAATATTTAGTCCTTGTGATATGTCCCAGACTGATTTTCACCGATTGTTTCTTTTAAGATGGTAGCAATCCAGATTGGGCATCATCTTTGAGGCCAAAATTTCTGCTCTTAATCTTCTCAAAATACCTATGAACTATGTTTTCTAAAACATCAGTCTGTCTATATATCAAACACATTCTTAAAATAAAACAATATAATATAATGAAAGTGAGCTTTTTCACACCCCCCCCCTTTTCTTAGCATTGCTCTGAAATGAAAATTATATCATAGCAGTGACAAGAATTTTGCAGAGCTTGCAAGAAAATCAAAAGATTCATATGTTTATCATTCAAATTAACTCCTTTTAAGTAGTAGCAAAATAAAAAGAAAAACTATCTTTCACTTTAAAAAACTGCAGGATTTTCCAGATGACCCAATATATGTAAAAGAACTTCAAAAATTTGTATTCTTTTTGTAGCAAATTTTTTATTTTTATTTCAATGTAACTTATTTTTACTGTGGCATTTTCTTTCCATGAACAAATTTACATTTTTATAATTTATCCATAAGATATAATTTTAGACAGATGAATATAACTTAAAATAATATGCTGTATTAAATTCAATGAATTTTAGCTTTTGATCTACAGTTTTATTTTTGGAATAACTATTTTAAATAAAAATTTAATGTATTTATGTACTTTCATTTTTATTGTCTATTTGTAGATGGTTCATTAGTTCGGCGAAGTTCTCGTAAAAGGAAGAGAGCCAAAGTTCTTAGAGGTAATGTATTAAGCTATATTTTGATGTGCCTAATTTTTTGAATCTTTTAGTGTTATAGTTTATAAATTCATTTAGTTTTGAAACTTCATAAAATTTGAATTGTTTTTTATAAAATAATTTTATTTGTATTACAGATTATGAAACAGGAAATTTGAAACAAGAACTAGGTAGTGATGTTGATGAAACTGAAACTCTTGAAATTGATCCAGAAATTCATTCTCGTAAGAGAAAATCAAAAGGACCTGGAAGGCCTAGAAAATGCCTTCCAATTACTCTGGATACTTCTGCTAGTAGTCAAATAAATGGTAAGCATTATTAAGAATTAAGTTATTTTTAGTTACATCAGGTACAAAGAATTTTTTTCCCTTCAAATTATACTAAATATGTACTGTGCCTTTTATTTTCACTCTTTAATTTTTTAAATTCATTTTTAAAATTGTTTTCTTTTCATGATGTTTTTTCATCTTAATTTAATTTATAAGTGTTTTTTAATAAAAAGTTATGTTGTGTTATATAGAAAAATATTTTAAAGTAGTGAATTTTAAATATTTTGTGTGGCAATTTTATAAAGTTATTATTGTAATATAAATTGTGGTTTTAAGTGTTTTCGAGTTTTAAAATTTAGTATTTGTGTATTAACACAACCACATTGACAGATTTGTTGACTCTTACGGGAGAAGAATGACTATCTACAAAGTAAATATTGTCACATAAATCCATTTTTATATAGACACAATTTATTTTGTTTTTAGAGAATTTTGAACTTCTAAAAGATTTGTTTTGTCAAAAGCTATGTGGAAATTCCCTCACAATAGATTTTAAAATAGATTCAAGATGACTTTTTTTAGTTCATTAATCTTGATACCAGAAGAATTCAGCTGTAAGTGTGATTCAAATTTTTCTCTCAATTTATTAAAGAACATTTGCATGCCGACATGAGACTTTTTATCATGTGGTTATAAAATATTAGTCTTTCCACAACTTTGTGATGAGAGGGGAGAAATGCAGGTGTTTTAAAATTTTCATTATCAAGTTAATGCGCTAGCTTGGTTACTAATGGTACTAATGATATCTTCTTGTTCTTTGAAACTCTGGAGACCTTTTAGTCTTTCATGGCTCTCAACATTTTGAATTAATTTTATGAAACTTTCTCCTTTTTTTTAAAAAACAGTTGTTTGAGGCTCAGTAAAACTTTCAGTATGGCTGAATTGACAAAGACTGGCCTTATTTTGGTGTATTAATTTCATTGATGGCTGACTGATCTAATAAATAATACTCAGCAAAATTATTTTGATCATCAATTTCTTCAATAATATCTTCCTTAAGTCAATCAAAAAACACTTTTTCATATTCTTTATTCATTGATTCGTTTGATCTCTTTCATTCTAGATTATTATTATCTGAAAGTAGAGGAAGATTTCCTACCTATATATAAGGTAGTTTCTCATTATAAAAATTGTTTTCTATGTAGGCAATTTCTAAAAACTTTGACCCAAACTGTTTCTTGTGTAAAGCTTTCTGGTTGCCTCACAGTTTTTCGAAGTTGGAAATAGTGTAAGACAGGGTGATGCTCTTGCTTGTCTCCTTTTTAATTTGGTCTTAGGATGGGCTATTCACAACTATGGCATTAACACTAAGGGTACCATTTTCACCATGACTGGGCAACTCCTTTCTTATGCTGATGATATAGTAATCATTGCTCATACTAAAAATGCTTTGTCAGAGACATGTCTAGCCCTTAAAAAGAGTTGACTGAAAAATTGCATTTAATTATTAATGAAGACAAAACTAAGTACATGCTAGTTACAAAAATTCCAGTAGGTTTTACATATCCACAGACTGAAAATTATAAATTTGAAGTGACTGATAATTTTGCCTATTTGGGCTCAAACGTTAACATTCTAAATGACATTGGTGCTGAAATTAAAAGAGGTATCATTTTTGCTAATTGTTATCTTCATGGTCTAAGAGCTTTCTTAAAGTCAAAATTGATTAAAAGACATTCAAATTTACACTATATAAAGCAATTATCAGACTTGTAACCTGTGGATCAAAAACTTGGACTTTAACTAAATCATGGACTGAACAGCTATTCATCTTTGAGCGAAAAGTTCTTAGATATATCTTTGGTCATAAAAGAGTGTCTTTTAGAGATGATGACATATAATTTTGAATTATTAGCATATGTCATTAAATCCATCAAGATTGGTCCTTTGAGGTTTGCAGGCCTCATCTGCTATATGAACCCCTCATCTTCGACATTCAAAATTTTCAATTACAAAACTACTAGAAAAAGGGGTATGCTCAAATAGGAGTGGGCTGATTGTGTGGAGGATGCTTTTTAAAGTTTTAATAGTGACTACTAGTAATTGGAGAACTATTGATAAATGAAGATCAGCATGGAATATGGTTCTTAAGAAAGCCTTGGTCCTTCCTGAACTGTTGTGACAATAGAAGAGATGATATCTAAAAAATGTTCTTGGGCAGCTTTGCAGAGCTGAGATTTAATCATCTCTATACTTGAATCAGTAATTCCAAGAGAGTTCAGTGACCTCAAATCAGTTATTGTCTCATTAAAGGATAACTTCAAAGTAATTGCAAGATGTCATGACCTATCCCAGTCCATCTAAGATGCGTCTTAATCACAGTTAGTGAACAGGTAATATTTTATACATGCTAGTGGTAAACTTTTCTCCCACTTCAGCTCCAATTAAAACTTTGGTAGGACCCTCATTACTATCATTAATATAAATATTACAATGGAGTAGAGTTCTTTAGCACATTGTTCATGAATTACTGACAGGACATTTTCACAGATCACTGTCTAAATACTTTAAAATTATAATTATGAATTTCATTTGTTACTCATTTTGAACAAAGTTGAAATACAAAATTAACACACCATGTTGCTCCCTCCAAAAATAATCATAGCTTCCTGCTTGATATCCCATTTTCTCAGTGGTACATTTTAATGTATGTGAAAACAATAAATACTCTTGTTGTGTGCCTTATCCCATTCCCTCTTAGAATTACCATAAAGGTTTCTAAAATAAAATTAAGAGATTAAGAGAAAATTGCTAAAGTGTGATCTGTTTCAGTGGAATTTTTTAATTTCCCTATTTCCACATTAATAAGCCGGAAGGTATATTAATGGAAATTCCTACACAACAAAAGATTATTTTTTTCTCATAACTAATACTGTAAGTCTTGATATTACTTTGACAAACTTGATGATCAGATTTTCAGCACAAGAAACAGTAACAGGATTTTTCAACTTGAGTTTCTTTCTTTTAAAGACATTTTTTTGTAGGTTTAAAAAGCCCAGTGAGATTGAACGGTAGCATTTGCGCTTCCATGCCACAGGTCCGGGGTCCAAACCCTGGTATGGACAAAGTCGAATGGGTCGATAAAAGGATTACTAAGCTTGCTTGAGAACTAGACAGTGGGGTTTCGTGTCAGACTGAGCACCTGACTGGGACATCTGCTCATGCACCTCAACACTCAATGTCACAAAAACTGAGAAGAGCACAGTAGGCCTTGACCCTTATGGACTGTTGTGCCACTGAATTTAGTTTGTAGGTTTAAAACAATTCTCTGAATAGTGAAAATAGGAAAAAAAATATAGGCATGTTTTTGTGTCCTTTTAAAGGTAAAAAGACAAGTTACACTCAGAACCCGAACATTGTTCCCAACATTGAGTTTATTAAAGTATCTTCTGGTAATAAAGACTACTAAAGGAAACAACATAGAAGCTTGTTTATTTCTATTTATCCCATGAATTTCAAAAGAATATTGTTTTGTTTGCAACAAGTTACAATGCTTTCTCCGAGATTTTTTTCTGTTTTGTTGTTTTTCTATTTTTAATTCTTCATTTCTGAAACAATATTTTTCAACCGTCTTGATATTTTTCATAACCAGCGCCTTTTGGAGCAAAAAATTATTCTGCGATCCTAGCCTTTTCCATTGCTTGGTAAAAGAAAATTTATCATGATGATCTAAATTTGGATCCTTGTCAATTTTTTGAAAATTTCCCCAAATGTCATAACTAATATCTTATATGACCTTAATTGTAAAACATCAAATCTAAATATAGAACTTTCTTTTTCTGAAAGTGATAATCGTTTCATTTTTTGTGCATCAATGATCAAAATAATCCTCAAATTCATTGTTCCTCCTCCCTCCCTAGTATTTTTTAATCCGTACATTTTTTGTTGCACATTTCTTCTTTAGTCTTCTCATTGCAATCTGTCATCAATTTAGTATTATCCTCTATTGATTTCAATGTTGTTATTTTTTTATTGTCTAATATTTTTTCCTTCTTTTGTATTCATTTTATGCTTTAGTAAATAATCTCTGGTATTGAGTTCTAATTTGCTTTTGTTTCAGTTTCAGAGTTCACAAAAATTTATTTATTTATAATAATTATGTCTCTTAAAAAAATAGTTACTTGTGACTTTATATCGGGGATGCTAGATGCTGAAAGCATTATACTTCTTTTATTCTGATTCAGTGATTTTCAACTACTGTGCCACAACACTTTTTTACTACCAAATTCTTGAAGTGTTCCTCCCAAATTTTTAAAAATTATTAATTAATGTGAAATATAAAATATAAACTGTTTGGGAGAAATAAACTTAGGGTATTTGTGGTATATTAAACTTATTCTTTTGTGGATAGATGGAATTGTTGTAGATAAGCAAAATTCTTTTAAACTTATTTTATTGTTTGTGTGCCACCAAATTTTGAAATTGTTTAAAGTGTACCACAACAACAACAACAAAAAAAAAGGTTGAGAATTACTTTTCTAATTAAATCGCTGAGACTTTATATCTGAAGGACATGACTTGTTAAAATACACACATTATAAACTTATTTGAAGACTTTCACAAAAATGGTAACTATTTACACCATATGAATATTATGTTTCTGTTTGGGAGTGTAGTAATTGTTTATACTTAGCTCATAAGTTACTTTTTTACTTTCATCATCACTTTAATCTTAATGTGATAAACGCCAGAAACTGAAGCCTGATAGAACTTGCGAAACATGTCTAGAAGAGTTAAATAATAAAATAGCATTGATACTCAATTCAACATTGGTAATATATTTGTTGGTAATTGACTCTTAACTGGTTAACATGTATTTTACTTCTTATTTTGGAATCAAATGGTACTGTAGGTTCTTCTAAATTGTCATAAATTTTATCAAATATTTGTATTATATACCTGGATGAGTTACAAAATGAAATTGCTTGTTTGATTGTCCTGGTTATGTATCAAATAGCAGAAATTGCACTGTAACAGAATGGACTGCTTATAGAGTCAATATTAACAGAATATTTCATTTGTATTCATTTGATGTTTTAGGAATTTAGAACAATATTAATAAACAAAAATAGATGTTTATAGAAAAAAATAATGCTAAAAGAATTGCAAATTTTTTGCTAATTTCTCGTTAAATATATCCTACATTAAAATTATTAAAAACATTTTTTCCCATATTTATTGATTTGGTTGGTTTTAGGTGTTAAACGTCAAAGAGGTAGGCCAAGAAAGCAGGTGTCTGAGGATGAACCCACTCAAGCCTTTTTGGTGCAAACAGCAGATGGTCAAACTTTGATGATGCAAGTTCCTTTATCCAGCATTCCTCCAGGTGTCAGCTTACAAGAAGTTGCTCAAAATATTGCAAATAGATTAAATGTTGGATTAAGCCAGGTATTTGAAATTATTTAATGCTTTATCCATAAATTATTGTTTCAAATGTGTTATGAAACTAGTCACTTAGTATAGAGTTATTTAATTAAGCATAGTGGTTAGTGATGCTGATTTTGGTGCCATAGGACCTGGGTCCGAATCCTGGAGAGGGCATGGATGTTGGTAAATGCATAGTGCCTTCGCATCATGGGGGTACTCTAAATAGCCGTCAAGCCGCAAGTCCTCTCGTGAGGTTGATGGAAGGGGAAGAGAAATGGGGGGTCCCCTGACCACCACCGGGGTGTTCATCCTCAAAATTGTGGTGGAACCGAACAAAATGGTACTGTCACCTGCATGGTGTTCAGGGCTAAGGCTAAATGACAGACGTAAAAATCTTGCACTTAACCATGATGAATTTTGGGGGTCTTGATCTGATGTTACTGTCAATCAGGTGTCATAAGCAACAGCAACATATTGCTAATGTATTGAAATGTACAGATATTATTTAAAACTCGTAAGAGATAAGGAGTGAGTGAATGAGAGAATATTGATGTCACGCTGTTAAGCTTTATGAGGGCTTTTGGCATTGGACCTCTTAATTTTGAACCATGGTCAAGTGACCCCCTCTCCTAACTACCACACCAACGGGAGGATGCTTGAGCTCTCGATGGATTTAACGTGCATCCTTCCCCTACACGGCGGGTCTTTAGTGGTACTGGGCTCAAACTCATGACACGCCTGTCATGATCCGATACCTTGACCACAGGGCTACCACAGCCCCGTAAGAGCTATGGAAAGACCTTAAATTAGATTTTTATTTGTCAAATTTTGCATGTAATAAATTTATTTCTTTTATTCGCATTGGTTATTTAAGATTTTATGAATTTTTTTATATTGGGTTGGAAGAATAAGTGTAATTATTTACTGACCCTCTTTATTTTTTTCCTTCATGTGCATTAATTAAATTAAGATATTTTAAAGGATATCTCCTTTGTAAAGATTTTAAATTGAGTAAATTTTGTGAAATCTGTAGTCTGATATAATAGTGTTAAATTTTTATCTTATAACAGTAATTACTAATTGAAATTAGAAATCAAGTTAGAAGCTCAAATATATTAAATTACTTATTTTATTCAGATTTGGCACATTGATAAAATGTCGCAGTTATTGTAAAGAAACCTCTACCTATTCTGAAGTATTCTTAAAAAGAAAGCATATAAAATTTAATATATTTTTATTATTCTTGCTTGGATGTGGTTCTGACAGCTGAATTGCTAAAAGATCAAATTGCTAATATTTCTCCTGGTTATACGTATACATTATTTTTTTATTAATTCTACTTAATTTAAGAAAATTATTTAATCTTACTGTACTTTACTCCTAATTTATTGCTATGTTAAAAAAGAAATGAATAATGACTCATACATTTGAATATATTGCAAATATTGCTGTTTAATACTGTAGTTTATTCAGTATTCAAAATTTATGCATTGATGAAATGGTTTTTAAATTTTACTTTTAAGAGAAAATTCTTTTTGTTTAAAAAAAAAACCTCTGATATATATATATATATATATATATATATATATAATTATACACTTCAATAATTTGTACATTTCTTCAAGGCCAATCCTTCTCCAGTTGATGTTGCTACCATTCTACAATCAAACCAAAAAAGTACTACAGATAATAGTGTTGAAAATGTTGCTGAACTTGCTGTACAAGATCATTCTATTGGGAGCACTACAAATTTTTCCTCGGTGGATCAGTTTCAAAATACAGAAAATGTCGAAGAAAATTCAAATGAAAGCATTACTACCAATGTGAATAATATTATTGTGGATGCTATGCGTGACTCAGAAGTTAGTGAAATTATTTTAGGAAGTAAGCAATTGTTTTATCTTTAAAAGTGGTTATTTTAATGTTATTGTTTTAATTTCATTTTTTTAAAGGTCATGATAAAAATACAAATACTCGAAATAGACAAGAAATTTTGTTCTTATTGTTTGAAACATAGAATTCTGGTTTTTAGATATTACACTAAATTTTCAGTATCTTTTATAGTCAGTTTTCTTTTGTCTATCTTAGATAAATCAAACATAATAAAATATTAAAATAAGTTATGATTATTTGCAATAAATGCCATAGTCTTAATATTATTGGTTTTATTAATCTTTTGTTAACAATCTTTTGTTATTTAAATTTAATGCATTTGAAATTGTGCATAGTGTCAATGCTTATTTTAATGTTCTCTTTAAAAATTTATCTGAATTGTCTATTCAATTTTGTGTATGTACAGAAAGTTGTTATAATCTTGCCTTAATGTGCAATAATATTTTTTTTTATTAGATGAGAGTTCTAAAGTTTCTGATCCTCAACCAGATAATCTTTTATCTGAGAATATTTTGCAAACTTCAGCACAGTTTTCTAACCTTGAAATTCCAGAAAGTCCTGAAGAAAACTTCTCTCTAAATATTCCTGTGTCAAATTCTTCAAACAACATGACTTCTACAATATCAAATCTTTCTGAAAGCCTAAATGATCCAAATTCTCAGAGTAAAAATGATGAGCAAGATCTTGTAGTTAATTTCAACCAGTTTCAAATACCAAAAGATTTTTTAATCAGTGGGGATTTTATAAAGGGAAAAATGAATCTTAATCAATTGTTAGACAATGTTGTAAACAGTACACCTTCTTCTCAATTTCCTGATACTTGCACAGAGCAAGTTGATACTTCTGATGGCAAGGGCATTACAACTACGGATTCTGATGTGCAATTCATTTTAAATGAGAGTAATAATTTAAAAGACTTTGAAACTGACTTTACATCACAATCTACAAAGAGTAGTGAAATTACAGAAGAAAGACAGTATATTTCAAATATAGATGAAAATGAAAAACTTTCAAAAAGTTTTGATTTTTTAAACTGTGATATTACAAACTCTAATCTTGATGATAATGAGGATAAGGAATCACATTCCATTATCAGTAGCATTGTCCATGATCACAATCTCCTTATTCACCCTTCCATTACAGAAAAAAATGAAGTTGTTGGATCTAATTTTGTTAAAACTAATGTAACTGCCAGTAAAAAAACTTTTCAGCCTATTCTACCTCTTGATAAATCAACTGTTAAAATATCTTCTGGTGAGACTACAGTTATCTCCATACCTGCTACAACAGTTGTTCCTGTATCATCCAGTCAACAGTTGCAGTTGTCAGATAAAATACTTCCCATAATTCTTCCACCTCAAGAATTGCAAGGTAATTAAATTTGATGTTATTATCATTAAAATAAGGAATTTGCTTTTATACATTTTTTCCCAGCAAATTTCTTTGCACCATAGATACTAGTCTATATATTGTATCTAAAGATTAAATATAAATATATGTTTGTGAGTAAATAAAAGTTATAAATATAGAATTCTCTCTGTGTATATATTTATCTTACCTTAGACTAAAATTTGATTTTTTTCTACTTATAATAATGTTTGGGAAGTATACTTCAAAATTCATTGATCAATGAACCTCACATATTATAGCTGGTAAAAAGTATTAGTAAAGAAAATATTTAAAAAAGTTTAAAATTTGTTCTGCCTATTTGATTTTACCATCTGTATCCACATATGAGGTGCTATTGGAAAGTTCTGGGCTACTAATACTGCAATTGTCTCTGTAAAAGCACAGGCAAAAATTAGTCTGTTACATTCCTGCACAACCCTCCTGTGTCCAATTTTAAGGTATGTGTAGGCAAATTGTTTCTTAGAATTTTTTATCAACTCTGTGTTTTAGACTGTTTACAATGTAGCAATGGACTGCAAAATTTACAGTAAATTTGTAACCAAAACTCATGAAAGGCTTTGTATGGTTTTAAGTGACAAAGTTTTAAATGGGAAACGTTTTAAGACAAATTGTCACTTATTTGAAGATGTCTAGCTTTCAGGGCAAACAAGCACAGCAAAATTGGTGAAAATATAGAACAAATTAGAGAGTTTATATTAGAAAATTATCATTTAACCATCCATGAATGTGACAATACTGGAATTTATTTGGTTTGCCAAGAAATTTTGACAAAAAATTGAATCATGTAATGCATTGTTGCAAAGTTTATTCTGAGTTTTCTAACAAATCAAAAGGAAAGATGCGGGGGAATTTGTTTTGAACTGTGTGTAAAAGCTACTGAGGATGTCAGTTTCATTTGTTACATGTGATGAAAATTAGATTTACGCATAAGATCCAGTCATAAAAGCACAATTCTCACAGTAAATAAGACCTAAAACCCTAAGGCTGAAATCACATGTTACGAGTGCAAAATAAAGCATGTTCTGTTTCTCAGTAGTAAAGGTATTGTTTATCAGGAGCTTATTCCTCCTATTGTTACCGAAAATTCAGACTTCTGTCATGTTCTGAGTTGTTTGAAAGATGTGCTATGAAAATGACCAGAACTTTAGCATGATGGATGCTGGCTTCCTTGTAATTACAAAGCACACCCTCAGCTACTTAAAAGACGTAACAGATTTTTGCTCATAACAACATGGGTGTTTTCCACCCATGCTATTCACCAGATCTAACTTTTTAGGTAAGCATTGCAAAAAAAAAAAAAAAAAAAAAATGAAACTTTAGGGATGACATTTTGAAATTGCATCTGACATTCAATGAGAATCACTGTCACCCTTTGGCACCTTTTGAGAGAATGACATTAAGAATGCTTGAGGGAGCTGAAAAAGTGATGGATCAGTATATATGTTAACAAGGTGACTATTTTGAAAGAAAAAACAGCCAAAATTTTGTGAGGTTAAACAAAAATTTTCATGTCCAGTAACTGTCTCTGATAACACCTCATAGAAATATAAAAGAAAATGAAGCCTACAGTTTCTAACAAGAATAATGCTATTTAATTCTGTAGTTTTGATATCATTGCCAAAAAAATTTTAAATGTGTTTTTCTTATTTAAACTTTTTTTGGGGGTAATTTTTTTTTTTTAAATTTAATCTTTTTCAAATTTAAATACATTTTTAAACACATAATATTGAAAATGTTGTTGCAAATGAGTAAAACAATCCAAAGGAGAATTGCAAGTAAATTTCATGTAATTAATGAACAATGTGTATATTTTAATATATTTTTCTGAGAATGAAGATTATCTTTCATTTCTTAATTTTTTTAGCATAGTACTTATGTCACTAATTGTTATAATTATTTTTCCCCAGAAGAATGAAAGATAATCTTTCTGTAATATGATGAATAAAAGTAACAAATTTAGTTCACAAATAAAGATTGTTTTTTTACCCTTTGTTTTATCAAGAAAGAATACAATGTTGTTGAATTTGACATTTAAAATATTCCATGCAAAAAAATCCATTGTTTTATTAATTTGTGTGCTTTTAATTAACATTCTTTTAAAACTCGTCATTTATTGTGTAGAAAATGTTCATTTTAGAAATTTTAGTTAGAAGTGATAAAAAGAAATAAAAATTTTGATGTTTTTGTTAATGATTACATTTCTAAAGAACCATTTCAAAAACATTTTATAAACTCATCAAAATCTTTTCGATTTTTAAAAGCACACAAATAAAAATCTTGATTCAATACATTAAAGCATTTATAAAATAGAGTTAGTTTAGTTTAAAAATGCATGTATTTTTTTATTATAGTGTTAAAAATTCTCAAATAAATAATTTGGCCTTGATGAAGAAATTAGATTTTTTTTATCAATTGTTATTTTTCTATGAAGTTATATATATTTCTCCTTGCAGGTTCTCAGAAATGTAAAATATGTCAAAGACCTTATTTCACTGAAGAAGAAATCATTAAACATTTTAAAGTAAACATTTTATTTAACTTTTGCTCATATTTTTTATAAGATTCAAATTAAGCTATATTATTGAATTGAGTTTTAGCTTAAAATATATATAGATTGAAATGAAAGGGAAAAGAAATACACATATTAAAATTCTCTCTGTTAAAATTGTAGAATACTCTCTGTTAAAATTGTAGAATAAAAATATATTTTGTGTACTTAATAGGCATTACCTCATCTTTTAGGTTAACTATTTTATAATACTCTCTAATAAGTAGTTTTGTATGAAAACACTGTGAATGAAGAATGTTTAGCCAGAATAGATTTTTATATTCTTGACTGTTATTTTATTTTTTGTTTCCATTTCTGAAAAGGGGTAGAAATTTACGTTTTTGTAGATAAACTGTTCATTTTGAAAGAACTGAACCTTAACGTTCTTTACATATCTCTAGCTTAAAAATTGTCATTAAGATTTTTGAAACCTCACATCACTCACCCTAGGTATTTTGGCTGAAGATCTGTAGTTGTAAGTATATAGTATCAGAACTTGCATTTTTCAGAACATTAATTTTGAACAGGATGCTTAAATTTTATATATTCTTAATTTTAGATTTATGACTAAAATGATATAAGGTGATTAATGAAATGTGAACTTTTAACAATAGTTTTTATTAGTCCAAATAATGGAAGACTTTTGATCCATCTTGATTAACCCTTTATCTACCGCATTATGATTTGCTGCAGTTTTTTTCATGTAATATTTTTTTTGAATCACTACATTGAAAATTAAGGAATATACATAAACAAAATACTCAACTTTGAAAAATTTAACCTTTTGGAGCTAATTAATTAAAGATTATCAACTGTAACATTAATTATATTCACTGTTCACTTAAAATAAAGAGTCAAATCATTTTCTAAGGTCTTCATCAACATACAAAAAAAAAAAATGACAATCGTCGCAATGGGCTGAAAACGCAATTTCTGCTGTACAATTATTCACGTTCACCACTAAAATACTCATCATGGAACCCGAGCTGCCATATATCTTGGAAGAGTGGATTTAAAAGAATATTCATGCTAGAGTATTCATAAAAATGGTTATTCTTTGTAATTTATGTAATTTTAAAGTGAGTGGTACTTATGAGTACTGTCGGTAGAGATAAAAGGTTAAATAGGTAATAATAAAAGCACGTAGTTAAGGAATAGATTTAAAACTGCCACAAACTAACATCTTTTGGCAACAAAGTACTTCAAATGTCATTTTTACCCACCTTCTCAATGATTTCTAAACATGTATACCTTGGAATGGTTTTTGTCATTTCTTTAAATGCTGGATCTTTGCTGAAATGTATTTCTTGTCAATGTTATGAAAGTTCTTGGACTTATGTAGGAGAAAGTCACTGAAAATGATAATTATACTAATAAATTGGCTCAACTTTTCTGATATTAATATTTTTACTAATGAATGGGAGCTTTATATGTGTATGTATATAAACTTATTAATAATAATTTTGAATTAAATTCACAGAAAAAGAAACAGATAAATTTAGTTGTAAATTTAAATATATGATGTATATTCAAACATTCAAGTGTCATACAGCTTGTGAAGATGTTAAATTAGTGTAACTTTTCAGTATCGGGCTTATTAAATTACTCCTTTTCATTAAAGTCAAAGAATTGTGTAATAATTTTAGCAAAGTATATGTAGTTTGTTGATGTTACTCACAAATATATCTATTGCAGTTTAAATAGTAAATTAATAGCAAGCATAACACAAAAAAATTCAAAAAGCTTTATCATGCTAAACCATCCTCCAAACTTGAAGGTATTTAGATACCTGAAAATTATCTTTTCCTGCTCCTTATCCAAAAATTTTAAGTTAACAGGAATTTCTTCATGTGAAATCTAAGATATTCGAGAAATTAATATTCCTATGGGGAAATTTTTTTTTACGTATTATAGAACTACATATAAACATTTTGCAAAATGTATAGTATTTGTATGCAAACTGTATTATGTATATATTTTGCATTGAAATAAATATCTGCCTCCAAAATTTTAATACACAGTTCATGGTCTAAGTATAGTTTGTGCATAAAACTCATAGAAATAATTTTTAAATGTAATTATTTGTTTTAATTTGCTGTATTTGTAAGTATTAAATTATTAATGATATATATAAATTATTTTTCTACTTTTATTTGCTTTTCATTTTCACAGTAATAAAAAATTAAAATTGTACAGTATTTTTATATAGAATTCTTTAAAATAAATCTTACATTTAATGAAATTCAAATTGCTAGTAATATATGTAAATTGCATCAATATATGTAAATATTTAAAAAGAGCAAAACATCTTCAAGTAAGTCTTATATTATAAAGTCTTGACAGTCAAAAATATTTCTTAAGAGATTACAGTACTTTTCGTTATGACCATACCATACATTTTTTATGCTAAATTGACACATTTTGGCTTATTTCTCTCTGTGATGCTAGGTTTTCTATACTTTAACACTGGCAATGCATTGCTTTCTTTGAGACAATTGTTAAAAAAAGATACTAAGCAAAAGGGTTATAACAGAAAAGTGTCCAAAATGTATTTTTGCTTTCCTATGCAAGTGCTCTACATGAAATTAAAATTTAAGATTGGTTTATAAGTATGAAACAATAATATAAACTAGATTAAAAATGAAAGCAAAAGAACCTTTAGTTTAGATTCCATTTGGATTTAGAAAACAACAAAATATATTTAACTCTTCAGAATTAATTGTGAGAATTAAAAATTTAAGTATTCTTGCAAATATATTCTGAGCTCAGTGACTCAATTGATAAAATCTGTGTAGGGTAAAAGAAATACATATAAAATAAAAATAATAAATTATTCCAAAATCAGTTGTTTTTTTCCCTTAATAATGTGACTTTCATTGTCTCTAAAATAATTATTCTAAAAGTATTTAAAACTAACAGATGGAGAATTGATTGTAAATTTCTGTATTATTTATTTTTATGATTACTTAAGTGGTGTAATCCTCACCTGAAATATTCTTGCTTTCCTTCAATATCTGAAATGAGAAATTATTATCTAATTTTGAAGAATGATTCCAGATGGAAAGAGTAATCCCATTCTTTTTAAACAAACAGGTTAAGTGAGAAGAGATTTAGTTAAATGTGTGAATGAACAGTAAGTAGAAAAAAGAGCAAATGACATTATGAATAAATTAAATGTACAAAATATTAATTACACTGAACAGATAGAAAATAACTGTTTACTGAGTTTTGTACTGAAGAGGAACAGTTGGCAGTCAATGGAAATCGTTCAAAAAAGCAAATAACCGATTTCTTGTAAAGTACTAAGTGCATTGTTCTCTATTTTAAAATGGCTGGTCCAAAAGAACAGGTTACTGTTTTGATTTTTATGCCTCCTTTCAAATATTGTTCTATTTTTAAAAATGTATCTTATAAATATAATTTTTGTCTGACATAACTTTCTATAGTCAGATTCATATATTGCAATTGAATTTCTGATTGTTTTCATCATAAGAAATATTTATTTGTATGCATTATTTAGAACTAAAAATAATTTCTTCTTTATTTCAGTCTGATCATCCAAAATGTATTTGTTCGCATTGTAATTACATGGCAGAACATGCATATGTGATAAAAAGGCATTCAATACGACATATTGAAAATGGTATTGTGTGTGATACATGTGGAAAGTATTATAAGGTATTTAATTGTGTATGCTTTTTTATTTATAACCATAAGAATCTATTTTAATGCAACAATACATATAAATTATATTTTTGTTACAAATTGCCACAGAGCTCCATTACTTAGTCAGGAAAGGTATAGGTATACTACCCAAATTATAGTGTTTTAAAGAACCTTTTATTTTAATGTTTGTTTAGATAAAAAAGTGGCTTTTATATTTATGAACAGGCATATATCTATAATATTATTACTTACAATAACCTTTTTTTTTTTAAAAAAAAAAATCTAAATATGCTTTTGTATCTAACTTTTGATTATGTGTTCATACATTTTTAAATCAAGTACTGTTTTCATTTTAAAAGTTTTTATTTTTATATAGCTCACATGTATTGTATAGTGCGAAATTGCTTTAAAAAATAGATATTTCTTGCAATGTTACTTTTTCAACATCTTTTACTTTAGATGATCTATTTGAATTCAAAATAATATTTTTGTAAATTCTCAAAGATATGTATTAATTCAAATTTTCATTTGTATAAAATATTTTATACAGTTATATTCTTCCTAGGATCATTATATTTTAAAAATGCATATAAAAATGGTTCATATGCCTGCTGAAGTTGTATTTACTTGTGAAATTTGCAACAAAAAATTTACACGAAAAGCTCATTTAAAGCGCCATCTTCGAATCCATGAGCCTCACAGGCCATATAAATGCTCTTTCTGTAATTATAGGTAAATATTTATTTTTAAGAAATTTAATTATAATTTTTTATTTATGAACAAAAATGCCTCCTGTATTTGTGGGGCTGCTGATAGTTTTGATTAAAAAGTAAATTTATAGTTTTTCCAAATTTTTTTCAAAAATATTACATAATTAATCAAAACATGGATATGATTTGAATACGTACATTATTCTCTTAAGGGAAATTAAAGAAATTTTTATTGGAAAAGAAAAGATTAATAAGGCTGATTATAATTAAAGAGTATAGGTCAGCTGTGTAATATTAAAAATTGGATTCACACAGAAAAAAATAAACAAATTTATTTCTAACCAAAAAAGGTTTTTTTAATGACTATTATTTTGTGTTTTGAGTGAATATAAAAATATTTATTATTGTAATTTACCCTAGTTTGTTTTAATTGTAATTTTACCCTATTTTCTATGCTCATAAGGCATTTAAAAAGCTATTATCCTGCATAAATGTCTGATGAAAAATGGTGATTCAGAATTAAAATGTCATTCTTTTAAAGGCTCAAAGAATGCTACCCAAATTTTGAAAACTCTTTCAAATGCAAAAATTACTTTAATATTTGTGTAAGATAATTTGAGAATTTGCATATAGTATAGTATATAAAATTTTTAAAATAGAATAACATTCTTTTGACTTACAGTTTTTAGTTTTAATGTGCTAAATTGAAAACCTATTTACCACTATAATGCAGCAAAATAAACTTTGAAATATGTATACATGTAAAAGAAAGAGTTAATTAAAACACGAAATGTGAACATGTTAAAGTAATGAAGTTTGAGTGCATAGAAGTGTTTTTCTATCTGAAACATATTCTTATCTGCATTTCTGTTTTTAATATTATTTGATATTAGTGTTATCAAAGAATAGGGAAAAAAATTATATCATGAAATGAATTTTTTATAAAGTACAATTTTTGGGGTGGGGAAAAAATGTGTTTTTTTTTATATATGTACGAGTATTTTTAAAATTGCATTTATCACCTTTTCATTATTTCTATTAAAAAAAGTATTGAAATTTGTAGGCTTTTATAGCTCATTTAATGAAAATATGTTGGGATATTAATAGGCTACTTAAAAGTGTTCCTTGCATGCTTAAAATCATTCTACTTTCTTATCTAGAGGTTGTGAGAAGTCAGATATTACAAAGCATCTGCTTATTCATGAAGCACCAAAACACAAGTGTCAAATATGCAATAAAGCATTTCGACATTTAAAAAATAAGGAATTGCATGTCAAAAGGTAAAGCATAAAATATTTTATGAAATATTCAGTATTTTAAAATTCTAAATATATATTTAATTATGGATTATTTGTTTAATGCATGAATAACTTAAAAGTTTAAAACTAGTTCTCAATATTTCTTTATAAAAGTTCAATAACTCTTAATATAAATATAGTAACTCTTATGATCTAAAAAAAATTATTTATCTTAATATGGGTGTGATGCATTAAGCATAGCATAATTTTTCATGAAA
Source organism: Trichonephila clavipes (assembly GCA_019973935.1). Taxonomy (NCBI): domain Eukaryota; kingdom Metazoa; phylum Arthropoda; class Arachnida; order Araneae; family Nephilidae; genus Trichonephila; species Trichonephila clavipes. The sequence continues at coordinate 83,340 of BMAU01015894.1, forward strand.
TCGAAGAGGAAAATCTAATTTTACCTATACATTTTTCATTTTTTTTTTTTTACTTTTAGTATTTTTAATTGAAATATTAAATTGTGATATTTTTTTAAAAATCATCTTGCATGAGTATTCTTTATGTTTTTTTGAGTCATTCTTGTCCTTCTTCGTCATCATCAACATTAGCATAACAGCCCTTTGTTGGTCTGAGCTTCCTCAATTTTTCCCATTCTGGCCTTCTCCCAGCAATTGGTCTTTAGTTCTTCACTTTTATAATATCAAAGTCCTCATCCACACAGTCTTTCCATCTCCTTTTGGGCCTTCCCTTTGGTCTTATTAGAGGGAGTTGCATTAAAAATTTGCAATGTTGTTTGTTCTGGGCTCTTTCTTATATGCCCTGTCCACATCTCATCCTAATTTAGTTTTATGGCCTTAATAATATCATCACACTATTAAAAATCTAATATATTTTAAAATTATATCTTTTTTTCCAACTGTTTTAATCCAGAACAGCACCAAATATGATTGATAGGACCTGTCTTTCAAAAGTCGTCAAGATCTTCTCTTTTTTTTTCCAAGGTCCATGTCTCTGAGGCATGTCAAAACTGATTTAAACAGCATTAATAAACCACCTTTTTATGTAAAAATGTCTATTATGTTTTAAAAGGGGATTACATGCTCTTTTATAGTAAAAAATTAGTAATACTTTTTTTTATTGTCACTTGAGTTAAAACTATATTTCCTAATTTACGAACCTTATATATATTGCTTTTTTAAAAATACTATTGTGGAAAACTATACAAGAACTCTACAGAAGAGCAGAAATGATTCAAATTATTGTGAATCTGTTATCTTACATATCAAGTTCATTTTTTTAAATTTTACTTTTATATTTATGTGGTCACACTTGAGCCATTACCAGGGCCTCAGGAGATTATCTAAACCATGATCTGGGGAGTTTGCTATAACATTTTTTGGCAAAATCCAAGAATACAACCCATTTTTTTTTATTGACATGAAAACATCTTTTAAACATATAAAGATATTAAGTTTTGATATTTTTATGATGCAAATTCTAGTTTTAGGCACAAACCTCAATACAAAAATGCTTCATTCCTTTTAGGCATGATAATCAAACGAACATTGTTTTTCTTTTTCTTCTCTTTTGCACAAAAATGAAATTGATGCATTTAAGTGATAATTTTCATATTTGGTATTCTATTGTAATTCACTATGATCTATTATGATCTGTCTACTGTTAAGTAGGATTACTAATGTTTGAATTATTTAAACTGAGAATTTGTATAGAATATTTTGTTTGTTTTCTGCATTTATGAATTCTTAGAATTTTTATGAAGAATTGAAAGCATTGATATTTAACTTTGTGTTTGACTTGTAATATTTTTTTACATTTATTTATATCATCTTGAATAAATAATGATATATAAAATTAACAGAAGTGGCACTGTTAATATACATTTTCGTCATAAATTTCACATTTTACTTTCACTGTTTAAACATTTATTGTGTTTTATTAGTTCTCTATTTTAAAAAAACAGTAATCTTTCCCATTTTTTTTATTGACTTAAGTATTTTTCTTTCTTGTACATTATTTTTTCAGACATTTGAAACAAAGGGATTATAAATGCGGAATCTGCGACTTTTTTGGTTACACTTTCACAGATATCAGAAGACACATTGAACGGCGACATGCAGATTCAAAAACTAGTACTTGTTTAGAATGTGGATTGGGTTTTAAAAGCAAAGAAGAGTTAGATGTAATTATTTCTTTTTTCCCTTACAAATATAAACATGTCTCTAATCATACACTCATTCTCTGCACATGAATATTATTTTTTAAAATTAACTTTGAAATTTAAAAGCTATTTGTTTTTTAGAAATATATGTTGAAGTTTGAAATAAAATAAAGTATATTCACACAATTTTTTAATATTTTAAAAATAAAGTAGTATATTTTGCTAGATATTTAATGAAAATTAATCATATCCCCAACTTAAGCATAAGGGTACGTGTTCAAAAGCGCTTCAACATTATATATTTGAGGTAATTATAATTAATGAAGTGAAATTATACTAAACTTTTATGAACTAGATGAAAATAATAAAAATTCTTTATATTCTTTAAAAAATATTTCTTTACATTTTCTTTTAAAATTGTTAGAATATACAGGAAATATATTATAAGCACTTATATATTGTTTTTAAATTTAATAATCAAAATGTTTTTCATTGCCACTTTCTGAACGATTTTATAACCATGATTAATTATAGTGTTTCTCTACTTTTTACTAATATTTATTCACAAATTCTTCAAAACATTTCTTAGATTAACTCTTATTTCATTTTTCTGCTGTTGACTATTTCTGTTATATTATATACAGTCTGAGCTAACCTTTGAATGATAACTTGTAATTTTATGTGAAAAGAAAAATAAATATTAATACATATCTTTACATATAGGGTTGACATTTTATTCAAATAGAAATTCTTTTTCACAAACAATTATTTTTTGTAGGATAACTAATGAGTAGGTAACACAAAAATTCAAGATAACTGGAAGTAATAGTCAACTGCTGTCATAAATTTTGATTTTCAAGAAATATCTCCAAATTATATACCGTATTTTCCTGTATATAATCCGCAGCGGCGTATTATCCGCAGAGCCCTTTTTTTCGAGTAAAAAAAAAACATCGTATAATCCGCGGCAGTTTTGGTGGCGAATAATTTTGCTCCTTGAACGTCGACGGTCCTGGTAGGTGGAATATCAAATGATAATGGAACTTCGTCCATATTAAAAATCAAATCCTCTGTAAAATTATTTTCAACAATAATTTGCTTGCAAAATGTCAAAAAGTCGTCAGATTGTTTTTCCCAGTCATCAGGTAATTTCTGTCCGACCGTTGAACGACTAAATTGTTTCTCTTCATAAACCGGTAACACCACGTGGGCCCACCAGAAAAGTTAACAATATTCATTTCGCGTGCAATAACTCGGGCTTTCATTCTGATGCTAACTGTCGAGACAGCTTTCCCATCGTCCCTTTCTTTTAAAATCCATTTATTTATTTCTGGCCAGTGAGGTTTTCCACGACGATCGGCCCTTTTACGTCTATCGAAATTTTCGAAGTTAGTCTTGTTCCTTCTCTACAAACAAATATTTGATTCGTCAACGTTGAAAAATCTTGCAGCTTCTCGATTTCCGACTTCGTTAGCCTTCTCTACAGCATTTAATTTGAAGTCTGCAGTATAGCTAACATGCTTACGCTTCATCATGATTAAAACTTTCAAAGGATGCAACACCTCTAGTCAAGACAATGTTGTAAATGACGCCAGCGACTTGTAACTGCTATTTCCTTCCGAGGAACCGAATTCGTTCTTGAAAGTAATTGGACAAACACTAATTATGGCCGTAATACGTCAGCCGAGTCGTGAAAGCGCCATCTATTATTTATTTTATAAAACATAAACAGCATTTCTTTCAAAATGTTGTTAACTTTTCTGATGGAGAATGTTTTTTCTCAGATAATCCGTGGCGGCGTATAATCCGCACAACGAAATTTGAAACTTTTTTAACACATAATCCGCGGATTATATACAGGAAAATACGGTACTTATATTTTCTTCTAATTGAACAAAAAAAAATTATTTTTAAATTTATTTAATATTTATTTATTACAAATCTAGTATTAGAAAATCATGACTTTTTAATTATTAAACATAATTGTTTTATTGAAAATAAATGTCAAATTAAAAAAAAAAGATAGTAATTTTTATAAGTTTAAAAAATCAAAATATTAATTTAAACATGTTTATATAGAAACACAATACTGGTGGACTTTGCCCATCTGTTATATCAGAATCCAACCTGATATTGAAAGAGAAAAGTATTACTAACAGTGAAATAAAAAAAGAATCTTCAATATTAGAGGTGCCTCTTGATATTTTAGGAGGTAAGAAAAAAGTATATTTTAAATTTAGTACAAAATTTTTAAATATATTCATTAAACTATAACTAATGTATTATTTCTGCTTGCATTGATTATGTGTTTATGCTAAAATTGAAAATTCCTGCTGTCTTATTTTGTAAATTTTTTAAATAATTTATGAGTTATATATCAAAGAGCAGGGTGCAGATCAGAAGAAGCAAAATTTATTTTATAAATGCAGAAATAGTTATTTCTAAGCAAGTGTCTAATGAATTTACTTACATTTTACATTATAGAATCAGTAAATACACAAGAATCGAATTCTTGTAGTGAGAATCCTGATGAACAAATGACAACTCTTTCAACTAGTCAGCTTTTAATTCCAAGTTCACAAAGCAATCAAATTATTATTAATGGTTTTGAAGGAACTGATCTTTTTACTCCAGAAAATCTTGCTGTGGTGCCTGTCGGAAGTGAAGTAAATAAATTGGTTAGTATGGGTCTTTACATTTACTGTATTATTCATATTGTATTCCTTTTTGCTGCTGATGCTCTAAAGCTTTCTAATTATATTGATCTTTTAATTATTTTTTCTTTGTATTAGCTTACTGTATTATTAACCTTTAAAAACCATTATTAATTACATATTTTTGAAAATTTAAAAAATATATGGATGTGTAGAAATGTGTGTGAAGTAATGAGTATATTAATCTAAACATTTTGAAATAATTGAAATTATTTTAATATTAAATTTCTTTTGCTTTATTGATGAAATTACTTTGCTCATATTACCTCCTCCCACACCATCCTAATCTAATAAATAATAATTTTAAAGCATTAAATTTGTGTTTTTAATTAAAAATAAAGGAGTGATATATGATTCAGCATATATTTAGATTTTAATAAAGCAGAATAATTTTATCTCGTGGTGTGATGTTATTTTGTGTATGAGTTTATATTGATATGAGTGATTTTTTTAAAAAAAATTTGTGGTAAAAATATTTTTAAAGAGAGAGGGAGATAGGAAATTTTGTTGAAGAATTTACATAAAATACCTTTGTAATTTACAACAAAAAAAATTCTATACAATCTCTCTTGTACATAATTAAAAGAAAAGGGAATGAACTACACAAATGTTTAGTTGATATATAAAATCAATCTGTTTTATTTAGATTTATTGTGCTCTTGTAATAATTAGTAACTTTCCAGTACTTTATGTGGATTATTCTTTTATTTATTGAAATGTAATTTATTTTAAATGCTATACATGTACTTAAAATAGATTATCTGTACATTTCTGGTTGAAAGCTATTTTAATAAGTAAAAGCATCTTACATAATAATTTTCCGAGATTTAAAAATAATTAATTGTTGAAAATATTCGTTTTGTTTATTTTGGTAAATGGGTTTTAATTATTTTTTTGATAACAATAAGAACTGCAAATTAATTGTTTAATACATAGATTGAATATTTAATACATCATTAAAAATGTTATGAATTTTGAAATTCTTCAAATACCTATAATCTGTAATACATTTATCTCTATAATTTTAAATTTATGAGCAAGTTATTAATTGCTCATAAATTTAAAATAATAAACAGATACCACACATTTACTAAAATATTTCAGTAAAGATTATTTAAAATTGCAATAAGTTTTATAATAACGTCAGATTAAAAGAATTTTTTCACTGAAATAAAATATGAACTACATTCTTTAATTTGATCCTCTGTCCCTTTTTTTTAAAGAAAGTTTGGGAAAAAATACGTTTGCTATTATTTTAACTGTACTGCTCACCATTAAAATCTCTGTAGATTGCTTTTTCGCTCAATTTAAAAAGTTTCTCTCTGTTGCAACTACAATTACATTTATATTTAATATAATTTCCTTTCATGTTCAAGTGTTTTTACATTTATCTACGTATTTAAGTAATTCTCATGGTCGTGTATGTATAAACAAGTAATATAAAAAACAAATTAAGTCAATTCCTACTTTTAATGGATAAATAGTAAATATTTTATTAACGATTGAAAATTTGAATAAGGTATATCTGTATAAATAAATAAATATATATAGGGAGAAAATAAACTAATGGTAGGAATTGAAAAAAGAACATAATTTGTCTGCATTGTTGTAACAATGCACACCTGGTTTGGCTGAAAAACAGGTTTTGGACAACAACTTTTGTCTTCATTTGAACAGTTACATTGTTACAATAATAGAGACGAATCTAAGTTGGCATCAAAAACAGGTAAATAGTTAAATTAAATTAATTGATATTTGAAAAAACTATTAACATCAAGTGTCATCCACTACAAGTTTAAAAAAAATGTATTTGAACTTGATTGGATGAATAGAAAGTATTTTATTAACAATTGAAAATTTGAAGATAAATTACAAACTTATGTACATTAAAAATTTTTAATTAGTTTATAAATCCAGATAATTTAAATTTGCTTCTTTTTATATATGGTTGAATTTTGGACTATAAATTTCGTATTTCATAATAATTTCAAAGTTTGTTATAAAACTGCCCTGCTATATAATTTTATATAAGTGCTTTTAAATAATAAAGCAAAAATGGAGTTTAAAGTATCTAATTATTTTGATATATAATTGTAAGAATATTTAATTGTGTTTCATCTTATGGACTAATAATCTAATGAGGATTTTTTTATTTTTTTTCATTTAGATCACATTTGTTTCGGCCGATGGGAAAAATTTTACAGTTCCACTGAAAGATCTATCAGCAGCAACCAACTTTTTAAATTCCAGTAAAAATAATAATGTAGAAACCTTATTTCTGTCTGAATTGAAATCTGAACAGGAACTTGGGCAATAATTTTTATTATATAAATATCTATCAAAGTTTCATTATTTTGAATCAAGTACTATATCTCTTAATATTATTAAATTATTTTGTATCTTTACAACTCACTATTCATAGTAAATTTTGTTATGTATGTATGGAGTAAAAGGAATTGATGTGCCTTAACTTAACCAAAATAAATGCCTTAATGATAACAAAATAAAATTACAAATGTAATATAATTTTCTATTATGTACATGTAGAAATATCAATGCAATAATTTGTGAAATAACCATGTAAATGCCATGGGGAAAATGTTTGGTACTTGTTATGAACTGGCAAGTTTTTATTTATTAAAGAAAATATTGTTGATAATTTAATTGACTTTTCAGTCAATCAAATTAATTTTTTACTAAGACAACAAGCATACTTAAAAGTACATTTGATATTGATTTTCTAAATTTGTCACTTAGTGTTTTTGAAATTTTGGAGAGAGAAAATCATATTTATTATATTTTTCTACTTTGTGAAAATGTGATTTTGTATATTTAATATTTATTTGTGCCTTTTTGTATGAGTGTGCCATGAATGTATATAACATTTAATCATGTTACTGATACTGCAATAAAAATTATATTTATCTACTATATATTGATTATTTTTCTTATTACCAAGAAAATGTCTTTCTTCATAAATTTATTTCAACCTCTTTCACTTGTACACTGTTGCCTTTCTCTCAACCATAACACATTGTTATTTTTATCAGATTTAGTTTCACTGAAACTTGTATATTTTCTTTTGTGGAAAATTTGTGTAAAGCATAAAAAATGCTATTTATATTTTGTTATTGATGATTGTTTTGAAAAGCAATAAAACCTGTTAAAGAAATGTTTATCTCTTGATAATTTTTGTGGGAATTGAAATACAAACATGAAAATTTTTTAAATAGCATTACAAATGCTTGAAAATCCCTCTAGCACTCACCTTTACGTTTGTAATCTGCAATTTTTTGTTCTGTGTATTTTTTAGCAATTTATTATTTTACAGTTGTAGAAATATATTTACATTTGAGATTCTTCCCAAAGTGCCTCCCTCAATGTGACTATTACAAATTCACATTGAGATGTATTTCATTGTAATTAGATGAAAATTATTATTTTAAGTCATTGTGATTGTCTATCCCAAATATATTTTAAAATGGGAAATCATTTAATATCCTGCTTTTAATGTTGCAAATCTTCATGATATAATTATTTGAGTTGAATATGCTTTATTAACCCTCTCGCTGCATAGTTACTTTATCAAAGTATGTTCAAAAATTGCATACTTTTTTCTATAACATATTTCAAACCTACATATTAAATATATGTTTTAAGAGTTAAAATATGCAAAAAAAAAAAAAATGTAAAAGAGTTTTAAAAAAATATATATATAGAATTAAATCATAAAAATATCAGCATAAAGATGTACATGAAAACAGGAACAGTATGGGCTGCACAGCTAAATAATCAGAAAAAAATGCATATCAGTGGAAATCGCAGGTTGCTCAAATTTAGCTACATCAATGTTGCACATGGAAATCGTGGGATGTGCAACTTGTGAAAAAGATAATCAAGAAACAAAAACAAAAAAAAAAATTGTGATAAAATGAATTTTTTTAGAAATGTAGTGTTTTTTAACAAATAAAAATTCAAACACAAATTGACCCTTTGCTTGCTTACTGAATGATTTTTCAACTGCTTATTTCTACTCTCATGCATGCATGTTAATTGTAATCAATACACCTCATAATTTCGAACTCCAGTCTGATAACAAGACTGGCATTGGAATTGGTAACCTACTCCACACATATCTTATTCTTTCCTTTTCAGTCTTCACAAATGCAATTTATTTAGAAGAGTGGTGCCCAATCTGAGGAACATGGCATTGCCTGATTACAATTGTTGTAGCCTCACTCAAACTTGGCACTCACACACATTTAGGTTTAGGTCAGGATGGAATAACTCAATTATTATTCAAAATCATTAACTTTCACACTGTTCTTTTCAAATGTAACAGGACTTCATTACACACTTTTAAAAAATACTATTATCATACACTAATTAAAATACTCAATAATATGGTAAACTCGCATCAGGTAGCATACCTTTGTTCACTGTGTCTCACTCTCATGTGTGTGTAGGGCTGAGATAGCCCAGTGGTCAAGGTATCGGATCATGGCAGTCATGAAATGAGTTTGAGCCCAGTATCACTAAAGACCCGCCATGTAGGACAGTGATGCACGTTAAATCTGTCGAAAGCTGAAACGTCCTGTTGGTGTGGTGTGGGAGTTAAGAGAGGGGGTGCCAGATCAGGTGTCATCCATGTCACTTGATCATGGTTCACAATTACGTAGTCCGTCGCCAAAAGCCCTCGTGTAGCTGAACAGCGCAACATTAATATTCACTCACTCGTGTGTGTATAAACACCACTACACCTTATATTCCCGCACTTTCACAGCGCCCTCTACAGTTGGGTTCTAACACGTGATGTATTTTATCCTCTTGCCTACTTGTATTTATTAAATCATACCTTTTACTGCACAGCAGAATCAATCTGTTCCAACAATTTCAAATGGGATACAGTAAATAAAATATAAATTTTCTCTATTCTTCACTATCAACTTTAACTTGTGTTTGTGTGCAATTTTTCTTGCCAAGAAAAAGTACAGCTTATTCATATCCTTACAAGGAATTTGTCAGCATACTATTATAATAAACTTTTATTCAGTGATTCACAATAATGTATACTAGTGGACCAAAAATGGCAGACACTGGCAATTAAAAATCTCGCATACATCTGCATGTGAATAAGAAACGTATTACAAGCAGGCTAAAGGAAAATAAAAGAGATATATGTATTTTTAGAAAATAACTAAAAATCTTCCAAAATCAAACCTCAATTATTAAATCTGAAAATCATAGCAAAGTATGAAAATATTTCAAATAAATGATTTATACTAGAAATGGGATTATACTTTTTTCAACTTTGAATCCAGTTGAGGTCGTACACATTAAATTGTAAGAACAACTATTACATATTTCGGTTAGTAGTCATTAGAGGATATCATATGTAAATTCCTTTTGTAAGAAATATTCGCTAATGTGACGCTGGAAGATTTCAATACAGAATTACAATAAAGTAGCAATTTTAAAAATCAGCAAATTTCTGTTTCAAAGTCTAAAACCGTCTTTTGTGCAAATACCTGCTCTTGGAATAGCAATACCTGAAAATGTTAAGCTTTGGCTTATGTGAACCACTAGATCCAGTAGTTTATTGATAAGATTCGACTGTCTTTTTACTTTTTTCTCCACCTTGATTTGAGTCGAATTCTACAATATGTACTGATTGTGGAACATCTTATTCAGGGGGTGCTGCTAATGTCAGCAGTAATAATTTCAAAGTTAATTAATAATTATTCAACAAATTTTCCACTTTATTCATTACACATCAAAGAAAAATAATGGACATGACGTGTAAACCCATTTAACATCAAGGAGAGTACGTCTGAAAACTGTAATTGCTTCTGAAAACTGTATGACAGCATTAAACTGTCAAATGAAAAGAAATAACATAAAAAATAATTTGAAATCAAAATTATTGTAGTCCTCTAGCAGTTTAATGTATTGTCATGTCTGATGGGAAATTTTACAAAAAAAAAAAAAAAAAAAAAAGCCATAGGAAAAATGCAGTGCCGATTTAAGCTCATTTTGGGCCCTGGACTCACACATCTGCAGGCCCCTTTTGCACAAGTGGATCGAAATTTATAGCCAGATAATCTGGCTAAGTCCAGCTTATTCAAGCCCCTGGGTGCCCAATGGGTAAATTGGCTCTGGAACAATGCTTTCTCGAATATACATCATATATTTTGGCCAATATCAAATGCATCAGGTGAGATATCTTTTTCAGTTTTAAAGTGCGTTAAAAATTATGTAGTATAGGAGAAGACAAACTGATAAGCATGGCCATATTATAGACAGTTAATATCTTTATTTGGGATTTGGAGCAACAAAGGCTATTATCTCATACAACACTATCAAGTATCATTAGGTTAGTCAATGTCAAAATATTTCGTCATCTGAATAAAAAATCTGAATGTTGATCTGTTTGATATAGGTTTCGCCAATAACTCTTTGAAGGTGATATTGCAACTAGGATCAATTTTAAGAAAAGCTTTAAGATGATTTCGAGGGTGAGTATATCTATCGCATCTTAATGGAATATATTCCAAGTAATTTAAACGATTACAAGAATACGCATTGATTGTCCGTTAAATTAATTTTTTTAAGAAGTCCTGGGGTAATGATCATTTTGCTAAAGATTCGAGTGCATAAAATTTCTTCTCTTCTATTATTTGTCCATTTAGAGATGATGCCAATGTTTATAATATTGCCCACATTTTCAAAATACTTGCTTAAATAAAAATTATTATTCGCTTTTTTAAATTTTTCTTGATATATTTTTTTTTACTGGTGTCTTCTGAAGGAATCCAGTCGATATAAACATCAGACTCCGTGACAGATCTTGCGAGATAATCCGCCTGCTCATTCCATAGTATATTAGAGTGTCCCGGAGTCCAAAGTAATATCAGTTTATTGGTATAATATGATTGCATGTAAATTCTGCTAGTTAATCTGTGAATCGCACTATGTGATTTAATAGAATAATTTTGGAGAACAGAGAGAGAGAGACTATCAGTTGAGATTAGCATATTTTTGTTTGAAACAGTCAGATCATCTGAAGCATGGGAAATAGCCAAAGCTTCAACAGTAAAAATAGAGTTGTTGTGATTTATTCTTTTAGCAAAAGAGAGATTTTCTGTTATACCAGCTATGGATGTTATTTGATCGTTTGTCGATACATCGGTGGCTATTATACAGAGTGCTTTTTTCCAGGTATAGAAGTTTAAGTTGGCATTACTTTCCAAGATGGCGACCGATTTAACAGCTGTCAAGTGATTTATTCTCAGTTTGGTTTGGCAAATCATCATGAATAGACTGACGCCTGAACAACGCTTTCAAATTGTGCAATTTTATTTCGAAACTAATGGTCGCGCGCGCGATTTTCATAAGCGAATTTTGTTTAGCGATGAAGCGCACTTCTGGTTGAATGGCTACGTCAACAAACAAAACTGTCGCATTTGGAGTGAAGCTAATCCACAAGTGTATGTCGAGACACCGTTGCATCCAGAAAAACTGACTGTTTGGTGCGCTTTGTGGGCTGGTGGAATCCTTCTTCAAAAACGATGATGGCCACAACGTTACAGTCAATGGTGATCGGTATAGAGCCATGATTACTATTTTTTTCATTCCTGAATTGAACAAGCATGATGTCCAGGAGCTGTGGTTCCAACAAGACGGCGCAACATGTCACACAGCTCGTGCCACAATCGATTTATTGAAAGACACGTTTGGTGACCGCCTAATTTCACGTTTTGGACCTGTGAATTGGCCTCCAAGATCTTGTGATTTAACACCGCTAGACTATTTTTTGTGGGGCTATGTAAAGCCATTGGTCTATGCGGATAAGCCACAAACGCTTGACCATTTGGAAGACAACGTTCTCCGTGTTATTGCCGATATACGGCCACAAATGTTGGAAAAAGTCATCGAAAATTGGACGTCTCCAGATTGGACTACATCGGAGCCAGCCGTGGCAGTCCTATGCCAGAAATCATATTTAAAATGTAATGCCACAAGATTATCTTTCGAATAAAAAAAAATTCATGTCAATCGAATAATACATCGTTGTTTTATTGCAATATAAAGTTCTATACCTCTCAAAAAAACACCCTTTACAACTGTTTCATCAAATAGACCCCTTATAGCTTGAATTGGTAACTTTTTCTCCTGAAATTTGAAGCAATCGGTATATATTTTACATGGGAGAAATGAAAAGGATGATATTCTGGGTATTGCGATGATTTGATTGCTATTAGCATTTAAAGTGTTTAGTATGCTATAACAATATTATTTTTATCCTCCTTTATAATTTTTAAATTCAGATAATCAGGATTATTGCTGTATAACGGAGAAAAGTTTTGATTGGAGATTTGAGAAAGGAAAAATTTATTTGCCAGTCTTCTGATTTTGTCCGAGGGAATTTCTTGTCCAGCCAGTTTCATTAGTACGATATTTGGTGTCCATTGTGGAAGACCTAGTGCAATTCTGAGAGCTTTGGTTTGTATTACATTAAAAGGCTTCAACTGATTCTCAGACCATTTATTTATTATATTACATGTGTAAAAAAGGTGCTACAGAGATGCTATTATTGATTAATTGGATAAGATTTTCGGCTCTCGGACCATAATGCTTGTAAGCCATACCTTTAAGAGCATTGAGTTTTTGCAGTGCTTTATTTTTCATTTGACGAGTGATATTAGTATTTTAATTCCGTTTCGAAAAATATACTCCTAAATATTTAATAGAAGATTGCCATGGTAGAGGGGTCCCAGCTAATAATATATTAGGAAATGAGTAAATCCTTTTGTTCGAGAGTTAAGCTATTGTACTTTTGTCTGGGCTTAAACTCAATTTCCAATAATTACACCATTGACTTATTCTCTCTAACATATTGTGTAATTTACGACAGATGATATCGAGCGATTGATGTGAGGAATAGATAAAAATGTCGTCAGCATATATGGAACACTCGACTCCAGTCTTCATTGTTTCAAAAAAGTCATACATATAGATAGTGTATAGCAATGGAGACAGTACACTTACCTTGGGGGAGTCCCTTAAGCAGTGTTTTTTCAGATGAAAGACATCCCCTCCCCCCATCGAATTTGCAGCGATTTGTAAGATAAGAATTCATTAATCCAAAGCGCTATTTCCCAGTTATACCAATTTGTAAACACTTGTAAATGAGACCGTCAATATATGCGGAGTCATAAGCACTCTTGATGTCTAAGCTAAGCGCCACGAAGTATTTTTTTTCAACTTTGCGTCTGTATTTGCTTTGTAAATTATATAGGTTGCTGTTTTGTTATCTTTAAAAGGAACAAATCCATAATGCTGCTGATGTAGTTTTTATTCTGTTATCAGGAAGTAGGCAATACGATTGGCTAAAATTCTTTCAAATGTCTTAGAAAAAACTGATGTTAAAGCGATAGGTCTATATGAAGAGATTTTAGTTTTATCTTTGCATGGTTTGGGAATTGGAAGAATTATAGCATGTTTCCATGCATTTGGAACAATTGACTTATCAAATATCTGTTGAAATAAATTTAAGATTATCGTTCGTTCACTATGATTCAATAGTTTCAGGAATTTAGCCGGGATCTGGTCTGCACCTGGGGCTGTGTTCTTAGCAGATTTTATATATTGCTCTATTCAATTCAGATGACTCAGGATTATTTTTCATTGTGATTTTCCTTAGGATGTTATAGAATATTCTTGGATCGGGAACATTATTGCATACTGTATCCCAGTATTTCTTTTTGGATTTTTTTGATATAAAATCGGAGCCGGCTGGAACATTGCTTATATCGAATCCAGAATTTGGGGGAGATTTCCCGAATGGCTTTTGTTCTGAAGTGTTTCTTGAGTTTATAAAGGTTATGACAAGCATTATTCCCCCAGGGAGGGAAGATTCTCTTAGATTTTATATTTCTAGTGTTGGCGCCAATTGGGGAGAATTCTTTGTATAGATTGCCCTGAGCCAACTGTTGTAACCTTTTTGTAAACAGTTCAAAAAGTGTGGCGATTCCATATGGTTGGGATCCGTTTCGCTTATTAAAAATTGTCAAATTTACAGTCCAGTTAGTTATTTTAGTCAACATCTAGTATTATTTGAAATTATTTTAGCAATATTGTCAGATAGTTTATGATTGTATTCGCCTATCTTTAAAACTGTTGATTTTGCTTGTTTTATTACTGAAGGCCAATCCACTTTTTTTATAGTTCGTTTAATCGGGTTATGAAAATTAAAATCTGTGATAACAGGACAATTATCACTATTGCAGGAGCTGTCTAAAACGAAAGTATTGCTGTATCCGATGAGTATAAAGTAAAATCCAGAAGAGCACTAGAGCCAACATTGCTTTTATGCTTTGGAACATCAGGCTGTTTGCAGATCTTAAAAAAATGCTGCAGGAGAAAAGGTTTGGCTCAAATAAAGAAGTGACTGCCGAAGTTGAAGTCTATTTTGAGAACAAAGACAAATCGTTCTACGAAAAAGGTATTAAAAATTAGAAGATTGCTGGGTTGAATGTATCATTCTTGAAGGGAAGTATTTTGATAAATTAAGTCCAATTTTAACTAAAAGCTGTTGTTTTATTAGTTAGGCCCAGCACTTACTAAGTGATGAGTTAATTGAAATTTAAAAAAATTGTAACAACTCAAGATAAAAAAAAATGTTGAAAATCAGTGATAACAGTTAATGGATTTGTGTTAGTATATTAAAACTTTATTAGTAAAAATAATTCTGGTTTTCGTAAAAAAAAAATTGGTTTATGAAACTATTTTGATTGTTATGATTCTTTTTTAGGTTAGAAGTTGTATATAGTTTAATTACTTTTTTACATATATGAACAATATTGAAGTAGATGTATTGATTGACACTGAAGATTCTCTTTAAATCTCTTGAAAAATTCGTTTTCACCTCGATCGACACACAATATGAATAAGTGAAAGAAAAAAAGGGAAACATTACATAAATAAGGAAATTTATTTTGAAAGATTAAAGACCCTGAAATAGATTAAGTAAATTATTTTAGAATTAAGATGTTTTAACAATTTATTCATTGGTATATCAATCAACTTTTATCTAAGTAACTCACACTTTAGAATCTGAAAGCTTATTATATGGGAACTAGTTTTTTCAAAATTTAAGATGATAATTTATCATCAAATTTACCTAACAATTAAGATAATTGCTAATTAAGATAGATTATTTGGAACCTATTAAAAAGTTTCCAAATGGCATATGTTTGCTTGATTCGTTATACTTTTTAGCAAATTGGCAGGTATATATTTTTATTATGAATGCTAAGGTATTTTTAAGAAAAATGATAATGTTTGATCCGGTATAATTAAAATGTTGGCAAAAGTTAAAACTGTGAATCTATAGTAGTTCAAACACGCACACGCTCACAATAACAATGTGAGCTTATTTTTTGAATTATCTGTGTAACAATCCTCGTAGTTAAAAGGATGTTTACTGTACAGAAAACTAAATTTTTGTTTTACCATACTTATTTTCTTTTTTACTGTGAATCAAAGATGGGAAAACAAATTTGAGCAATATGCAGGTTGTCCGAGCTTTAAGTATCCAAAAGTATCGGGTTATTAATACGGAAATACCCATCAGAATATAATAAACTGCTTAGCCATGGATTGGAAAACTCTCTGAGATTTTTTGGGTCTAGTCTGATCGGCCGCACGTGCGCGTATTATTCGGCAATCGCAGACGATAAACTTTTTACACTGACTTCATTAGTAAAGATGTGGACGCGACATTAAAAGATGCAATGCGAATTTTGGTTAATGGAATTTAAATCAGTCACGATTCGAATCGTGATAAGATTTAATCTGATCGAAATCTGATTTAAATCAGTTTAGTTTAAGACAATACAGCGACGTATTCGAACAGAACGGAATGTCGTTATTGACTTGCCTAATAGACTTATCAGGACTCCTGCAAAATGAATCACGCGCATGATGACTAGTGCCTTCTATCACGAAAACTTGAGGATACTTGCCAGTTTGAGATACCAAAAAGTTCCCGTCTCCTTTAAAGTTCTGTACTATTGGGGGATATATTTTGATGTCGAAGGGTCGACATTCCATTCTGTTGGAACACATCGCTGTACACGAGTGACTGATTTAAATTCCGATAAACAAAGTACGCACTGCACCTTTTGCTGTGGCGTCAATATCTAAACTAATGAAGTCAGTGCAAAAAGTTTATCATCTGCCATTGCCGAATAATGCGTGTACGATCAAACGGATTAGACCCAAAAAATCTCGGAGAATTTTCCAATCCACATGGATGAACAATTTATTATATTCTGATGGGTAATTCTGTAATAATAAGCCATTACTTTTGGATACTTTAAGCCCGGCCACCCTGTATTTTTAAATTATTGAAAATAAAATAAATGTACATTATGCTTATAAAATATGCATTCCGTTGTAAATTAATTTTGCTAAATGATTGCATTATATTGTTCACGAAATTACGTTAAGCACTCAGTGAACACATAAATGGAACTACACAATGATGTTAAGATGAATTGAAACTGAATCAAATAACAACAACATGAAAAAGGAGTAACTGGCTCAAATCAATAAAGTATCATTGGATAAATCGATTTCTTTTTCAAGCGGCTTAGTAAAACTTTTTTTCAATTTCAAAGAAAATAAGTATTGAGCATTCTTCACAAAGAAGTCTTGAGAGTTATTCAACTAGTTTTGCGCTAAGTTTTCACTGATCAGTAAAAATAAAGAATAGGAGCTTAAATCTCTCAGTTTAGATTGATAAGAATTCAAGTTTTCTTTTATGAAATCAAATTACTTTTTTAACTAAGCTTCCAAGAAAATACTTTTTGGAAAGATTCTTTTAGAAATATAAATCTTGTTTGTGTTGCCAATTTTCTTTTTACATTGGATTTTGAAAAAGGTTTTAAAAAATGAGAATGTATATAATTTCCTCACGTCTGATATTTAATTTTTTTTATTGTATCTTTTTTTATCACAATGTTCAGGAAATAATTTGTGAATATTTTTACTGTTTTCTAAGATTTGTAATTTTTTTAAATGTTTTTTTCTTAAACTTGTTTGGAGCTCTTACTCAATGTTAAGCAAATCTAACAATTGCATCGACGTTGTGCATTACACGAATATTCCACAAGAATATACATACAATTTTTCGAACGTGCCATGAAAAAGGAGGTTCTTGAGAAATTTTTCAAATTTAATATATATTTTCTTCAAACAATTATCTAAATAAAAAGGAACACATGTCAAATTACAGATATATTTAAAACTAAGGAAGAACTAATATGTATTTTCCTTACGAAAAGAGCTCAATTTAAGATTTATTTTTTAAGTTTTGTAAATCATTTAAAAGTTATTTAATTTAATTTTTGTCTTCTGAACCTAATGATAACTTTCATTAGCATATAATTTTCTACAAATTCTAATTATTATTAGTATTAAATAAAAAAAATCTGTAGACACATTTTCCAGTTTTTCTGTCAAAGGACATTTTTTTAAAAAAAAATTAACATAGTAATACACAAAAAAATAATAGACATTTAAAATTGAAATCAAAACATTTAGTAAAAGTGGATGGGCCATGGAAAGTTTCTTTCTCATTGAGATAATTTTAATACATATGTCTGCAGGATTAATCGGTGTCTTTCTAAGCTTTGTGGCTGTAGTCTTGATGGGGAAAAACGGAATAAAATATATATTATAAAATAAAATAAGCCCCCAAAAGAGAAAATATAATAAATTGTATTCAATCTTCAAATGAATAAGGTATTCAACTTGTGATAATCCCCCCTTGGGTGATTATCTCTTTGGGTATCAGCGTGAGCTATATATATATATATATATATATAGAGAGAGAGAGAGAGAGAGAGGTGTAGGATTAGCGGAAGAACAAGACGTATACATTATCTTAATATAACTTTATTAAGATATTAAACTTAATCCTTTAACAAATTAAATTATAATAATATATGTGAGAGAATCTACGGTGACAAAACACACACACACACACACTATATATATATATATATATATATATATATATATATATATATATATATATCATCGAATCGACCTAACTCGGACCACTATCAATAACTGACTCACCTAAACACGATATTCCAATATTATTATAGATCCTAATATTAAGTAGTCAATCTTATCTTGTTGTAGTTTCAGTAACGCTCACAATAATTCTAGATGAGGTCTTGCTATAACTCGAGTGCGCAATGGTATGCACCTTGATCAATGGATCTCTATCGCGTATAATTACTATTCTTCGCCATGTAACGTTATCTAAAACTTCTTCAATCTAGGACCACGAACTGTTTACATTCCTCTAATTGCCATCGTGCTTACTCTAACTTCTGATATTTAAAAGCTTCCTAATTTGCATCTTTCATTCACACTTCACTTCTTGGATTTGGTTGAAAAAGAGTTGCCATTAATTCTGGCCCCAAAGAACTCCAAGGACATGTTAAAGAAAAGACGCGTGAGCCCGTCACAAACTCTAAGCAAAAAAGAAAATAAATCCTGTGTTCTGAAAAAGTAATAATAAAACTTCTCCAGTGCACTTAGGGTTTTAAAAAAGAGAAAAACGAAGGGAAGAAAGCCAATTGAATTTCGTCGGAGATATCTCTTGTTTTGTTCGTCGGAGATATCTCAAAACAAAAAAATTAGCATGAACATTTTAATTGGTAACCCATGATTAACGAAATAAATGGTTGGGCTTAAATAAGGTAACAGTTTTTTTGTGAAATAGCAATCAAACTTTTAATGATCCATGTTTCCAACAAATCCACAAGAACAATCAGGGTTAGTTTTCATTTTAAACCTTTGTAAATTGTATGGACGGGTCTTGCTTTGTTACAAACCGAACAATGTGCCCAGAATAAGCGTGAATTACAATATTAAACACTTGTAAGTGTTTTTTTGACAAGTAGATTGTTGTTAGGATTAGTTTTCTTTTTCAGTGAGAGGGAGGAGGAGAAAAAAAGATCACTGTGTACATAGTACATCGAGATTGGGATGCCGTACTTATCTAAAGATCAGCCCCATGAGGGAATTAAGTTATGAAATTAAACGTGTGATTTTTTTACTGATTTGTAAAAAATGAGGCTTAGATATTTTAATCAAAAGTTTTCTCCTCATTTTTAAATTAGGATCTTATAATTGATAAAATATTATCAATTTTATAATCTGAGAGATTTAAATTTATTCTAAAATTTAAAATATTAAAGTAATCCTATTTATCCCATTCTTCATATTTTAACTCGATTTAGTCTCATTTAAGCTTGTTTATTTTTCTTCCAAATCTTTTCTTCTAGCTTCTATCACAATATTATTCAAATTGGAGAACATAGGGAAGTTCTATTTAATCCTGACGTTTTAAAAATTCTTCATCTCTAGAAAGAAACCGGGCAAAATCTCGTTCACCTTCGCATGGATATTTAATTCTTTCCCCTTACCATATCACCCCATCTCCCATCTCCACGTTTTTTCTGTTTCTTTTGTTTATTTCACCTGCCCTTGTTTGGTTCTTGTCGAATGGACATGGTCTCATTCCAATTTTCCGGATCGTTTCCCGCCCTTTTCCCATTCTTTCTCTGGATGGAATTGGGTATCCAGTATTAGAGAACTGGTCTAGAGATCTATAAAAAAATCTTGATATTTGCATTCGATAGAAGGTTTCTTTGAAGGACATTGAAATTATGCAAGGAATAAAAAGCAATCGAGTTTGAGAGGGAAAGGAAAATGGGATCGTAGGACATACTTTAGAATTTTTGGAAAGAATAGAAAAAACGCCAATTTTAGTTCTGAAAAAATGTAAAGCCTGATAATTTTGGAAAAAAGGAAAATCTTTTCAATTTCTCGGAAATGTCCGAGTGATAAGGATTACCCCCTTTGGGTATCTCTTTTGGACTCTATAAAGCCCATGCATAACTTTTGGCTACATGTCTAAGATATTCCTGTAAACATAGCGTTAAAACGATGCTTTTCAAGCTTTCAGTATTTGTGACCCAATTTCTATCATAATTTTCATCACCCCTTGTATAATAACATTGCATTGAATGCAATAATAATGTAATTTGACACTAAAGGTACAATATGACTCTATTTATAAACCGCACATGTCCACCCCTATATGAGCATCGTTTTCCCTCGGAATGACGGCATATACCAGCAGGACATTGCGAAATGTCATACAGCTGGCAGTGTACATGCATGGTTCAAAGAGCACCAGGATGAACTTACCGTTCTCCCCTGGTCAGCAAACTCACCTGACATAAACCCAATGGCGAATCTATATGACCATCTCAATCGGGTTGTTCGCGCCATGAATCCTCACTGGTCTAATCCAGCGCAGCTGGCAATGACACTGGAGTCGGCATGGCTCAACATCCCAGTGAACACCTTCAGGGATCTAATTGACTTTTTTCCTGCGCGTCTTGCGGCAGTCCGCTATGCGAAAATTGGTTATTCTGGCTTTCGACATGTGGGCACATTGATGTGACTGGACTGTGAAGAAATCAGAGGGCCTTAACATTAAATAAATATAACATTAACATAAATATAAATAAATCCAATCAAAATTACGTTTATATTCAACTAGTACTAACTTTTTGATTCTTTTTCTTTGTAAATGTCTTTTATAAAAAGAAGTATGCTTCTTTATACTCTACAAATATTTCACTTCATTGTTACAGACCCCATTTAACCACTTAAGCAGTCAATTTTTCGCCCGAAATGTTCCAAAAATAGGCACATTTTTTATTGAAAAAAATAAGCATAATATTTAACAGAATGCGAAAATGAAAGAGTAGTTTTACTTTATTTTTCCATTTTTTAATTATGGAACACAAAAACCCTTGAATGTTTACTTTTTATAAGTACACCCTGCATGCTATGAAGAATGTATTTCGCTCATAGTTACAGAAAAAATTTCCTGCTCGTACCTGTTTTTCAAAAAGTTGAGTAATGTGTGTGTGTATGCAAGCACACACAATTTGAAGTATGGTGTAATTGTAAGTCTTACATGGCAATGAAGATAGAGATAGTAAAGGCTTTTTGGATTATTTTTCCATTTTCATTTCTTCTCAAAAAACAAATTGCATGTTGCCTTGCTAATCCCTTTTCTTTATCGAATATTTTCCTTCTCAAGAATCTAAATTCCTGCCTTCAATAAAAAAATTCTCCCCTTTACCACAAAGAAAATCCCGGATGAGAAGTATTGAACAAACCCTTGAACAAACTTCATCTCTTAAAAACACTAATCCTAATAATCTCACTATAAGTGTGACGTAGCGTAAATGAATTATCACGGTCAAAGGTGGTAATAAAATAAAAATTTATTTCTCTCTAATTTTAAGTATCTAATTCTATAAAGTTTAATTCTCTACGCCAAGTATCTCATCAGTTTTTACTCCATGTACTTTATACTCCAAGTGTATCTTCTCAGGTTTTCTTCCCTTTTCTTTGCCAGCCAAGAAGTTTATATAACGTTTACTTTTTAAAATAATCTTCCAAACTAAATTCTTTTTTACCAAATCGCTACAGCGCTTGCCGCTCGGCTCGGCTCGTCTCGTTTCCTTTTAAATCGGTAACGTTTGCTTTCAACAGTTCTCCACACTTGAGTTTTAGACGCTTCCAGCAAAGACGTTACATAAGAATGAAAAATATGTCCAAATCAAAGATAAAAAGAAGTAAGTATCATTGCCCGTACAGCGTACAGGTAAAATGGTTGTGGTCAGTTTTCTGTAGCCCAATAAAGGAGTTCATTTTGTAAAATAAGGTGAACCCTCTCAAAAAAGCTATAAAATGGAATACTTATTCAAAATTAGAGTAAGTATTACTATATACTACTTTTAACTGTTTCAATTTTCACAATTGGTTAATTATATGAAAAAAATGACTTCGTGTTCAATTTTGTTTTATTCAAAGCTATTTGTATTTTATATTTAACTGAAAATAAAAAAAGTAGTAAGAAAACCGATAGATATTAAAAACTCTTTCACTACATAAATATACTTTATAAAAACTAAACCGTAATATATATATTCTAAACAATTCAGCAAAGTTAATTGTTATGAAACATTGTACAAAAATCTAAGAATTAAAACAAGTATTATAGAAAAAAAAACTTAGGTCAATTCCTTCTTTGAATGGACGAATAGAAAGTATTTGATTAACGATTAAAAATTTTAACAAGATATATATATATATATATATATATATATATATATATATATATATATATATATATATATATATATATATATAGTATAATAAAATAAAAGTGAAGAATAACTAGAACCCACAGGACTAAAGAAGTAAGAAATTGGAATTAAGCAAACACAACAAAAGCAGAAACAAAAAGTCACAGGACTAAACTGGAGACCTATTATGATTTCTAAAGCTGTCGCTGAATTAGGCCAGCGAATTAGGGTTAGCAATGCTTTATGGATCCTCCTTCCCCGTACAGCAGAAATTTTCGAAATAATAGGAAAAAAAAAACCAAGTTGAAAAGTTAAGCCTAATACAGCACGTGGTTGTGGAACCTAACAAAATCGTAAAAAGAAATTGAGAAAAGAGAACAGTAATGAATCTATCAAGGAGAGGAATAATAAAACTTTTTTACATAATAGAAAATATTAGGAAAAACTTACTTGTAAAACAAAAATCCTGTCCGCGAAAACACCACCTACTTGAAAGAGGTCCTACGAGAAATGGCGAAAAAGATTGAAACTCCAGCGCAGGAAAGAAAAAACCGAAGCGCCATCTGGATAGTTATTTTGCAATTAAACTAACCGCAAAGATAAATAATTAAGTAAACAACACAAAAGAAGTTTTAAATAAGATAAAGAACAGAGTTCAAAATAGATAGTAACAAATAGAAATATATTAAAGTAAATTTACTTGGATGAATATATACTAGAAAGTTATAATGCAATTAAATTAAACGTAAAAAAATTTTTTTAATATATTTTTTAAAAATAAATTCAATAGAGAGAGAGAATTATTAATTAAAATAACGAACTAAAATAAAACTAGATTTAATTAGAAATAGAAATATATTTAATGATAAATTTACTAGGATAATTGTATTCTAAAATATAATTGCAAAATTTCACAAAATTATTATGTATTAAAATTTTATCAGTTACTAAATCATTGTTTCTTTTCATAAAATTTAAGATAATATTTCTAAAAATTGATAGGTGTAGGTTACTACCCAAGAAAGGCATTTTTATAATGTTAAAATCAAATGAGTCTCTTTTATCAAAAATATACTTGTAAGCAAATTATTTTTAACGTTTAATTGAAGGTCCAAAAAGTTAGCTGACTCATTATTATAATTAGTTTTTAATAATTTTAAATAATGGGGATAATAATTAAAGCTAGGAACATAGTCAACTATATTACTAAAAATAATTAAGTCATCTATGTATCTAAAAAAGTAACAAGAATCATTAATAATACTTTCATTTTCATAAAAATGCAGGTAAATATTTGCTAAGCAGTTGCTAGCTGGTCTACCTTGTGGTAATCCTTTAATTTGCTGATAATGAGCATAATTAGGGAAAATATAAGTTTCTTTTAATACTACTTTTAATACTATATATATATATATAAATATATACATATATATATATATATATATGTATATATTTAAATATATAAAAACAATCACAATTATCAATTTAAAAATTGAAATATATGAATCCCAAAATACTAAAACACTTCAGAATATCAATGGCGAATATAAAAGATAATGTTCCATCATTTTCAAACAAAATTAAAAAATTATAAAATAAAATAAAAATTTATAAATTATCCAAGTGCAATCTCGGACTTAGGACCGATAAGTGGGGTTAAACTAGTTTGATGGCGCCAACCTTCCCCCTATTGCAACTTGGTAATTTAATTGGAAAATTTTTTCAAATTTCAGAAAAAGAAAAAAAAATTAAAAATAAAAAGTTAAAATTAAACCATTATACTTAAAATTAAAAAGTTAAAATTAAATCATTATACTTGAAAAATAAAATTATTCGCCATCACATTCCGAAAGATATTGCAATATTAAAATTTAAAAACAATTTAGTACATAATATAAGTGAACCCTCAAACTTCCAAGATGATGCACCCATCTTTAAAATAGTTGTAAAGGTAGAAAAAATAAATTCCTGATCCGAAAGTTCAAATCAAAAAATATTTGAGATCCGAAAGTTCAAATCAAAAATTATCTAAAATCAAAAGTTCAAGTTAAAAATCCGAAAGTTCAAGTTAAAAATCCGAAAGTTCAAGTTAAAAATCCGAAAATTCAAGTTAAAAATCCTAAAGTTCAAGTTAAAAATCCGAAAGCTCAAGTTAAAAAAAAAATTCAAGTTAAAAAAATTCAAGTTAAAAAAAAATCCTAAAGTTCAAGTTAAAAAAAAAAGTTCAAGTTAAAATCTGAAAGCTCAAGTTAAAAATCTGAAAGTTCAAGTTAAAAATCCGAAAGTTCAAGTTAAAAAAATCCGAAAGTTCAAGTTAAAAATCCGAAAGTTCAAGTTAAAAATCTGAAAGTTCAAGTTAAAAAATCGAAAGTTCAAGTTAAAAATCTAAAGTTCAAGTTAAAAATCCGAAAGTTCAAGTTAAAAAATCCTAAAGTTCAAGTTAAAAAATCTGAAAGTTCAAGTTAAAAATCTGAAAGTTCAAGTTAAAAATCTGAAAGTTCAAGTTAAAAATCTGAAAGTTCAAGTTAAAAATCTGAAAGTTCAAGTTAAAAAAATCTGAAAGTTCAAACTAAAAATTTCTAAAAACCGAATGTTCACATTAAAAACACAGTATATTCACAAATGAGAATAGAGTAAATCATTAAAGACTCCCAAACAGTATCCCATCAAGAATATGATCCATTTCTTATAGCACGACATTTCATTTTTAATATATCAATTACACATCATATTTTGCTCATAACATCTAACCATGTCAATCATTTCTATATATATATATATATATATATATATATATATATATAAATCTTTTGTGCGTGTGTTTGTCACTAAATTCCTCCTAAACGGCTGGACCAATTTCGATGAAATGTTTTGTGTGGGTTCAAGTAAATTCGAGAATGGTTTAGATTTACAATTCGGTCCGATATCGCAATTAGTTAAAAAGATATTAATTAAAAACATTCAAAAAATACAACTCAACATTCACCTGCATTGTTGTAACAACGCTATTGTTATAAACAAGTAATATAAAAAAAATTTAAATCAATTCCTAGTTAGATCAACCAAGAAAAAATTTATTTTAGCTACTTTTTATTTAATAGTTGCAATTAATATAAATATTATATAAATATGACAGAATCACAACATTAAGTCGTAATTAATTTTTATTAATTATCATAAAAGTATCGTATTGTGATATAAAACAATGTTATATATAAAATTTCCTTTCAACTGAATGCTTTTACATGTGAGGAAAAAAACCTTTTTAAATTTTGACATAAGTCGCCAAAAAAGGTCGCTAAGTCGCCAACGTGGCTGTATTTGTAATTTTTTAAATAATTAGTTTTAATCAATTAATTTTTATTAATTATAATTAAAAATTATTGTATTGTCATACAAAATAATCATGTACATTACATTTCAGCTCAATTGAGTGCTTTAAAATGTATTTTATTAACGATTGAAAATTCCACCAAGATAAATAAATAAACAAATAAAATATGTATAGAGATTGTGAGCTAATAGTAGGAATAGAAAAAGACGTAAGTTGGCGCCGAAAATTGATTTTCAGCCAAACTGGCCATACCCGGTCTTTATTGTTACGAAAATGCAGACGCGTGATTCACGCTTTTTAGCGTTTTTAATTAACATCTTTTCAAATAATCTTTATATATGTAATTCTGTGCGTGTGTATATAACTGAACTCCTCCTAAACGGCTGGACCAATTTTGATGAAAGTTTTTGTCTGTTCCAGTGGACTCGAGAATGGTTTAGATTTATAATTCGGTTTAGAAATGTTTATTTAATTAATTTTTTATTTATAAATTGTTGATCTTGGAATGTTTTACAATGGATCCGGCAGACTGCGCTACGATCGCAGTATCGAATATTCAAAAATCTTTTATTAGAATTCAAGTTGGTCCCGAGAGTTGTTGCGGTAATTATTTCAGGAAAATATTTTGTCACTTCGTGTTATTATTTTGTTGAAATAAATCGTGTGTTAATTCAATTATTACATTCAGATGTAATTAGTGTTTGAAATTTTACTCAATTTTACTCAAAACAGTAGAGATTGTTAAAGCGTATTCATAAATATTTGGAATTTTTGAATTTAAGATGCGTGTACATTGACAATGTCTGTCGGGTCCTCTAGTATACACTGGTGTGCAAAAATTAAGGACGAAGTCGAAAAATTAGCATATCAGCTGAATGAAGAGGCAGAGCGGACAGAAAGACCAATCAGGAGATTAAGTAAGGTGATGTACGGTAGCACATGCGCAGATATGCAGGTAGACGTAATGGGGGAGTGTCTGAGTAGTATAAAGCATGTTGTCGGTGTAAGATCATTATTTCTGGCAAAGAGATTGCACGCCGTATAGCAGTAAAAACCACACCGAGTTGCTGCCTCAGCGAGAAATGGCGAATAATCAATCTGTTAGACGACATCTGGATGCTTTTACCCGAGGTCGAATCATTGGGAAGTTGGAGGAAGGCCGCAGTGTGACAAGTGTGGCTGCAGAGTTCGGAATTGCTCACAGCATCGTTTCACGACTTTGGAGACAATTTCAAACTACAGGAACAGCTATCCGGTGGTTCAGTAGTGGTCGTCCACGAGGAACCACACCCGCAGATGACCGGTACATTGTCTTACAGGCCAGAAGAAACAGGCGGCAGACAGCGGGAGAAATCGCTAGACACACCACACAGACGACTGGACGACCGATATCGCGTTTTACCGTGGCCAGAAGACTGCACGGTGGTGGTCTGTTTGCACGACGCCCTGTACGGTGTGTACCTTTAACGCCTGCCCATCGGAGAAGGCGTTTTCTGTGGTGCCGGGAACACCGGAATTGGAGAGACAATGAATGGGGACGAGTACTCTTTACAGATGAGAGCAGATTCAGTTTGAGTAGCGATTCTCATCGCATACTCATCTGGAGAGAGTGGGGAAGCCGCAATCATCCCTCGAACATCATTGAAAGGGACAGGTATGGAGGTCGCGGTGTTCTCGTTTGGGGAGGCATCATGCTTGGTAGTCGTACGGACCTTCACATCTTCGACGCAGGTTCAGTCAACGGGACCCGTTATTGTAACGAGATTCTTCTTCCATATGTGCGTCTTTTTAGAGGCGCTATGGGTCTGCAGTTCCTTTTCATGGACGACAATGCACCATGTCATCGCACAGTAGCTGCCGAACAGCTCTTAGAGAGTGAGGATATTGAATGTATGGATTGGTCGGCACGATCTCCGGATCTCAATCCCATGGACCATGTATGGGATTTTCTAGGCAGACGCTTGGCAGCTCGTACCTTACCACCAGTAACGATTCGGGAGCTTCGATTGGCGCTGCAAGACGAATGGGCAGCAATGCCTCAACAACTCATTGACACCCTCATTCTCAGCATGGGCAGACGCTGTGAAACCTGCCTAGCAGTCAGGGGAGATAATATCCCCTACTAAAGACCGGATGTTTCTTGCTGGACACCGATCACAGGGATGTTTCGGCCTTCCGTCGCATTGCGCTCCATGTTACTTTTTCAATCAAGCTTCTTTTTATCCCTCTGATTTCTCTCTTAGTAAGTGTTGCTTACATTACACATGTCCTTACGTATTGGGGATCTTATGGTATTAAATGTGTTGATTTGGAAAGCTTTTGTACAAAGTTATATTGAAAAAACCGTCTCGTCCTTAATTTTTGCACACCAGTGTATATATATATATATATATATATATATATATATATATATATATATATATATATATATATATAGGGAAATATATAATACAGTATATATATATATATATATATATATATATATATATATATATATATATATATATATATATATATATATATATATATATATATATATATATATATATATATATATATAATAGGAAAGAGTGAACTAATAGGAATTGAAAAAAGCATGATTTGTCTGCATTGTTGTAGCAATGCACGCCCAGTTTGGCTGAAAAAGTGGTTTTCGACGCCAGCTTTTGTCATTGTTTTAACAGTTACATTGTTATAACAATGGAGACAATTCTAAGTTGGCGTCGAAAACTAATAATTAATTTAATTTAATTAATTAATATTTGAAAAAAACTATATTAACATCAAGTGTCATCCACTATAAGTTTAAAAAAAAAATTATTCGAATTTTATTGTATGATTAGAAAGTATTTTACTAACGATTAAAAATTTGAACAAGATAAATATATATATATATATATATATATATATACTATGTATATATATATATATATATATATATATACATATATATATATATATATACATATATATATATATATACATACATATATATATACATATATATATATACATATATATATATACATATATATATATATACATATATGTATATATATATATATATATATATATATATATATATATAGAGAGAGAGAGAGAGAGAGAGAGAGAGAGAGAGCTAACAGTAGGAATTGAAAAAAAAAACATTGTTGCGAAATAATAAATGTGTGTGTTGATGCTCAATAATGATCTTAAAAAATATTTATCACGTATTTTTTATTTTGCAAGCAAAAGTGAAGTTTGTGATTGCAAAAAAAAAATCCCCTTTTAAAGTCTATTAGTTACGAAAAAAAGTCATAAAAATGTTTGGCGCGATTCTTACATGAACATTTGTGTAAGTGGTGCCTTTTTGAGATATTTGAACATTTTAATTTGCAATATTGTCTTCATTCGATCTCTTACTTTATTTTCATCGAACTTTTCAAACCGAAGTCCGGTAATTTGAAAAGAGAAGTTCAAAAAACTGATCAAGAAATGAGTATTTCTCTTGCAAATTGACTACCGGAAGAAAGACTTGAAATGAGAGCAGAAATTACTGATAGCAAATCGATCCAAAATTATGAAGGTAGTGAAATTGATATAAACAAAGAAGAAAAATTGTCAGATATTTCTAACATTAGCATTTACGAGGACATGAATGCGCGCGCTTTTAGTAAATTCTTTCCCTTCACTCAATGAAGTAACATTTCTGGACCAACAGAGCGGGCTTCTGCTCACCCCACTGAAATTACAATGGCTAAATATTCAAAATACGTGTTTTATGATGACAATGGAGAGAAGTTCACAACTGACAATGCCGAATTTGAAGAGGAAGAGAAAGAATTAACCGCGCGCGCGATATTTTTAATTCAAATTCGGAAATTTCGCCCAATAATCCATTTTATGATAAGGGATCTTACAATGAAAATTATCATATCCAAGTCCTTTGAATGCTTCACCGAACATACAGATGAAGACGTTCAAGAAAATAATATGCCCAATAGTCTCAATAATGCAAATCTGGAAATCTTGCGCACTAATCCACTTTATGAGAGGACATGTTACATTAAAAATTATCATTTAAATCCAATTCCTTTTAATTCTTCGTTGGGAAATTGTACAGATGAAGATGTTCAAGAAAATGCTGTCGATTCTTCTTGAAAGAAAAAAAGTTCTTAAAAAGGCGAAATCTTTCTTCAAGAAACTAAGAAATGATAACTGCAATGGCTTTGCTTACAAAAGATTTAAATAATTATAGCACTCATAATAGAACACATATTCCTGGTTAACATGGCAATTTAACTTAAGAATATGTCAAGAATTAAAAACATTTGTTCACATAATTACTCGCTGGAGTTACACAGGAGTGCCTTTAAAAGGCTTATATGTCGTCTGTAAAGATCTTCAAATGGGTTTTTAAGTAGGCTGCAACTTAAAATCTCAAGCGAAGGCTTGGACTATTACCTGACAGTAATATGTCAAATGAAGGCTTGAACTATTAATCATTATAATATTCCTAGCAAAGGCCTGGACTATTTAATCACAATAATAATCCTAGAGAAGGCCTGGACTATTACCTGACATTAATATGTCAAGTGAAGACCTGGACTTTTTATTAACATAAACATGTCAATTGAAGAACTGGACTACTTTCTGCAAATATATCAAACAAAGGCCTTGTCCTCTATTTATTCACATTAACATCTTAAAGGTTCACGTGAAAATAAGCTTTGTAACTACTTTAAGAAAATATGAAACATTGTTTATGGTTTACATCTAGGAAAATTTTTTGATTTTTTGCATGATTTAAGATGTTAAAATCCCCCCTAAACCAAAAGCCCTACTGCATGGTAATAATATCTTGGGAGAAGGTATGGACTGCTAATTGATTGCAACATCTTGTTAGAAGAATAGATTTGCTACTGGAAATTAGTTGTCTTAAGATGATGTGAACTGCTGCATCTACGGCTGGTTCCTCTACTGCTGTAATATCTTCTTTATATCTGATTACAGACCAGTATATGAAGCGGACATATATGAGGCTGAAGTCATGAACTTCTGGACGGATATTTTTCCTGAGAATTCCTCTACACTGTTAAAAAAAATTTATTCCAATAGGTTCTGTTCTTTAACATATTTATCAAAAGAAATACTTTACTACAAGAGTGAAAATTATGTAATAGCCTTATTATAAGTACTTTCCAAATAAAATGTTTCAGCCTTCAATGCTTGGAATGTACTATTTTATTTTGTGGTTTTTGAGAATTCTATAGTTGCTCGTTTTCTAAAATAATTATTCCGATCTTATTTTAATTAACATATTTTATAGGAATGCACTCATAGACACTCAAACATACATGTTAACAATTTTGTTTTTAACAATATTTTGATTTAACACGATTTTAAAAAAAATAAATAGTTCTCCTTTTGCACAACTTATTTTGATTTAACAACTTATTTTGATTCTATTTTGTGTATAATGTCTTAATGATTCGAATATAAATTTTAAGACCAAAAATATATAGTTGATTTTGATTTCTTAATAGAAACAGAATTTTAGCTATTGATAATATATTTTGTTTACATTTGATTACTTTTTAACTATTGTGTTTTTTGAATTTTTTATTATGTTTGTTTTTTCAATGTTCGTTTTTAAAATATATTTTAATGGTATTTCAATGTTTATTTTCTTATATACATATATATAAAAATATATGCTGTCTCTGAGTCATGTGCTGTTGAAGGTTTCACGAAGATCGATTTAACATTTATTTTTGATTCATGTGTTTGACATGAATATTCATATGTTAATCTCATGGTGTGTGAATTATTTTGAGACATGAGGGTTTAGTTCTGAGTAAGTGGATAAGGAGAATATAAAGTAATTTTTAATGGAATTTATATATATATATATATATTAACTCAAACACATAATGATATTAAAGATTTATATATTTTTAAAGACTGGCAACTTTGGCTTTCAATTTTGATTGTCATTGCTCGGTGGTACAATATGATGGTGTTTGTGCTATCGTCAATCAATTACCATTAGAGAGAGAATGATATTTTTTGGTTATGATGGAATATGATAAAATGAGACAATTACATAAGTGTGATTTGGAGGAATATAGAAGGCGCAGACAATATGAGACAGCATGCAAAAAAATTATAAATAATATAAAAAATAAAAAAACGTTAGCTTCTTGTTCGTTGGTTAATGAGAAATTTACGAAATTAGGAATACATGATAATGAAAACATTAAGAGATATAAAACGCGTATTATTTGGAATACTGGATTTGTAGGAAATTACTATGATATATCGAAGTGGAGAAATTATGAATCGAAATGTAATTATTTTAAATATGACGAAACATTTGATAATAAGTATCATAGTGATTCAGATCATTTAAAATTGAGATTTAGAAAATGTGGGGATAAAAGATGCAAAACCTGCCCCATGATGCAACATGAACAGAATAATGAAGAATCAGAATTTAAGTTCTGTAAAACATTCAACTGCATTTATATGTTGACATGTGGTGTTCGCGGCTTTAAATATATAGGTCAAACATCAGGAGCTATGAACCTGAGAATCAACCAACATAGATCCGACATTGGAAAAAATACATCAACAAAAATATAGGAAGAATAGAAATACAACATTTTAATAAACATGGCTTTGAAGATGTTGCGTTAAATATTATTAAAATTGTTCCAAATAAGATAAATAGACTATGGTATGAAAACGTTTACATTGGTATTTATAATGCTATGTATCCTTACGGATTGAATGTAATATGGAATAATAAGAATTTAATACAGGCAGTGAAACAAAATGATAAAGAATCTATTTATAATAGTAGAAATAATAGTAATAAGAGAAAAAGAGTTGGTAAGGGTGGACGCAAAAAAAAGAGAGAAAATAGAGATATAGATACAGTTAAAAAAGAAGTAAATATTTTATTACAAGACTTTGAGAATAGTTTTAGTGTTGGAAAAATAAAATATTTTTATTTGGACTTAAAAAACAGGAAATAATAATAGTTTTAAATTTATTAAAAAGTATTAGATTAAAAGATAATCATGGATCACACTTGGTAATGGATTTATGCAAATATATTACAAATAGATTAAAAATAAAAATAGACTAAGGAGGTTTATAATATAGAATATTGTACTTTGCTATACATGAATAAATCATATAATAGATACAATTTTCTGAAATATTTGGGAAACACATGGATTTATTTCCGATGAAAAATGTGTTAATAAAACGAGCGTTCAAGTATAATAAAAAAAAATTAGTAGATCAATTTTCAACTATAATAGTATTAAGGAATTGGTGGATAAAAAAGAATGTTGTTGCAATGAATACAAGAATTACGTAGACGAATATCATGGGCACGTAATATCACTGGCAACACAGAAATTGTACAGGATCACACACACACACACACACACACACACACACACACACACACACACACACACACACACACACACACACACACACACACACACACACACACACACACACACACACACACACACACACACACACACACACACACACACACACACACACACACACACACACACACACACACACACACACACACACACACACACACACACACACACACACACACACACACACACACACACACACACACACACACACACACACACACACACACACACACACACACACACACACACACACACACACACACACACACACACACACACACACACACACACACACACACACACACGCACGCACGCACACACACACAGAAATTAAAAGAAATTATGAGCAAAGGTACTGGTTATCGATTGACTATTTCAAACAGCAATTTAAATGTGAGAAAACAACTATCAGAAGATATTAATAAATTTATTCTAAATGTTGCAATTAAATATAATTTACCTACTCAGGCTTTTAAAAATATGGTTTTCATGTCCTCAAGGACTTAATGAATTTTAATTTTAGAACAAAAAATGAAGATTGTTATAGAAAAATTAAGGGACCAATAGAAAACTTACAAAAACAATTTGTGATTGTTTATGTAGATAAAGTACCAGGAAATTATGCAATTATATGTAAATATTATTATAGTAAATTAATAAATGATCATATACAAAAATAATAATGCATATGATGTAAGTAAATTTAGTATGAAAGAAATTAACAACAGATTATTGGCATTTGGTAAACAATTAAATATTTCTAGCAATAAAATTATATATCCCCATATATTTCTGACTCCTAAATTTCATAAGAATCCAATCAAATTCCGCAGTGTAACAAATGGGTTCAATACTTATATATCAAAATCGGGAAGAATTTTACAGACCATATTACAAGATACAATAGACAAATTTAAGGATACTTCTATTATAAAAACAGCCATGATGTAATAAAGAAAGTTGATCAACTAGAGGTATTTTCTGTGAATGGGTTCGATTTCGAAGATTTATTTAACTCCATTAAAATAGAAGATATAATTCAGGTACTTTCAGATGCATATGAGAAATATGATTTGAATAATTACATTAGTTCTGAAAAGTTCAATACACTTATTCATTTTGTTATACAGGAGAACTTCATTATTTTGAGAACAAACTTTATAAACAAATCAAAGGATTGCCTCAGGGTGGCCCGGCTAGTAATAGTCTCGCTAACCTGTATTTACACCATTATGAAATAGTTCGAAGAAAGGAACCCTCTTGCCTCTTGTTAAGATACATAGATGATTTAATTATTATAGGTTATGATAGAGAATT